>JAWZYV010003042.1:0-29882 GCA_038373885.1 Cheiracanthium punctorium
CTTTATATTTTTATTTATGCCACTTGTATTTTATGTTTTTCTTTTATAGCACTTTGCTGTCTAGAACATTTAATAATGAATATAAAGGATGCATGAAGTAACCTAATTACTTTTCGTATTTGTTGGGAATTTTATGAGATATGGGCAATTTTCTTAGCATATTCAGCATTTAATCTTTTAAGTGGTATTTGTTTCATTAAATAAAAAATGCCTAGCTACTACCTTTTCAATTTCTTTTATATATTTTAGTACCACTATTTATGAAAAGGAATTTTATCCTTATTTCATCTAAGTATAATTTAAAATTTTAATCAGGGTTACGCCCTCAGGGAAACCGGGAAAACTCAGGGAATTGAAAATTAGCTCTTAAAACTCAGGGAAATCTCATGGAAAAATGTAATTTTGCTTTAAAAACCTGGAAAATCCAGCTTCAACCCTGGAATTTTAAGAAAATTTACCCCTTCTCTTTATTTTCCTTCCCTTTTGCAGCACATTGCTCGAGTGGATGACCGTGAAATTCGGCACAGTTAAAGTTGGTATGGAGGTGGTTACGCGAACGTTAAAATTTTTGTGCAATATGCTAATACACAGTAAAAAATTAGAGAAGTAATTTGGCATGCAGTATTTCGCGCCAAGTCGGGCGATGGCTCGATTGTTGTGTTAATTTTGAAATAACAACACTAAGTTTCAACAGTGCTATAGGGTTATGGTATTGCAACAAAATTTGCAAAAAGTAGAATTATTCCCCAGTTTACCGAAGCGCCAATGGGTATCGGATCGATGGTACTTTTTAGATTTCGTTTATGATGGTGGTTATGAACAATCCTACCAACTTTGAGCTGGGTGTGAATTTTTGTACCCTCGTATGTCTAAATTGACCGTACTAAAGTGTCGCATTTAAATACGTATCATTTTGAACCGGTGACGATCAAAAGGGGAGTGGGCGATCGCCCCTCCCTGAGCGAATTTTAAGGTATGAAACTACTCAAAAAATACTTATCTCGCGAAAATTTTTGAAAAAAAAATCATTTTTTCAATTCACGCGATTGGGATTCCAAAACCGTTTTACTTTTCTTCCTACGATAACTAGAAGCTCAGTTATACAAGAAATAATGAAACAGAGATATTCCCTAAAACAGATGCTTCGATGTCCGATAACAATAAAACAATACAAAACTAGAAAATAGAATTTTATACATAGCACTGAATGTTTATTAAGTAAATGAAAAATAAATGATCGCATTGGTGGTTCTAGAACTAGTTGTTAAATAAAATAAATGCAACTAATCACATTTATGCAAAATAATGTATATTCCATTCAGCTGGCAAAAGGTCCTGTCGCTTTTAACCTGTGACATTGCATCGAGAATGGAAAATGAAATCGTCCAAAGTCAAGACCGAAATTTCAGCTTTTGGTTCAATTTCAAAAGTGCCTAAAATGCTTTAAAAGAGTAGGATGCATTACAGCATTGAAAAAATTATGACCCCTCCCGACCCTTCCTTCCTTGTATAGTAAGTTAGCCTAGACACTGGCAATTCAACTGTAATTCGGAACAGGTGCTTGATAATTTTCCTCTCTACTCGAACACAAAAGAGACACTCTTCGTAGGAATGGAACAACTTTACTTCTACCGTCCAGAAATTTTTAAGTTCACTCTAGCCGAAGTCATAGATCACTATAACCGAAAAATGCTACGTACATTTCTAAGGCATGTGAATCGGGATTAAGGAAATGCGTTCATTATAGCCGAAAGCTCACTATATCCGGAGTTGACTGTATTTTGTACAGTATTATAATCTTTAGCCCTATAAAAATGTGCTGTAAAAACGAAAAGAAGCGGCTGCTTTGTTGTACCCGGGCCTGAGGCTGGGGTTCAGCTGGACAGTAGGAGACTTCAGGTACTGTAGCAGGTACTGTAACTTAAAACATATATTTACTTAAATTCTTTACTTAATTCAAACTTAAAACATATCTTTACTTAAATCTGTGTGTCTGTATGTGTGCGGTCTCCAGACAAACCTGCGGCATGCAAAGCTCTGAAAATTTGAACATATAAGCTCATGAGTCCGATAAAGTGCACTGGATAATCGTAATTTTAATTACTTTTTTAATTAACAATTTTTCTATTTTTAAAGAAAATTTTTATAAATGGTCGATTTTTGACTTAAACATTGAATAAGTCCAGTGTTTTTCAATCAATTTTCATGGTGTTGAAACCGTCTAATGATCTACTATTTCCAAATTTTCAGAAATTTAAATCGAAAATCCTGGATTTTACAAGCTAATTTGATTAATTGATTGAAATATTTACTAACTCCAGCAATTTTAAATCAAATTATATGTTTATTTTTCTTCATCTATATCTATTCCTTTTACAATACCTGGCCAATTTTTAAAAAAAATTACTTAAAAACTGTGGTTTAAAAAACTATTTTGTGAAAATTGTTCTGCCATTCGAATACTATGCGAAACTCCCCTTCCGTTTTTTTAAATGGGAGAAATGTGTGACGTTACAGCAGTGAGTTGTTTTTAGTGGTGCGTTTCTAAGTACGTACCTGAAACTCTGGAACCATTATCTGCAACGCCGTGCGGGTCTGCTAGTTACAAATAAATAGGATTACTGCTCATTACAACGCAAGTGAATAATCATTGATAGTTAATAAATTCACATAAATAATTATTGATTAAATCGAACAAAATCCAACGCATGGAGAAAAATGTGTATCGCTGATGTATACCGTACGCGTATACATCAGCAATAAAATATGTGTCACGTTGCAGCCTGTCCGCGCACTCCCTCTATCTGTTTGAACTTTAAACGTGCACACAAATTGAGAGCGAAATTTAAAATGTAATTAAATTTTAAAATAAAAAATTTCCAATGCTAAAGCAGAAAAAAATTGCGTTAAAATGGGTACGAACGTGAAAAAATATGTGAAAAAATGAGAGAATCATAAATAAATGTGCGATCTTACAGACTTAAAAAGCATTTATTATTTACAAAAAATTTCAAATGTATAAAAATGTGAATAAACGTTCATAAATGTTAATTTTTTGTTAATAGCTACAATAATGTGTGAAAGCCTGTTTAACAGCATAAATATAAGTTTTAGACGTGCAATCCTATAAGGCAAGGGAAAATTTGTGTAAGGAAATAGGCTAACAGTCGGGATCAACAAAAATTAAGGGGAGAGTTCACTGAAATATGGCTAAAAAATCGATTTTTGTTTTTTAATCCTAAGTTATACTTTATTGTGGAGAATTTAATACCAACATATTCAACCATGCAATCTGTGAAAAGGCGTTTGAAAGTTGTCGGGACTTGTAATATGCGGAATGACATCTTATCCAGATGACTTACTAACAAGGTTTGACCTTTAATATTAAATTGTCTTAGTAGCCCGATTCTAAGATAATTCTTACTATTAATAAATGTAATTCTTATGGCATCCAATGTAACGTGATAAGAATCAAAATCAATAGCTACTTGTACCAATGCCTAACATAAAGATTGAAAGTCGAATCCCATTTCTAAGTTTCGGTGCACCTGCAAATACCGCAATCGAATTCTTGTATGATTTTGAGAGAATTTCTTTTAAAACCTTATATTTCCACATATTTTTCTGTACACAGTTTTGTTTGGAAAATTTAAAACTTCTTTTCTCATTCTCGTATGGGGAAGGGAGGAACTGTACATCACAGAAACGAATTTGTATATGTTCTTTCCAAAGAATCAAAACCTATAAATCATTGACATAAACAAATCATTCATTCCATTACGTTTTTTTTTTTGCACGTGTGTTTTGTTCGTAGGAGAAATTTTAGAATTCCTATTTTCTTTTTCTAAACCTTTCTTGTACGAAAGTATAAGAAACAATCAAAAGAGACTGGTGTTTAAAAGATCAAATAAATAATTGCGAATTTCGGAAAGGGCTCATGTCTGCAAATTAAAATCCTACGTGGTTCCGCTGATCCCAGACTCACTCACTCTCTAAAAATTCCAGTCGGACCACTTCAAAACAAAACTTTTACCGTCATCCATCCAAACAGATTGAAAAAGTTTTGTCTTAAACTAATAAAATTCGCCCCATTTGTACGATCCGCTTGACATTTTTCATAATCATGTATTAAAATATAGAAAAAAAAAATCTGAGCTACTTTAAAAATCTAAAAATCCACCCTTTCCCTCATTTTTAGGCGGTTTTTCCGCTCTTTACAGCTATATTTTATTTCCGAGAGTGAAAAACTTGAATCATTCGCGTGACAAAATGACCTTTAACAAGTGAAAATGACGTCACACAATTGGGATACCCATTCGTATAAAATATTTTTTTCAGGTAACATGGTTTAATTTTTTTTCAGTAACATAATCGTCTGCCGAAGCAATAAGAGGAGCGGAGTACACAAAACGAAATCGTTCGAATGCGAAAAATTTCTGAGCGTTACCAGAAGAGCATGAAATTCGATTTGGTATATATAATAAAAATTGAGTATGAAGTTATTTATTTTAGGTGGACGAAGATTAAATATATTGAGTACAAAATTCGTCAAATGTTTTTTTTTCTTGCACACGTAGTCATTGCCGCCACAACGGGCTTTTTCTTTTACTGTAACAGTATATGTGAGTACATTTTTTCTTCAAATAGGCACTCAAATTACAAAAAATGCTTTAATTCCATTCATTTTTTTTATTAAATTTTTGTTAAATATTTAAGATGTTGGTTTAGTTGTCTGTATGTCCGTGCTCTAACTGCCATATGGAGGCATCCATTCCTACAAAATGTACATAGTGTGTCCCAGAACCCTAAGTACAAACTTGGAGGGGAGGTAGGTAACATTGTTAGGATCCATAATTAGAAAGGAAAGCATGGGGGAAATCGATAGATGGCACTGTACGCGAGTTCGCGAGATCGGCACATGTGACTTCCTCATTGTCAAATCTGCCAACATTGAGAGCTCGCGTACAACGCCACCTATCGATTTCCACCGTTGCTTTCTTATGTAATTATGGTTTCTAACGATGTTGTCTACCTTCCGTCCAACACGAAGGTTTGTACACGAAGTTCCGGGACAGCCTGTGTACGTTATTCCTATGTACCGACCCTTGTACCCTACTGAAAAATGGTGTACGTAGCATTCATAGTTTTTTTCTTTTACAAGAAACCCCCCAAAAGGCCAATACTTTGCGCTTTATTGGATCATGATTTCTTAATGGCCTCACCTTAGCCGGATAGATAAGGCAATGAATGCGGGAGACGACTGAAGTGTGGGTCCCGAGTTCGCGCGGCTGTCGATATAACGGTCTGGACGTTGGGTCAGTCTTCTCCTGATGTAATGTGAATACGTTTTAGGACCCCTTAAAAAGTCCTTCGACCAAGGCACCTCCACCGTGGCCGATGCCCCTCGTGTAGGCTTGCCATAAGACGACCAGACAAACATTTTTAATGCGTATTTTAGAGAAATTAAAACAAACGAAATGGATGTATGTTACTGAGAATCGGGTAATGTTGCCTTCCGTCGAAAATAGTGTCTGTGGATTTGACAGTTCTTCAACTGGAGCACTCAAAAGAATTCTAATACAAGACGATCTGTGGCAGTTTAGAGACGTTCAACTATTTCAAACTCCATACAATAACTATATGAATATAATAGAAATAATTTATTTAATGAATGTAAATATAAATAAGTTATTGTTTATTTATTATTTATTGAAAAGATTAAGTACATTATTGAGTAAAATAATTCTAAAAATTGTTTTACGTCGGGGTTAAAAATAAAACTTCTTTAATCTAAAATTTTATTTCCCTACTTTAGAGAAATTAAAACAAACGAAATGGATGTATGTTACTGAGAATCGGGTAATGTTGCCTTCCGTCGAAAATAGTGTCTGTGGATTTGACAGTTCTTCAACTGGAGCACTCAAAAGAATTCTAATACAAGACGATCTGTGGCAGTTTAGAGACGTTCAACTATTTCAAACTCCATACAATAACTATATGAATATAATAGAAATAATTTATTTAATGAATGTAAATATAAATAAGTTATTGTTTATTTATTATTTATTGAAAAGATTAAGTACATTATTGAGTAAAATAATTCTAAAAATTGTTTTACGTCGGGGTTAAAAATAAAACTTCTTTAATCTAAAATTTTATTTCCCTACTTTACCTCATGTCAAAATCTTTAATAACACTACTATCAGTATAAATTGCATCAAAGCTAGGTTGGACAATCTTAACGTACTCTCACAGCTGGCATTGCTTTTAGCTATTGAAATAAATATTCGAAGAAATATTATTATTTTGAGACTTATAATTGCGTAATGAATTTTGACAAATCAAGTGGACTTGAATTCATTTTTATTCTCCCTAACAAATATGAAGTCCCCTCGAAAATGTTGTTTATTCGTGAGTCTTCCAATTTTACTACAGTAGATAACGGATCTTTATTCATCTACGTTTATCATCATGAATTCTCTTATTATTATAATTTATTTTTCCGTTAGATGTTTTAAAAATTCAAAAGATTAAACTAAAACATCTAATAAGTAAAGATAGTTTTCATAATCTTTCAACAAATTTCCTATTGTATACCATTGGAGAATACATAAAATGTTTTATACAGACAAAAGGAGGGGACTAGTGCCACCCCTGCAAAGATAAAAATGGCGCCCCCTTTTACATTATTCCAAAGAAAACCCTTTCGAAATGGCGCCCCGATGCGATGGTTACCTTGCTTACCATAACCAATGTTTTACTACTACTAATGTTTTTATTTCCACGGAATCTCACTTCCCATGTCATCGTATATCTCCGTACCAAATTTAGGTGTTGCTGATCCTTAGATAGAGTTGCAGATCCTTCTAAATAGTGTCTGGCCCCATAATGGCCGAGTGGATAAGACAGTGAACTTGGTAGACGGATGAAGTGCGAAGATCACAGTTTCGGGCCCAACGCACGGCTGTCCATCTGACGGAGTTTGAGATGGTTTTTGTCCAGATGTAACGCCAATACGCGTAAAATACCCTTAAGAAGTCCTCTGCTCAAGGCATGCCCCTCGTATATTCTTGCCATAACACAAACACTTGAATAGTGTCTGTTTTTAAAAAATCACCCTGTATTTAACTTTCCATTTTTTTTTTAATCAAAGAGAAAACGAAAGTGATTTTACAGAGAGAAGAGGTAGTCCTCTCCCTAAAATCACTAAGTAAAGTATTGTTATTAGATATCAAACATCGAATTTTTACTTTTACCTCGTACTTTGAAAATTTTTCTTTAATACGCGAATAATGACATCATTAATACAGGTTTTGCTGCAAACTGAGTTACAACCACTCATTCCGTACCGCTGTGTTCTTTGGGTAAAGGTTCGAATTATGTACCTTCGGATCCACACACGGCGAAAAACCTTATGTTTGTGATATCATGATCAGCGACTGATATCTGTCGGTCGCTAGTCATTGCAAAATCAGAATTCTCTCTTAACTGCGATGTTGTTGGGCTCGATTCCTGATTTGGTCTACCAAGCTGCTTAGCAGCGGGACGGTAAACGTTTGGAAATTTTACCGTTGTCCGCTGAAAGGGGAGACATTGATTGTTTCCATTTTAGATTGTTTTGAATTAATAATTTCATTTTAAACATGCCTTCAAAATAAAGTACAGCTGCATCAAAATCTTATAAATAAAAATGAAATTCTGTTTGTTTGTGGATGTGATTTGTATACAAATCCACAAAAATGGACCTATCAGCCTGAAATTTTGCATCGGATCTATTAGGAACTCGGATCTATTAGGACCGAGGAAGATCCGGGTTACACGGAGATAGTGTCGAAAAATCGGTAAAGTGAAGATAAACATAACTAATCGTACATAGAATCGCCTTTTAATGAAAAAAAAAACGGCATACAGAATATTTATTATACAGTATATTTATTTATTTATGGCTACACAACAAAGCAAAACACATTGAGAAAAAGTTCGTGAGTTTCTGCTGCTTTCATTTTGAATAACGCTTTCGGGCGACACGATCACGCAAGCGCTTCAGCCTGAGATTTCGGTCGGTGTAGTATCCGCCTGTCGCTCCATGTCATTCATAACTTCATCTAGGTGGGCTGCTGCTTCCGAATGAGTGATAATTACCAACGGGTCAGATTCATTATCCTCATCAGAATCTTTGATATTTTCTGCATCTTTGGAAGAGCACGATGCAATGATTTCTTCATCTGTAAGTGTGCTATAAGCACCGTTTTTATCCGCTTCCAACCAGTTCTTCACGTCATCAATATCAACATATGAGCAACCGTCCATTTTCTTAAACCTATTTACGAACTCTTGAGGTCCAACTTCACTAGGCTCTTTTCCATTGTCGAGTTTTCCTTGTATTTCAGTCCTGTTTTCGGGCAAATCAAGCACATTAGGCCACAACTTCTTCCACTATTTTATGAAAGTACTTCTTGCGACTTGATCCCAAGATTCGGCAACCCTCTAAATAACGGTCTTGATATTAAAAGATTTTAGAACCTCTATCACACCATGTTCTCCTTCATCCTGTAAAAGTTGGCTCAACATCTCCCGTCTGTAAACACTCTTGATAGCAGCAGCTGAAAATGTTCTTCATTTTAAAAGCTACAAAGTTCGTTTTAAATCTGGATATATTAAAAATTTTCTATTTACTTTTTATTTTTCGCATTTTATTATGTCGCAGGCATACATGTTTCCTAACATATGTATGTCACGCGTATAGGACCTGGCCAGTCCGGGCCTGCTTCATAGCGTCCTATTCCTATATAAAGCAAAAAAGTTTTCAACGTCGTTGTAAATTTTAATTGAACGAAAGCTACGTTTGAAAGCTTCTGAGCGAAATATCAAATTAACTCTCTCAACCAACCGAGGTATCTTTTACGACAGTTAAACAGTGAAGTCATAAATTTAAAAAAATGCGTGAAATTTGCAAACTCTGCAACTGCGTTCTGTCACAATTAAAGCGATTCTAAATAGCTCCTCGAGATTACACAGTTTGATGTTTTTCAGGAGACAGAACCATGGAGGATTTATAAGATATCGCTTAATTGGATATATGGATGGCACCGCTTGGATATTTTCCACCACGTTGAGATGAAATGTTTTGCAGTGCTAAATAAGCAAATCTTAAAAAACTATGCATAAATTAAATATATAGAGAGAGCTTCCTTAATGGCAACCATTATATGAAATTATAATTGTTTATGCCAATGCATAAATTGCAAAGAATCACCATAGAATAAAAAGATCCCACATTGGTACCAAATAATCTAAGCTGTTTCTTTTAATCGAGCATTGAAGAAGGAGAAGCGAAGATAGATAGTTTTGATACATGTAATAGGCAATATTAGTAGATTTGTAAGGATAATATGAATAAATCACAATATACTACG
Organism: Cheiracanthium punctorium; assembly: GCA_038373885.1. Lineage (NCBI taxonomy): Eukaryota > Metazoa > Arthropoda > Arachnida > Araneae > Cheiracanthiidae > Cheiracanthium > Cheiracanthium punctorium. Next base: position 9,417 of record JAWZYV010003042.1, read on the forward strand.
TTAATAAATATTTCATGAAATTAAAAGTGTTCTGTTTATCCTTTTTCAAGGGTTGTTTTACAACCAATTGAACGATAAGTCATTCTAATTTGTGTTGATATATCCCGCAGTAATTTTAACAGAGGAGATTACTTGAATTTTTAAAAATTAAATTCTGTTTTCCACATGCAGATATAATTTTAGTAAAAATATTCGCTTCTTCCCGTATGAAGAGCGGGTGCGCAGCTATTTTAAAATAAACAGCTGTCCATTTCATGTAGTATCTGAGTATCATGTAGTATTTAATCATGTAGTATCATGTAGTATTTAATGCTACTTGAACCTAAAAAACAGTGTAATGTAGAAATAACACATTTTGAAAGTGAGGAGTTCTCTGCAAACCGCTAAGCTTTTCGCTTTTCTGATCGCGAATGACACTGACAGTAATTTGAGTCATTCTGTTGCAATGATGCCAGGTTAGTACTCATGACGCAAACTTTACATCAAGAGTCAAATAATTTTGTTTTTATTTTAGATTTCACATCACTGGAATTAATGGGGATTACACATGTTGGGAAAATTTTCATTTACTACCGTGCGAAGATGGGCATTCAGCTAGTAACATTATAAAGCAGACAGTTTTCAATGTCTTTCCAAGTATTTTTAGTCGAACATAAAATGCAAAACACGGTACACTCTCTCAAAACTACATACACCAGAATCAATAAACATGTAAAATACAGAATTTTAGATCATGGAATTGTTAATATAACTTTTTATTGGATTATTATGTGAATTAAAAAATAAATAAATACTCAAAACAAAAAAAGTGACTCTTTAAAAATTAAAAAAATTCCTTTTAAAAATGAAAAAAAATTACACAGTTTAAAAGCAAGCAGCAGGTGCATTAACTTTCATGAAGCATACATTACCACTAATAAAAGTTAATAGTGTTCCGAAAATTAAGTTTTGCATTGTGTTGTATGTAAATCTGTTAACTATAACGCAAGATAGGAACATTAAATATTCACATAGGATAGCATCAAAATTAGGGGCTGCTTGTTAAATAGAACATTTGAGAATTGCCAGAACATTTGAGAAAACTCCTCAAAATGTATAAATACGTGAGTAGGTCATCCCACTGTTTCAGCCTCGAATTGGTTTGTCTATCAAACACTAGCTATTAAGAACATATCGCTTTGCATAATTTTGATGCCAGAGACAACGTTGTTTTGCCAAGCTGTATTTAAAAATTTGTTTATGAATTCAGTATTGTTGCATGCTGTGGAGCAAGTCAAGGGTTCGGCTCAAGTATTCTGATATTTTATCAAACAGAACAATTTTATTTACTGTTAAGAAATTGCAGAGGAAGTTGCTGGGAGTAATGACTAGTTATCTACTAGAATTACTGCTTGTAAATTGTGCTTTGAAGATTGTTTGACAAGTTTCAAGAAACAATTATGTTTGTGTTTCGTCCTGACATCTCGACTGGCTACTGAAACTTTCTACAAACACCTGACTTTAAAGCATATTCTCTAATACGAATCCGACAATTCAGCAGAGTTTCTGCAACAAAGTGAATGCTATACCACTACGTCGTTCCAGAAGTTGGCTGCATTATGTTTTTGGAATTTTGTCAATTTTTTGATTATGAAAACACATCTTATATTGTAGTGAGCTACAATGGAATGATACAAGCGGTATGAATCCAACTTATTGGTTCTTGCCAGATATTTCTCAAAATCTATGGGTGGACACTATTGCGCTACACTCAGTGTTTATCATGTTCTTAGTAGGGTGGTTATATGCCCTAAATTGAAACATTCTAAGTGAAAAGCAGAAATCGCATTGATACTCCTAGAAAAATAATTACCATTTTCCTCAAAATAGTTTCTTTTTAGCAGTTTTTACATGTAAATAGTCACCATAGTCGCCTATTCTTGATTATAGTTGCAAATAGTCTCCTTTTAGTAGACAGTGGGCACCCTGCATAACTCATATATACTTGACCAATTTTGAATGTAATAACATAAAGTATTACTCTCTACAAATTTCATGCAGATGATCAGAAAACAAAATGGCATTTTCTTCCCGCCACAATCAAAGTGAGAAGTTTAATTTTGCCCACATAGTAATTTTCTCATTTGAAAACTATTCACTGAACCACAAATATCGTCACTGAACCACAAATATCGTCACTGACCCACTGTACCCTGCTCTCCCCTAAAAGATTTTAACAATCAAAGAAAATGTTTTATTTAAAAAAATATATACAGATTATTTGTACACAGATAAAATATTACAGGTAGGCAAAAACTTCCTTCTGCAGATAAATTGATATTGATGCACTTCCTGAAAAGAAACAAAGCAGAATGAGATATATTTTTAAGCATATTTGATAAGCTTAGCTGAGCAAATTTTTCCAGGCAAACCCCTAAGAGAAAAAAATTTCATTTCTATAATACTCTTATGAGATTTAAGAGTCCACAGCTACAAATTTTTATATATGCTCATATAATCCCAAGGTTGCTTAACTACTTGCACATCCACTGAAAAAATAAAAGTTACTTACAAAAGAGAAACCAAGTCTAATGAAATAATATATTAAATACATAGGAATAATTTAATATGGGCAGGAGGGGTCAACTGCCCCCCTAAAATTCAAGATCCAGGGTTATGACTTAAAGCGCGGCTGTCAATCTAATGATCTGGAGTTTTAGGAGGTTTTCTCCAGATGCAACATGAGTATGTTAGGAAACCTTTAAAAGTAGTCTGCCCTAGGTACACCCTCCCAGGAGATATCCCTTGTTGTAGGTTTTCTTTAACACAATGCACACCTACATCATATGATCATTGAATGCAGAGAGAACTTTTCATTCAGCACTAGAATGATGTAGGATGAGAATACAATGTAGGTCGAATGAAACTATTTTGTCAATTCATTATCTTGCTAGTATAATGGATCCTAAATATGTAGGAAAACACTTATTTTCTGATCAGGAAAATCATGCTGAGCCTAGATTGATAAGATAACACATGCCCTGTACAGTTTTCAGCTTTAAAATTACACAGAATATTCACTATGTTTATAGATGATGTTATAAGGAGCTCCAGCTCTTTATAGTGGTAGTGTATTTCAGAAAAAAACATTCAACAAATGAGAACATCAAAGCATTCTGCATTTTTTAAAATAGACTGACTTGTTGCCTAGGTCATTCAGCATAAATAGTTAGTGTTTTCAGCCTATGGATTAATATGGTTGAAATTGCAAAACAGATTGGGTTGTGAAAATAATCAAAAACTAGTAGAAGTGCACAAATATCTTACGAATAAGGAAAAATTAAAAGAACAGACAGAAGAGTGTTTCTGATTTGAAAACTTAAGTATTCTATTTTTTATTATATTTATCATAGACTGCATACTGTGGATTAAATGTATTTTAAAAAAGTTGTATATTTAATCATTGGTAAACTGGCATGTAACATTTTGCAACATGTTTAATTGAAGATGCAAAAATGTTTCTTTTCTAGAAAAAAATCATTTTCTTATAGGTTATGCCTGAATGTTCTCACCTGAACTTCAGCCACCTATTATATTCAGTGTCTTATACACTCAGCCATGATGGAGCTCAGTGATGTAGGAAATCAAGCAGCTAAGAGAGCTTGAGTTCTCTCTATAGTTTGTACCGTTGATTGGGGAAGAGGGTTAACTATAGATTAGCTGAACATGGTGACTTTCTCTGTTGACACGATCAATTGTAAGATACGCAGGACCAGGGAGTCAAAAAAATTTGTAAAGTCTTAGGTGCCGGTAAAAATTTTTAAGAGCCGCATATATATTGAATTATATTGATTAAAAAAAAAGCTACTCGCCAAGGGATATTTTTTAGTCATCTGCTGGGCGACTTGGCACCCGGGTTTTTTCTATATTGTTATCTTTATTATTGCATATTTAGTGCTTTCTTTCTTTTGCCCGATGATTTTGAATAAATGTATTTTAAAGGGCCGTGGTAGCCCAGTGGTTAAGGCGTTGGACTCGTAACCAAAAGGTTGTGGGTTCGATACCGGCGTACCACTAAAGACCACCGTGTACATGCGGTGTACGTGCACGCTAAATCCGTGGTTCCGAAAGTCCTCTCGGCGGTCGCTAGCAGTTTCCGAGGGGTGCCAATATTCAGAAGTCCCCCACCTTCTGATGAGGTTCCAAATTGTGGCGGGAAATTCCGGGAAGGACGTATATGTAGCTCTAAGCGACACATTCAGTGACGCGAGCTGTCCTCTCCTGGCAAAACAAATGTATTTTAAAAGAAAATTTAATTTCTTGACCGGGAAATTGGGGGGGAGGGTCGACTTATACATGGGATTTTAAAAAATTCAAATCTCTTGATTGGGAAAGTGGGGGTTCGACTTGTACGTGGGATCGACATATAAGCGGGTAAATACGGTATTTAATAAACAATTCTGATACATGTAATAAAACGCTATACGCAGGTTTACTCACGCCACTTCTGACACGCCAAAGTAAATAGGTTTCGCTTTTGTTTGTAAAAGGAATTAAAAAGTTTCTTTAATCGAATTGCTAATATTTATACCATTAGTTCGGATTGTAAAGAAGAGAGATACGACTCCATAATAATTAAGGTTCATTTTTTATTAGTTTGCCTGGTTGGTTTAACTAGGTTAGGTTTAACTACTTAGCAAAATTAACACAAACCCACTTGGCAAAAGTAATAAGTTTGTAATGTAGTTGATGAAAATATAAATCGGTAGTAAACACTGACATTTGACTTGGCCTTTTAAAGACCTGAAACCCCCCCCCCTAAAAAAATCTTAGCAATGATCCTGCGTTTGGGACCCCGGAACTTGAATCCCCTGTACACTTCTGATTATTACTACACAGCATGAATGTAAAAGAATGTTATTTAATTAAAATAATGAAAGTTTATGCTAACACTTTATGAAATATTTACTGGCCCATTACCCTGAAATAGGTGCTGGCCAGGTAAATTTTAAACAGCACCACGCCGTTCACATTTTTTGTGCATGTCATGGACACATGGCAGTTCGCCGTTACTATTTATGTACTGGCGCACATGCACTTTTCAGACACTGTTACTTCAGTGACTTCCAGGCGATGGCAATCTACCTTGCTCCCGGCATACGGCACTTTGCCAGCACGACGGGTACCCGGCCGTCATTTTGCCGGCAGTAGTGTGTTTGCTGGGTAGAGCGCCATGCGGTGGACAGTCTCATTACTTAACGGACAAACCCTGCATCTCAGGCTTTCTCTTCTTTGCTCTCTCTAGTTGTGGCTTGAGCATTTATACGATGATCAGTATTCGGAAGAGATCATTCAAATTTCTCTACTTACTGAATTATAGATCTTGACACCCCCCCCCCCCAAAAAAAAAGTTTAAAAAAAGCTGCTATTGTTGATTCTACTCATTCATTAAATTGCATTCAATAATTAAGATTTTAGTACACTACATTCGAATTACATGAAGATGTATTCTAGCTACTTAACATACTGCGAATGAGCTTTATAAATCATTGAGCTAAACATTGAATGTATGTAGGAATACTACAATAAAGGACGTGAGTTATTATTTGAATGCTAGGAAAGAGCAGCTCTTGTCACTGAATGTGTCAGAATAATTTGCAACTTTTTGTCCCACAAATTGGATCCTAATCAGAGAAGATTTCTAATTATATCCAGGCCTCACAAACTGCTAATAACACTGCCGAGAAAAATTTTAGGACCACGGATTAATCGTACACAAGTAAGCTGTGCAAGGACATTTTCTAAATTGAAAATTATTAAAACAAGGATGAGATCCAATCTCGATCCAGAAAATATGAAAGCACTGCTGTGAAAGCAGTGCAGGAAGGACAAGCTGTTAGAATAAGACAATGATGTTATAATCAACAAACTCAGCGCAGAAATGATGAGGCTGTTCATGCTATAAATAATTTAATAATTTTTACAACACAGCATCCTTAAATATTAATCATACAGATATAAAATATATTTCAAAGTTAGAAAAAGAATACAGAATTTTATAGTATTGATTAACATTTTCAGGAGATGAAATCTAAATAAATACAAAATTAAAAGTTATACTGTTCCAGTTAAAAAAAACTTGAAATTAGTAAAATGTGCCCCATACATTAATATTCAGAAATAATAAAATTGGCAAAAGGCTATGTAATACCAATAATAGCAAAAAGTATTATGTATTTATGCCATCATTGTTTTCTTGCGTAATTTTCATATCTGAGTTTTTTTTATGATGAAAGGCTGTAATTTCATACAAAATCTAAATAGTGTATGTTTCAGATTTTACAAACTATTAATTTTTTGCACGGAAGCTCTATGAAAATTAAATTTTATTTTTATTGGTTTTTAAATTCCGAAAGATTTTAACGATACTATAAAATTCTGTACCTTTTTACGCTACTTTGTAATTTGTTTTATGTGTCTATGACAGCGGCGGCTCGGGGGTAAAAAGAGGTTCACAAAACAAATTTCGAAAATTAAATAGGCAGATACGACGCACCTTGCAAATGAAAATATATTTGCGTTTCCAGCAGTGAAAGGAAAACAATGCACGCAACTGAAAGAAAACAAGTCATCTTGGGTCTTACATTTCGTCACCAAGATAAGTTTTAGCAAAGGTGCTGTCTTGACTCATTTTATTTCAATATTTTTTCAAAGGATAATATTGAAAAATGCCATTGCTTTAGCTCCGAAACACGTATCTTAATTATTGACACTAGTTTGTAAAAAAAAATAATGTAGTGAAAAATTGTAGAAATAAAAAAATATTAAGAAAATGAAATAAAAATGAATTAACTAACCGAACGTAACAAACCCAGGCAAAATCCGGAAGCGATACCGCAAAAAAGTGGCCATGGGTGGTGCACAATGAATTTGTGCGAACGGACAGATTTCATGAGTGCCGTGCTTCCTCCCAGCTGTCTGGGCTTCTGATCCCAGAGAGCGGTTCAGAGGGAAAAATTTCCGTTCGCACGTGCGACTGATTAGACTGAGTTGTAGTAACCTACACTACAGTGCGTTAGCTATAATAAGCGTATTTAATAATAGTGGGAGGAGGGGGGGGGAGAGAGTAAAACTCACGTTTTAAATTCACATCAATCTGGAAGTGTGCTTAATATTTGCTTTCAATTTAATTTGTTAATGTGTTTATTCTTCAGTTTTTTTTCCATTGGGGGTTCACGTGCTCATGTGCTCCAATGGAGGAGCCGCCACTGGTCTATGATCATTATTTAAGGAGAGTCATTGTGTTTGGGACACACTATACATGTTACTGATATTTTTTTAGAAAGAATAGCTTAGAAAATAATGTTTGCCTGATTCAAAAATTTTAAGTTCATACTAAGTTTATTATTATGTTTCCTTCATTATAAAAATTGCTTTGAAAAAATGAAATATATGGGTTCTTCCAAATCTAACTTGTAATTAGTACGAATTCGTTAGTTATATTAGTAGTATATCGTAGATTTTCTACAATAAAATATGGCTGTCTTTATAATTAAGTTGTTTAAGTTTTCTTATAAGTTCGTTGAGTGCATTCAGTTATCAAACTTCAGTTAGGTTTTCTTTTTGATTAAAATAATTAAATGCATTCGACATTGTTTTCTCCTCTTCCTTAAGTTATACATATCCAAAACCATGAAACTTTTGTGTATTTCTACAAAGTCAGTTCTTATGTAAAAATCATGTCATTGTATATGTTGCGGTTCAAAATTGTAAATAATTTATTTAACCAAGTAATAAAAATTATTTTAATCATACCTGCATTTTCAATAAGCGTGTGCGTGTGGGTCTGTTACATCAACTGTGATGAATCGATAACAATAGGACTTGGACGACTCTTCGACGATGTAAACACCTTTAGGTTATCATACAGGTAAAAATAAAATTATTAAAGACATTCTTTTTTTTTAATTACAGGATTTTTGGAATGCTTTAAAATAAACCAATGATGCTATACGCTCGGAAAATAAATAGTGCTTTTTCACAAACTGCACTATGCACTTTTGTTTTTTAAAACTTATATTTTTATAAAATTAAAAAAAAAGTGCAAAACTTGCAGTATTAAATGGGTTGAGGCGCCATTCACGTAACAAAGAGTTTTCTCTTGAATCGTTCATAAATGTTACTGGTTGATCGTTTGTAATGGTTGGTAACTACAATTTGGGAACTGAATATTTTCGAGTCTCTGTAATTGGATGCTTTAAAAAGCTGTTCAAATTTTACATTTTTTTTTTCAAAGTGCAACCTTAACAAAAAGGCTGAAAGAAAAGTAAAGTTCTTTTTAAAATGATAAAAAATTTAATGTTCAATAAAACTGCATTACAACTCGACGATTGATTAGAAATGTTAGATTAACAAGGAAATTGATGTGTTCACCTCCCTCCTCCTTAATCGGACAAGATTTTTTTCTCCATTTTTCTCCTAAGATTGAAATTTTTCATTAGTTGTGGTATGTATTAATGAAAATAATATGAAAAGAGTTTTTCAAAAGCCGCTTGTGCTTTAGCAAACAAATAAATAAGAATACAATCAAATGCAATAAACAATATAATAAACAAGAAAAACGATGTATGGATAGGCCTAAATAAAAAATATTAAAATATAGACTGTTGTTTCCAGTCTAAACAGGAGATTCATCAACAGGGAACATACTTGTTTATTGTTTATACCAAAGTTACACGAGGGCTATCTGCCTAAAGCGGGGAGATGCCTTGGGTGGAGGACTTTATAAGGGGTTATAACGCGTATTCATGTTGCATCAGAAGAAAACCGCACAAAACTTCAGACCGTTAGATCGACGACCGCGCGAGAGACCTATTCCTTGGACCTCCACTTCAGCCATCTTCCAGTGTTTTAGTGGCTTTATCGCTCAGCTACTGGTTGACAAGATAAAGTAGAATTTCTCTTATAAATGTTACTGCTGTATAGCAAATCTTAAAGCAAATTAATTTTGTGTTGGCTGGCAAAAGTTAACTTTCCGAGTCAAAATCAATCTATTTTCAGATTTCTTCAACGTAGTTATCGACATAGATATTCGAATGAGCGGCATTTTGACTTTAAAAAGGTTTGTGTGGCTACAATCAGTGACAAATGAATGCAATTTTCTGGGTGAGGGCTGCTAGTTGAAATTTATGTCCATTTTATGAAAGTAAAATAGGATCTCTTGTATTTTTTGTGTGTTTTTTTAAATACTTTTGGGGGAGGTCATTACCCCCCTTACATTTTAATCCGTCAGTGGCTATAATTTATACACTTCAGAAGTGCGTCCTTTAAAAAATCCAAGGTCTGCGCCCCATTAAAGCTGCCAGTCCGACCGAGTTTATAGGGAAACTTTAATTATAACCATCCTGTACTTTCTACCATATGAAACATCCCCCCCCCATTGTGTTACATGCCAATATACGCCAGTGGTTTAGGGTACCTATGCAACTTTATGAAGCACATGCACAATTATTTTAGATACCCATAAACAGTTTTAAACTATTCTCTAATTATATATTACCATTTCCCACATAAAGTAATCAATAAATGAATTTGGCGCTTCTTACTTTTGGAGAAGAAGCTGAGGATTTCGTTTAATTTTAAGATACGTACTCGGCAAAAAATAGCGTACATCTAATTCGCGTAAGTCAAATCGCGTTGTAGCTGGAGTCTTCTTCGTTTAAACGTCTAAAAGGTACAGCGTTTTTCTGTTATTATGAGCCGCTTCTCATTCTATTCTGTTAATTTAATTTACTCACGGTAGTGCATAAACGAATTAAACAACAACAAAAAGAAACGTATGTGGACTTGAAGTTATTAGTGAGAAAAAAAAAAAAATCGCCCAGTTTTTTACAACCCGCATAATGATAAAGTGGTGTTATAGTGATACTTCTGATCCAGTGAGGGAGGGCCGCATCCGACGAACTTGGTTCCGCCCTCAACGATATAGTCACGTCACTGTTCAGAATCAGATAGGTTTTAACTGTCCCTTTTCTACATTGTCTTTTTTATTGTGTGTCTTTAAAAAACTGCTCTCAAATTATTTGATTTCCAAGTTTTATTGCTGATATTCTGGAACAAATTATTTCACAGTAGGCGTTTGTTTCCAAAATGAGGGCGGCACTCTTTTCGCCCAGCGCTATATAATTAGTTCGCAAAAAGACTTACCAATTCATGATCAAAAAGAAACGTGTTAAGAGTTATTAATAATCATGAATTACCCTAAATTAGATTTTTTTTCCTTGGAATCGATAAGCCATTTCCAAGTCCAAACTGTAAAATTTAAAACTTAAATGGTGTCATTACTTTTATGAAACACCCAATTATTTATCATTTTTGTGTAATGAATTTGTGTGTTTGAAGTTAATTGTGTGTAATTAAAAAATTCGATGTTGTCTTAACATTCAAGATTCATGTAAGAAACAGAAACAAAACTAAAATTTATGGAATTTAATTTGAATATGCATAAATGACACTACATTTGTAAAGTAGAGTGTATCGTTGTGGACAGGCCGTACCCCCGTACTCAGAAAAAAAATTCGCACAGAACTCTGGTTAGTTTTCAGACTCGTAGCCTAAAAGTCCAATTTACATATAAAGTGAAAAGAAACAAAAGTTGAATTTATAGTAAAGTCCTCTTTCATGAGGAATGATAAAATTACCTTAAGCCTTTCAGACTTGATTAAATAATTTCTTATTGAATTGACTAATTTTTTTAAATTTGGATAATACAGATTAAATTTGTAATGAAAATAAAAGTAAAATTAAAAATTCCAAATGCTACGTTTCCAAGACAATTTGATTTTAAAATACATAACACAGAAGACATTTTGGAGCATCTGAGGCTAAGCTAGGGAATGCAATCCCGATCCCGCACAAATGTTTGCGGGACTAGTCCCGCGGTATTGCGATCCTAATCCCGCGGGATTGACACTGAGAAATAAATTATTTTTTATTACAATTTCACGCTGCTTTCCCAATCAATAGACCGCAAATTCTTGCATATTTATGTCTCTTATCTAACAATAAACGGAACTATAATTACAAATTTTAATTCAAGTTTTATTTTTTTTTAAATTATCTTCCAGTGGGGGTCTGGAAAAACATCGAAATCTAAACATCCCGAAAGATTAATAAATCTCAATCGCGAAATCCCGCAAGAGAAAAAACAGTGCAGGATTGCATTTCCTAGACCCCACATAGAAGTAAGCAGTTAAGCTACTAAGCTCTAAGTTTTCGCAAACTCCCCAATTTCCAAATGAACTTAAATATTTTATGCTACGTAATTTATCTCTTAGTGAACAGTCACGAATCAATTATAAAAAGTTTTCATTTTAGTTTTTAATTTTTTTTTAAATTCACACTTTTAATTAGTTTACTAAAATTAAATCTAGACTAGGAAATGATTCATTGGATGGGTTCGATTTTGTACGTTCTTTTTTCAGCAATTAAGAAAATAACGTAAGTATGTGAATGTATCTATAAATTGTATATTCCTGGAAATTCCTCATTTTTAGCAACTAACATAAAACATAACTTAGTAAATTATTCTGAATATCATGATTATAATTTTCATATTTCTGTAAGTTATTGTATTAATTATCTCTTAAGATTAATTATTATTATTAAACTTGATAGTGCTTGAAATCTTCCTTTTTTCTACTTTTCTATGTTGAAATGAAGTCCAAGTTAAATAGAATCTCAATCCCGCGGGATTGCGGGATCCCGCGGGATTAATAAATCTCAATCCTGAAATCCCGCAAGACGAAAATCATTGCGGGATTGCATTCCCTAGGCTAAGACTCGTATTGATTTATGCGCCCAAATTAGGACATACATTCTGTACGACATTATTGGCAATTTTCGGGTCCTCCATTGTGGACGCAGGATCTGAAGAGGTTCATTTACAAAAATTTTCTTGGTTCTTACATTACTACATCGTTATACCTTGAGTTACTATTTTGTGCAGTACTTATTTTAAACAAATAATTAGAATCTTCCAGTCCCTTTCTACTACTGCATCTGTAATTTTTGGCTGTTGTACAGTTAACAAAGCTACTTTAAAAGACCTGAAAATGTAAATTGTTCATAGTGTTCAAATGTAAGTGAAAGTTTTTCAAGAGAACAGTGTACATATTATTTTAAAGTAACCACACCAGAAAATGAATGTCGCATATGCTTTTCTCATTTTGTTGTAGAGGTGTCGTAATGTTTAAGTCTCCAATTTTCTCTTAATTTCTAGAACTGCCGTCATGCTCATGCGTGATGATGAAGCTGCAACTGCCCATGTTTCATCCACTCTGAGCGTCCCATCCAATTGTTTTCCTGACAAGACAATGGTGATGTGATGGGCCCAGTTCTCTCTCCCTTTAAATGAAAGTGTGAGTGAGCACCCGTATTGTGAAGAGCTCTCTGAGGGAGTACGCTTGCTTTGTGAATGGATAGTGCTATAGAAGCTGTGGTTGGTTGGTTGGTTGGTTGGGGTTTAATGGCACAAGGTCCAGAAAGGACATACTGCGCCAGACCATGTGTATATATAGTAAAACAAAGTTTTCAAGTAAAAACGTGTTGCATAAAACATGTAAAGCTAAAATCTTGTAGGTCTAAAATCAGTAAAAGCGAACTGTAGAGAGGTAAAAAGGAGGTAAAATGGACAAGGTAAAAAGGACATCTGGATGGGGGCTCCCATCCAGATACCAGTCAGAGAAAAGTGTACACTTTACACTGAGTAAAGAATATTGATACGTCGAAGAAATGCAAACAAATTACGGTGCGGGGTTTCACCCAATATATCGTCAAGTCTAGGATGAGAACAGTTAAAAAATATTGTGTAAAAATTATTAAAAGCAGTGCATGAAGTTAAAACATGACTAATGGTAAGGTTGGTATGGCAATGGTGGCACTCCGGGGCAGGTTCACCCAGGAGTAAGTGCTTATGTGTAAGCCTCGTATGACCAATGCGGAGGCGTGTCAAGACGACATCCAGTCTGCGATAGGGATGAGAAGGCCAATGCGTGAGAGATGGGCGTATGGAATGAAGTTTGTTCCCAGTTTCACTGTCCCATTTATCGATCCAGATACCTTCTATAATGCTAGAGATGCTACATTTAATGTCGTTATAGGATAGGTTGCCGCTGTACGGGAGGGTCGCAAGCTTGGCAAGTGTGTCTGCTTTCTCGTTGCCAGCGATCCCAATATGACTGGGTACCCAGCAGAGGAGAATACTGTACCCACGATTTATAAGGTGTTTGTACAGACGTAATACTTTAATGATATAGCTGTGGGTAAGGGAGCCGGATTTCAGATTTTCCAGAACACTAAGGGAGTCAGAATAGATTATATAATTCTTTGTGTTTTTTCTGGAGATGTACAGAAGGCTTTCATAAATGGCCAGTAATTCGGCTGTGAAGACAGGGCAAAACTGAGGGAGAGTGTAGCTGCAAGAATAATTATTATTCACGAAGGCAAAGCCAACGTGATTACTGGTTTTAGATCCATCTGTGTAGAGGTCTTCATAACTTTCATATTTATTTCTATGATCTAAGAACAACTGTTGGTATATTTTGGGGTCAGTATCCTGTTTGATGAAGCCTTCATAGGGCTGAAGGTACGGGATTTGCATTTCAGTCCAGGGTGGGATTTCATTAGGAGAACAAGAAGAGACTATGGCATCCTGCAACTGGGTACCGACTAGGCTCCTACGGATCCTGAGTCCAAAGGGAGGGGTACATGAAGGGCGATGATTGTAAAATCTGTCCAGATGGGTATCTATAAAAGAGTCCTTTAAAGGATGTGAGGGATGAGAGAGTATGCGAAAGTATGTATTCAATGCAAGCTTTTGATGAGTGAGGGTGAGAGGTGGCTCGTGACAGGCGATGTAAAGACTATTTACAGGTGATGTTCTAAATGCTCCAGAGCAAATGCGTACTGCTGAGTGATGCACGGTGTCCAGTTTTTTTAGAACTGACTTGCAAGCAGACCCATAAGAGCAACAGGCATAGTCTATTTTAGACTGTATCATGGCACGGTATATCCGTAGCATGGTGTCACGGTCTGCCCCCCATCTGGTATTAGAAAGTACCTTTAAAATATTCATAGTTTTCTCGCATTTGTTTCGAATATGAGAGACGTGTTTCTTGAAGGTCAGCTTTTTGTCAAAGTACATGCCTAAGAATTTACTATGCTCTTCTACAGCAATTGTTGTACCATCTAAATGAAGTTCTGGATCTGGATGGATACCCCGCTTTCGGCATAAGTGAATGCAAGTAGTTTTTTCTCCCGAGATACTGAAGCCGTTTATACTGCACCATTTTTGGATACGGTTTACAGTAGTTTGAAGCTGTCGCTCTATGTAACGCATGTCTTGCCCCTGACAGGAGATCTGAAGGTCATCTACATATAAGCTACCTTGCACAGTCGGAGGGAGTTGATTAAGTATGTCGTTTATTTTTATGGAGAAGAGGGTGACACTAAGAACAGAGCCCTGGGGTACGCCCTCTTCCTGCACATAATTGTCTGATTGAATATCATTGATGCGTACCTTAAAGTTTCGTAGCGAGAGAAAATTCTTGATAAAGATAGGTAGGTTACCCCGGAAGCCCAGATTATGTAGGTCACGCAGTATACCGTATCTCCATGTGCGATCGTATGCTTTTTCTATATCAAAAAATATAGAGACGAGATGGTTCCTTCTCAAGAAAGCGTTACGTATTTGAGTCTCTAAAATCAAAATGTTGTCAATGGTGGATCTGCCTTTTCGAAATCCACTTTGAAAAGGGTGTATATGGCCCTTGGTTTCGAGAACGTGAACTAGGCGAGCATTTATCATACGCTCCATGATTTTGCATAAGCAACTTGTGAGGGCTATGGGACGATAATTATTTGGGTTGGTGTTGTCTTTGCCAGGTTTGTGGAAGGGAATGACTATTGCATTTCTCCAAGAAGATGGAAAGGTGTGCTCATTCCAAATTTTGTTATAGAGTTGCAGAAGGGTTAGTATGGAATCCTGGGAAAGATGTTTTAGCATTTCTGTGGTGATGCCATCAGGACCAGGTGAAGTATTAGGTGATTGTTTTAAGCTTCTCTTTAATTCGTGGATAGTGAAGGCGCTATTGTAAGAGAGATGTACGGAGGTTCTAAAGTTTAATACTTGCCGTTCGGATTGTTGTTTATAAGGTAAAAAGGAATTTGGATAAGAGGTACTGCAGGAAGTATAAGCAAGTGTTTCACCTATGGTGTTTGCAATATTTTTAGGTTCTGAAATAATGCTGTTGTTGACAGAGAGACAGGATATTGAGTGGTTATTGTAGATTCCCATGATTCTTTTAGTTTTGTCCCATAGCTCCTTGCTAGAAGTCGACGTGGATATACTGGAGACGTACTGAATCCAGGATTCTCTTTGAGCTTGTCTCCTTATCCTACGTGCATATGCTTTTGCTTTTTTAAATTTAAGAAGATTATCAGTGGTGGGGTAGCGACGAAAGGTTCCCCACGCTCTCTGCTGGTGCTTTTTTGCTAAGGCGCATGCCTCATTCCACCACGGTTTTTTATTTCTACGACAATGTGTGCCCGATTTTGGTATGCTGTGATCTGCTGCATTAAGGATGGTAGAGGTAACCTTGTTGACGACCTCGTCAATGGTTCCTTCAATCATATTAGGTAATATTGTCGACAGGGAAGTGAAATTTTGCCAGTCTGCCTTATTATGGATGTATTTTGGTAGAGAAGAGTTAGGTTTGGGGTTTTGGTACAGAGGTGAGAGAAGAATCGGAAAATGATCGCTATTATGTAGATTACCGGAAACAGAGAAATTGTACATTGGAAGGATCGAGGGTGAACAGATGGCAAGGTCTATGGCATGAAAGGATTTAGTTGGGTAGTGGAAGTATGTATTGTCACCATTGTTCATGATGCATAGACAGAAATCTGTCAGTATTTGTTCTATTTGCTCACCTCTGTTATTTGTGTCTTTGCTGCCCCATAATGGGCTATGTGCATTCAAGCTCAAAGTTCGTTATTTCCTTGATTTTTGACGCTTGTCTATTGTTGGACACCTCTACTAGAAGGTCTCCACATCTTAGTTTTTTTACTTTTTTTACTTCACCTACATTGGCTGCAATGCATTTGTGTATAAGGAATGGCGATGTTTCGTTAAAGCCTCCTTCAATACAGTGTATAATGAAGAATCGAGCATTAGTGTTTGAAATTTGAGGATCCGTGTTATCATTGGTAATAGGTAGCGGAACGTTGACGAGAGATGAAGAATTTTTTTTATCCATGTTGGAGGAATTGAGATTCGGACCCGACCGCACCACCCACCACGGAGCCCAACGAGGAGGTGTGCAATTGCACACCAGTGCTAGTCGGGTCTATACGCGCACAGTGCATCCCTTAGGCAGCATCCACCCTTAACGACGTGCCCAGTAGATGACCGATTGCTTGATCCCTAGCAGTTGATCGAAATCAGTACCACCAGCCGATTGATACACAGGGGAACGCTGTGTACCTCCCGTTTACCCGAAGCCGAGGCCAAAGCAATGTGTTGGAGAAAAGACCCCTCAATTACCAGGATCCCCATTTCCGGGGACACGGGTCTCCACGCACGGCAAACACGTGGGTAGTTTTCCGCCAATAGAAGCTGACGGTACAGAGTGACTGCAGCTTCTGAAGGGGGGCCCTCACTTCCTGAGAAGAAACCACACCGAGGGAGAAGTGAAAGGAAACAGCAGAAGCAGAGAGGAGGGTAGAAAGTAGAGGAGCGAAAGATCGCTGGGGCCCCGGGATTGCGACACCCGTGAAAACCTAAAGAAGGTCTTCCCCCTGAGGGGTCATTGTTAGAATTAATGAAAAATACGCACTATATCTATTCTGTTTAAGATTGTGCTTCAATAATATACTTTGAAACAGTGAACTGAACCTTTATTAAAAAACACTTTCAACAAATGGACGTATTTGTTAGCATCAATGAAAAATATGCGGCTTAGCAATACTGTTTGAGCTTATGTGTCAATAATATACTTTCAAACAGTAAAAGAAACCTTTATTAAAATTAAATATCAATAAATGGATGTAAGTTTTAGTATCAATGAAAAAATATGCATGCACAAAACCAAAGATCTAATATATATTTGTCAGTAATATACTTTGAAACAGTGAACTAAAATTTTCTTTAGAATAACACTCAAGAAACGGACATAATTGCTAGAATCAATGGAAAAATAAACGGGATATGAATGCTCTTTGACATTCTGTGTCAATAGTATTCATTTAAACAGATAACGAAAACTTTACTCAGAATGACTTTCAACAAAGAGACTTAATTGTTAGAATCAATGAAAGAAAACAAGATATAACAATGTTCTTTAAAATTATTTGTAAGTAATTTACTTTAATACATTGAGCTAAATGTTTATTAAATTGAATTTCAACAAAGGCACGTAATTGTTGGAATCGATTAAAAATGCACCGATAACTGTACTTTTTAAGATTAATTTTTCAATAAAATACTTTGAAAAGTGAACTAAACCTTTATTAAAAATTTCTTTTAACAAAGGGGCTTTGAATCAATAAAAAATGTGCTGTACAATAATGTTCTTAGAGAATATATGTCAATAATATACTTTGAAACAGTGAACTGGTTTAAAAAGTAATGTAAATAAATGGGCGTAATTGTTAGCATCCATGAAAAAATACATGGCATAACTCTACTCTTTAAGAATATGTTTCTATAATATATTTTAAAACAGTGAACTAACTTTTTATTAAAAGTAACTTTCAATAAATGGACGTAATTTTCAGTATCAATGAAAAATATGCAGCACAAAATTGCTTTTGAATATGTGTCAATAATATTCTTTTAAAAGTTAAATAAACGTTTATTTAGAATGACGTTGAAGAAAGAGCCGTATAGGATAGAATCAATGAAAAAATATATCGTATAACAAAGCTTTTTTGGATTATGTCACAATAATATACTTTAAAACAGTGAACTAATCCTTCATTAAAATGACTTTCAACAAAGGGACTTAATTCTAAGAATGTATGAAAAAATATTCTGTACAAAAAACTCTTAGAAAATATATGTAAATAATATACATTTAAACAGTGAACTAAACCTTTATTAGAAGGACTTTCAAAAAGTAAACCTTAATAAAAGTGACCTTGAAGTAAACCTTATTAAAAATAATCTTTAAATAAGAAAGGGAAGTTAAGAAAGGGACTTAGAATAAATTAAGAAAATGCTATACAGCAATGCTCGTAGAGAATATATGTCAATAATATTCTTTGAAACAGTGAACTAAATATTTATTAAAAATAACTTCCAAGAAAGTGAATAATTGGTAGAATCAATGCAAAAATATGCTGTGCAACTATGCTGTTAGAGAATATGTGTCAATAATATACTTTGAGACAGTGAACTAAAACTTTCTCAAAAATAAGTTTCAACAAATGGACGTAATTGTTCAAATCAATGAAAATATACACTCTATGAAATTGCTCATTAAGATGATGGGTCAATAATATATTTTGAAACAGTGAAATAAACCTTTATCAAATATGACTTTTAACAAACGAACTGAATTGTTAGAATGAATGAAAAAACATGCTGCACAATAATACTCTTAGAGAATATGTGTCAATGATATATTTGAAAATATTAACTAAACATTTATAATAATGAATTTCAACAAAGGGACGTAATTGTTAGAGACAATAAAAAGTAATCTGTACAACAATGCTCTTAGAGAAAATCTGTCAATCATATCTTTTGAAACAGTAAATTAAACCCTAATTAGAAACAATTATTATAATCAATGAAAAAATTTGCTGTACATCAAAGCTCCTAGAGAATATCTTTCAACAATATGCTTTGAAACAATGAACTAAATCTATATTAAAAATAACTTTCAACAATTGGACTTAATTTTTAGAATCAATGAAGAAAATTATTTGAATATATGAAATATATTACGCAATTGTTAGAATATATGAAAAAATACACGGTATAAGAATACTCGTAAAGTTTGTGTCAATAATATATTTTGAAACGGTGAACTAAACCTTTATTAAAAATGACTTATAACAAAGGGACTTAGAATGAAGTAACAAATATGCTGTACAACAATGCTCTTAGAGAATATCCGTCAATAATGTACTTTCAGACAGTGAACCATATTAATAATAACTTTCAATAAATGGACGTAATGGTTAGCATCAATGAAAAAAATATGCGGCACAAGAATGCTCTTAAGGAATATTCGTCAATAATTTGCTTTGAAACAGTGAACTGAACTTTATTAAAATTGACTTTCAAGAAAGGGACGAAATTGTTAGAATCAATGCAAAATACACGGAAGAGCAATTCTGTTTATGTTACAAAAGTATATTTTCTAACAGTAAAAGAAACCTTTGATAAAATAACTTTCAATAAGCGGATGGGATTGTTAGTGTCAATGAAAAAATATGCAGTGCAACAATGATCTAATACATATGTGTCAATAATATACTTTGAAACTGTGATCTAAACCTTTATTAGAAATTACTTTCAGCAAATGGTTGAAGTTGTTAAATTAAATTAAAAAGACATGCAATATCAATGCTCTTTAAGATTAGTGATTACTATGCCTTGAAAAAGTGAACTGAACCTTTATTAAAATGTCTTAACGAGGGGATGTAATTGTTAGAGTCAATAAAAAATATACGGTAGAACAGTGCTCTTTAACATTATATGCCAATAATTTAAAGTGAACTAAACCTTTATTAAAATGACATTAAATAAATTGACATAATTGTTAAAATCAATGAAAATATACATGACATAGCAATACTCTTTAAGATTATGTGTCATCAATAGACCTTTCAAACAGGGAACTAAAACTTTATTAATAATAACTTTCAATAAATGCACGTAATTGCTTGCATCAATGAAAATATGCGGTGTAAGTATGCTCTTAAGGAATGTGCGTTAATAACATGCTTTACAAAAGTGAATTAAACCTTTATTAAAAGTAACTTTCAATAACTGGACGTACTACTTAGTATCAATTAAAAATATGTGGTACAACAATGCTCTTAAACAATATGCGTCAATAATATACTTTGAAAGAGTGGACTAAATTAAAATGACTTTTAAGAAAGGGACGAAATTGCTAAAATCAATGCAAAATACACGGAAGAGCAATTCTGTTTATGTTACAAAAGTATATTTTCTAACAGTAAAAGAAACCTTTGATAAAATAACTTTCAATAAGCGGATGGGATTGTTAGTGTCAATGAAAAAATATGCAGTGCAACAATGATCTAATACATATGTGTCAATAATATACTTTGAAACTGTGATCTAAACCTTTATTAGAAATTACTTTCAGCAAATGGTTGAAGTTGTTAAATTAAATTAAAAAGACATGCAATATCAATGCTCTTTAAGATTAGTGATTACTATGCCTTGAA
>JAWZYV010003044.1:0-330084 GCA_038373885.1 Cheiracanthium punctorium
GATGGATATTGATCAGAATATTTTATACGAAGTATCAGTTCCTCGAAAGGTAGTTACTAAATAATTAGAACCTCATAAAATATTTATAAATAAATTAAACCCACTGCGAACACTACTTGTAAACAAACCTGATTTTTTAATTCGTCTATAATTATTTTATTAAAAGTCAAGGTTTGTTTACAAACCTAGATTTTTAATTCGTCTACAATTATTTTAAATTTTTGTCTACTATATGTATGCTCAAGGATTTGTGTCTAGTGATCCTTACTGCATTTGACATTTTTAAAAAAATTAGTTTTGGAGAATTTAATTATTTTAAAAAATTTAGTTAAAATTTTAACAGCATTTTACTAAAGCTATCCAAATACATAAAGAATCAAAAGAAAAAAAAGCAGGTAAAAATAAAAATAAACAAATAATAGTAATAAATTTGTATTTTAATTATTACTTTGCTTAAAATTAAAAATTATACTTTAACTTGTTTATAACTACTATTATTTAACTTGTTTATAACTTATTTCTGCGGATTTTGCTGTTCTATAAATTCATTTTGTTTAAAATTTTACACTATATTTTCTAAAAGCAATGCAATGCAAGTACAGAGCAGTGTTGTAGTCCTAAGAAAAAAAGTGGGGGGACGCTCATTTTTGACGAAATTTAACCTAAACTTATCGGATTCATTAAATGTAATTATTCCTTAAACAACCAATAAAACTAATTTAACCATCATTTGTTTATTAATTAATTAAAATTAACTCATTGTTAAATTATTGATTACTCGTTAATAATCTAAACTAAGTCTTTTTGATTAACCGTGTAAGCTACTGAATTTGTTGTTGCGAGCATGCATATCGGATTTGTGTGCTTGGCTCGAAGTCCTCTTATAAATCCTCGTCAGAAGAACAGCACAAAGGGGGAGGGGTGCCCTCCGTGAGGGTCTTCCTAAGGTGCCCTAACCCGTATTCACGCTAAGTTTCGGAATAAACCACGGAAAACTCCGAACTGTTACGTACGCGCGATGGGAGCTACTTAATTTCTACCATTTACATTTGACAACAATCCAATGTTATTGTTATTGTGATCACGCATAGCGGATTTGTGTGCTCGGCTCGAAGCACGCTTATAAATCCTCGTCAGAAAGACAACACAAGGGGGGTGCCCTCCGTGGGGGGTCTTTCTAAGGGGTCCTAACCCGTATTTACACAAAGTTTCGGAGAGAACCACGGAAAACTCTGAACGGTTAGGTCAACGGACGCGCAATGGGACCCGAATCCGGGACCTTCACACTTCGCCCGTCTACCGTTTCCCGTAACATAACCACTGTGCCATGGTGAAGCAACAATCCTATGTCAAAGTGACAGATTTTTTTTGGATTCGTACGTGACTATTCGCTAACCCGATTTTTGTCACTTTTTCGGCCATTCGGAAAGGCATTTTTGACTAAGAGTGCATTCGGGAAGATTATAATCTGATCTATTCTTATGTATATGTTTTCATACTGAAGTGTTAAGAAATCCTTACACTACCATTTGTAATGTCTATTCAAACAGTCAAAAGTTTCCTTTTGATTTTTATACCGATATACTTGTTCTCGCGCGAACAAAACGAAAATTTTAATTTCTTCAGAGAATTTTTAAAAAGACCGTGTAAATGAGCGTCCCCCCTGAGAACAAAAAGTGGGGGACGTATGGGCTGAAGTGAAAAAGTAGGAGGACGGCGTCCCCCCGCGTCCCCCTTCGACTACACCACTGCAGAAAACTAATTCATTTGGAAAACAATTTATTTTCCCACCACTAGATGGCGATACGAAAATAATAATTTGTTTCATGCAAGAACTTTCTGACGATTCTTTGAGATTTCGGGCTAAAAATTCCTGTAGCACTAACAAGTTAACTTTTACAGTAAATCTCATTCCTTTGTCGGCTATATTTATTCACATTATATTATATTAGGAATGTAAAATCACACTCGCCTGCCAGTCATTTTGTTTATGACAACGTTTACCGGTCATTAGCGTAAATTAGCACGTAATTTGGGGGGGGGGGGGGACAACAAGTAAAATTGAGGAGGCAAAATGTTTGCTATTGCAGAAAATATTATTTTCAAATAGATTACATCTGAATATTTTTACGCCTATGTTTATGGTAATCAGCATCCGCTAATCTTAGAGAAATAGCGTGCTACGCTAATCTCCGGTCAACGTGAGCATGCGCAATATGGTCGAAAACCAGTTTAGCGGCTAACGTTACCGTTACCTCAGGTAGAAACGTAGAACAAAAACTCCCAATTCTTCCTTTGTTCTGTGCACATGAAAAAATTTGAATGCAACGGAATAATAAAGAAAAGAATAAAAAGTGCCCCTCTTGTCGGAAATGAAGTGTGGACAAATTTTTGAAACATCTGGTTCAACAAGTTCTGGGAATCAGCGCCTAAAAAAATTAATACCGCATCTTACATTTGAAACGTCTGACATTTTTTAACACCTGATACTATTTTTATTTACCAGAACGCCGCCCTGCCTTAAAAGAATGTACCGGGCTCTGTCCGGGTGCGCCCTGGCCCCACTTCACCCCTGGTCCCAATCCATTCCTGATAGGCAGGCAATATATGAATTTGAAGTTTCTATTGGTTCATTCATGTTCCTGGAAGACAAACGTCTTGAAAAACAAGTTTTTATTGGTAGAGTCCATCGGTAGTCACGTGGTGAAACTGCTCAATAATAACATTCTGAGACCGAATGGGAAATCTTCGTGTATCACGGCCTGTCACTCAAAGATTCATTTGCATTTGCATAATTCGGCTGAAACTCTCCTACGTCAAAGCTTTCTACTGGTGACATTTTTAACTGCTGGGAAAAATCCGACTTATTTCTGAGTTTTTCTTGTAACCTGCGCATCTTTATTATTATTTCTTTCCTTTTATAAATTTGTAAGGTTCTAACGTAATTTGGCGGACCTGATATTTCAAGTAATAATTTAAGCAATAAAATAATCTCGTAACAAATTATTTCCTATTATCATCGTTAGATGGCAGCAGCAAAAACTTTTCTCTCAACGCTCCACTGAAAACCGAAGATTTGGTCATTTTCATAGCAACTCCTTGTTTGAGCTTTATGGTATATATTTTTTTATTTCTATCTTGGCAACATAAAGAGCGTGATTGTTTACAAATCCCTTATATCACGTGGGTCAAGCAGGTGTCAAGTACTTTTTGCTTAAACAACAATTTATTTTTTCTGTTTTGTTTTATTTTGTTTGAACATGGCTTCCGAAAAGTATTTCCTTATTTTAGTTTTTATGTGCTCGACATATTTAGCATACTGTCATGTCATAGGTAAAATTTAATATGTTGCCATTCATTAAATTGTTCATTTCAGTCAGTTATTTTGTTATTGCTTTTTTTCGGATATGATGAAATATTAATACTTTATAGCAGCGGTCGTGGTCCCCAATCCCCGGGCGCTCAGCCCATTAGGTTATTTCTATTTTATTTATTTATTGTGGTGTATTTCTCTCAGGTTTCGACTTTATCGGGTTTGTGCTAATTTATAACCTTGTAACAGAAGAAATCTTGTAACTATTTTAAATTAGTTTATTATTTATGAAACAGTTTAAGATTATGAATTAAAATTGCAGTCACTTAAATCCCGACAGCCTATCTGTGTGAAGCGGGGTTTTCTGCAGTGACAGCATCCAAAACAAAACGACGAAATAAACTGGGCATAAGTAACACACTTCGGGTGTCATTGTCTCGTATTAGCCCATGATGGAACCGACTCGTTTACATAACTGCCAACTCTTCCTGTTTTCCAGGAAGACTTCCTGATTTTGAACTTTACTTCTGTCTTCCTGCAGGATGATTAAATCTTCCCTTTTTTTACTTTCCTGCCATTTTTCCACACATACTGCTAAAATTTAAGAAATAACAAATAGCATATTTTTAAAGTAAGAAGTGCGACGCTTTCAGTTAATTTCACATTTTGAATACAGCCTTTCTCAACTGTCACAGCTGTCCTTATCTTACCTCTAGGTAAAAAAGGCTTTTGAGAAAAAGCTTTTCTTTCAATTTTTTCCTCCATTCCCCCTATTCACTCTTTCATTTGCTCATTCGGCAGTACCTATAATGCCATGCTAGTAGCATCAAGCAGCCCTAATACACATCTGCTTATTTGTTAAGCACCAAGAAAAGTATGAGATACTAAAAACGCAAGTTGATAGTAAATTTAAAATTCCTTTTCAGCTATTTTTGACACAAGTTAAGTACCAAGTGCTTATTTACAGAATTGTTAATAAAGCACAATTTAACAGTAAGTGCTGCCGACCATGCAGGTCCATGATCTTTAAAGTCATTTCCTAATTCAGAATGATGAAAAAATATATAAATGTGTGGGAATTTAATCCTCATGGATCCTTGTGGTTGTTTTTGTAGATGAAAAAGGAAAAATTCATTTGCAAAATTTGTCATTAAAGCTGTAAATCTTTACTTGGGCCAAAACAAGTCGGTGCTGCTTCTAACGAGCAAATTCAGCAAACTTCAGATTCTTTTATGCCTGTATAGTTAAAAAGCTTGGAAAAATCTTCTTGTTTTTCAGGAAATCTTGATTTTTTTACCCAGATCTTCCTGTTTTAAGGCAAGATAGGTTGGCAGCTATGCGTATAGAAAAAAAAAAAAACAGGTTTCTCACTGATTTAGCATTCTAGTGCGTTAAAATCTTAAATCACTTTATATTAATATTTTGTATAGGTATTTTGTAAGAGTACAGGCCACCCTCCTCTAATTATACTATTTAATATTACAATAATTAAATTAATGCAATTGTGGGTGGGGAAGTCAGTTGGAAGATTCATATGCACATCCATAGCCAGATATTAGATATATTCTTGCATAAAATTAGAACCTGTCAAAGCTTGTTACAAATTTGCACATCACAAAAACTTATAAATGAAGTTTTCGATTTCAGGAAAACATATAAATGAAATTATTTAACACTGAAATCCAATGGATTTTGATGGGACCATTCAGGGAAAACGTATTAATGGGGCTTCATTGTATTTATATTTTTAACTTTCCAACGATGTTGAGAAGTGTTTATGATTTTGGTTTGTCTTTCCATCCAGGGTTCTAACTGCCGATAAAGATATTTGGTTTTTTGAATGAAAACAAAGTTAACATATGTTATTAAGGCTCACAAAATAATGCTCTCCATTGAAAATAATGTTAGTATTGTTAATAGATATTCTACATGAACTCTCCCAATAATTCTAATACATTACAATCTATAGCAGTTAAGAGGCATTAATCCATTTCAAGCACAATACAATAAGTATAAAAATGTTTATAACAGTTTGCTCTTCAGTTAAACAATGAAAAAAAAATTTTAATGCTCTTTTACAGGGCAGGGTCTCACATAGTTACATTTATCGTGATGATACAACATTTTTGTAAGATTATCTCCGAAATATCTCCAGATTTAAGGATAATACCTTATTGGTTCGACTATAAGTGAGAATTTTTTGTCTAATCATTTCCCGTTAAAAACCTGACTTGTGTTGAATTCAAGGCCTATATACAGGATTTTTCTAATCATCTTGATGAAAAATTTCAGGGTCTCATTATATTTGGGCTAATATGATACATTGCCAAATTTTGTGCAAAAATATTGTGTTGGAAAGTGCCTTGTAATCCATGCATTTTTCCTGATTTACCTTTCTCGTTAAGTGTTACAAAAATTTTAAATTGCAGTGTTTTTATGTACAAGAAATCTAAATTATCCATCATGTGCAAGTTCAGGAATGTTTGGGAAAAATTAAAAATGACATATGTTATTAATCCTGATACATGTCAGTGTGTGCATTAAATTTGTAAAGAAATATTTGTGTAAGTGTTCAACATAATTTCATTGAAAAATGTGGAACTTTATAGTATAGTTTTAAAAGGAGAGGTCAGTTTACCACTGAGAACGTAATATTCTGCAAATCATTGAAAGCTTTTATATTTTCTTACAGATGTTGCTATTGCTGGAACTGAAATATTTGAAGTAGACAGCTATGGATGCGAATGTGCTGATTATAGTTGTGGATGCTGTGCTCATTTGGAAGCTCCAAAAATTCGTTTGAATGATACAGGTTTGTTCTACTTTTGTCATTCCTTGTTGCTATTGATAGCACAGGGTGTCTACCGGTCATAAAAATCATGAAAGTCATGAAAAAGTCACGATTTCAGAAAATGGTCACGAAAGTCATGAAAAAGTCATGAATTTTGCCTTTCAGTCATGAATTTTTCCGTTTAAAAAAAAAAAAAAAAATCTTTCCAGGCCATTTGATATCATCAATTTGATGCTTGAAATGGTCTTGACTAGGGAATGCAATCCCGCACTGTTTTTCGTCTTGCGGGATTGAGATTTATTGATCCCGCGGGATTGACAGTTCATTTAGCTAGGACTTCATTTCAACAGAGAAAATTGCAAAAAAGTAAGACTTTAAGCACAATGAAGTTTAGCCTTAACAAAAATAATTAATCTTGTGATATAATTAATAAAATAACTTACAGAAGTATGTAAATTATAATCATGATATTCAGAATAATATACTAAGTTTGTCTTATCTTAGTTGCTAAAAATGAGGAATTTACAGAAATATACAATTTATACGGGGAAAAAACATACTTACGTTATTTTCTTAGTTGCTGAAAAGCAAACGTACAAATTCGAGCAAATCCAATTAATCATTTCCTAGTCTAGATTTAATTTTAGCAGAATAATTAAAATTTGAATTTAAAAATGAAAACTATTTATAATTAATTCGTGACTGTTCGCTACGAGATAAATTAGTATGAAATATTTCAGTTCCTTTGGAATGAACTGAAAGGAACTGAAATAAGTTTGCGAAAAATATAGATTATGATGTCTAGATTTAGATGTTTGATCCAGACTCCCATTGTAAGATAATTAAAAAAATAATAATAATAAAACTTTAAATTAAAATTTGTAGTCATTGATTCGTTAATTCTCAGATAAGAGACATAAATATGCAAAATTTTCAGTATATTGATTAGGAAGTAGTGTGAAATTGTAATACAAAATAATTTATTTCTCCGTGTCAATCCCGCGGGATTATGATCGTAATCCCACGGGACTAGTCCCATAAATATTTGTGTGGGATCCTGCGGGATCCCGTTCAAGCGGGATCGGGATTGCATTCCCTAGTCTTGACATCACCGAAAATTTGTAAGTTTTTGTCATCCCAGGAGCAGAATTATACTCAGTGTTCTGCAACATGTCTGCAAACAGTTGCAAATGTTCTGCAGGCATTTTGTCCAAATGTGGCAGATCACGATAAAATGCAAAATAGATATGAAATGTGAAGAGAGATAAGATAGTGTGAAGGGCACTTCTCTCTAATTATTCTGCAGAACGTATCACTTTGTCTTCTTTTTAAAAGATTAAATGTTCTGCAAAGATTGTGATTATTCTCTGACGTATGCCGCACTTTTAAGCACTTCTGCTTTCGGGATTGTCATAACCGCAAGCGGGATGATCGTGAATGAAACAGAACTTGTCATATCAGGTTGTAACGAAAGTTTTCTGCCAGATTTGCTTGAGTCAACTCACGCGGTACCCAGCTATTGACCTTATATGCCAAGTTTATGCAATGCTTAGCGTGACTAATGGACATGGCACTAAAGTCTGACTCTTTTAGCTAGCTCTCGAGGGGATGAATATTTTATCTTCTTCCACAAATTCTGGAAGGCGGGCCTCATCAGCATTAGTAGAATGACCAGAGCGCTCTGCTTCTTTAATATCCTAGTCCTCGTTTTTGAACTTTCGGTACCAAATCTTCACAGTGTCATATGATACAACAGTAGTACCTTAAGCTGTACACATAATTCAGTGTCATTCTGTGGCTGAGACTTTTTGCGTCAGAACTCAGAGTAAATGATGGATCAATCTGGTAGTGTGGTAGTTCTATTTCAGGCACCTTATACTTAATCATAACGATATTGTTTTACCGATTTCACAACACAGTGCTCTAAAACAAGTCTTTTCTTTCAAATAACAAAAATCGTTTTACAAAATATTGGCAAAGACACCAACGCGAACTGCTTGTGCAGGCAGTACTTGGAGTGGCTGAAAACTTTCGTTACAACCTAATAGTTTGTTTTTCTTTTGTTTTTGGGTGCGTTCAGACTGCCACCATTGAGTAACTCAAGAAAAACCCAAGTCATTCACGATGCCAGATTTGAGCTTTCCAAGGAGATAAGCAAAGCGTTCACACTGCCAAGCTGAGTAGCATTACTATATGTATTTGTTAATTATACAAAATTCTATATTACAATGACATATGCAACATTAATTTTTACTGTTAATTAAGGTCATGAAATTTGTGCGCAAAGGTCATGAAAATCATGAAAAAGTCATGAAATTCAGTTTATGAAACCTGGTAGACACCCTGTAGCATATTATGCCATTATAACAATTCCTATTTGATTACAAAGTTACATTTTTTCCATATTAATAAATACATTTGTATAGAAAAGCTGTATCAAGTAGCACTTTGGCCCAGCACCGCGAATAGTTACAATCAAAATAAGTCGCGACAATCATAACAAATTACTGTCACTTACAACACTAGCTGTGTTCTTGTAGCGGCTAAATAATCATACTTACATTTTAAAAGCTATGTAACTTCTTTCCTAAATCATAATTAATGTTTCTTGAACATATCTGCAGACTAGTAAAGCTTCTGTAAAAAATTACTAAGTACAATTCTTTTAACCGCTAGTTGTGATGTTTAGTACATGTCAGTCGAATGGGCTAGAGCTATTTTAAGTTCATGTATATATTAGAAATAAAGGCTGTATTGTTTTTGGTATGATGTGAATCCTGTTTGTGATAAACTTGTATCTAGCTTTGGCCCCTGTGTGTGGCAGAAACAGGGTGACATTGTCGCAGAAACATAATGTTCCTCTGCAGGCAAAATGCCTTCAACAGAGTTGAAGAATATGTTGAAGACCACTTTCATGAAATTTAATTTTCAGTTAGCAATGCTAAAATGCACCCACATCTTTGTGTGTACATGCACGCATAAATATATATTGTGCTGCTGAGAAATTTTTGTATTTCTGCAGCTTGTCGCAGAAAGCATGACAAAATTCTGCCACTCATTTCATCCTTTGTGTTTCTAAATAATAAACAAGTTTATTTTGTACTTTTAATTTATCATTATTCTTTACACATATGCAAGTTATTTGAGATTCACTGTGCCTGTATTTTTAAACTCTGACAAATTTGCTGTATATATATCTTTTTTTTCAAGCCTTACTTAGCAAACACAAATGCCAGGAAATCAACCTAAATAGCCACAACAATCAACAGATCTCACAGCAATCCTAGCTAATAATCTTAGCTATGTGTATTTCAAACTTTATTACTCAAGTGTTTTCTTGTTATCCCAGATGTATTTTAATGGTACTTATGAAATTGCGAAATACTTTTTAAAAAAAAAATTTTGTGTGTGTGTGTGTTCTTTGTTCTTCTCGTTGCATTGTTAATTCAATTATTTTTAAGTTAAGAGAGAAAAAAAAGTGCATCTGCAATTAACCATAATTTCCAAAGTTTAAGATTTTGCCATCAGTTAAATATTTTTTGCTGCCAGCTTATAGATGCGCACAGCATTTTTTGCTCCTCCTTCAAAATCTAGTTTCTGTTTCTAACATTCTAACATTGATTTGCAAATGAAGAATTTTGCTCTTTTTGAAATGAAAATGTATAGTTGTTCTTAAGATAGCATAAATTCAAACAATATTTTTTGAAATACCATAAATGAGTGTAGCATGGTCAGATAATATAAGTGCATGCCATGTGCAGACACATTCATGTGTTTCTCACAGGAATGTTTTTCTTGCACTTTTAAAAATACCATCGGAGAATTCCAATATCTTGCTGATACTTTCATGGAGATTTTGAGGGTTTTTTTAAGTCACTATAGTTCTAGAATGAATCTACTATACTCAGAGCATCACCTGATAGTTGAGGGGCCATTTAACTCCTCACCATGTGTATCGCTCCAGCACTGGTCTCTCCAGTCACAAGGCAAATCCGCAGTCCTAAATTCGCGCCAGCACAAAAGAAGTGGTACTTGACCAATGATAATTGGTCAAGTGTCTGAGAAGGCGTTACATCTGATTTCAGACTTAATCCTTTTAATTAGCCTTCAAGTAACACAAATATGCAGTTATTTTATAACAAACACTTTATTTTAGCACTTAATAGGATGAAAAATGTGTTAGTTCTGTAATAAGCTGGGCAACGAAAAAGAACTGTTTGAGAGCGGCAGAATCACATGGTCTATAGCCCCCCCCCCCCCCCCCCCCCCCCAGAATCTATAGCTTTACCTCCACTATCAGATTAGGTTTGCCCCAAGTATAATATCATATGAATCAAATATATGTAATATACATGTGTAAGTATGCACGTATACCTATACATGTATTCATATACGCATACATGTTTTGTTATCACGGGCTATTATAAGTTTGCAGATAATTAATTTTTTAAATTTTCTAGTTTGCTGTGCAGTAGGGTCAGGTGCAGGAAAATAGTAGTAAAATCATGTTGTTTTTTTTAAGGTCCTAAAATCAAGCTGTTAAATTTATGTTAATTAAACCATTTATGGTATATTACATTCATTTGATTCATATAGATTCAAAATATAGTGTTATCTTTTAGTGTTATTAAAATGCTTTTTTACAGTATCATTTTTAATTAGAGAAGTATTGATACTGCAATTTTCCCCCACTGTGTGAGAAAATGGGGGTAGTACAAATGTAACTGGATATTTTAAAGAATTAAGTTATGTTAATGATGTGAATGACATAAAAAGCACTCAATTCAATGTTTTCTTTAAAATATCAACAGAAATAATGCACAGAAAAGGATTATTTCTCAAAATATTTAGCTGAAGAAATAATGTTCACGATTATCAAATTCAGGTTCACTCATAAGTTAAATTCGAGTGGTATGTAGCAAATGTTACTTGGTTCTACCAAATAAATTTTTGGTAATAACCAGTAAATTAAAATGTCAATTTGATTGATTATAACCATTGGTTTAGGAATACTTACTAAAGGAGACATAGAAATGTCAGGGCCGTAACCAGGATGAAATGTTAGGTAGGGCTTTGAATCTAGTTAGGGGGGCTGACCGAATATAAGTATTAGTAATCGAGGGGCGAGGGAAGAGGCTGTTTTTCAATTTGTAAATTTTTTTATAGAGTATTTGTTTCACAAAACGCCGTATTTTTAAAATATTTAACATTCATTATGTTAATAATTTTTTCATTGAGAATACATGAAAAATATTCAAATGAAAATTTACTGTAAAATGCATTTTATTTATGTTTCATTTTAAATATGTATGATAAAGCAAAATATAAATAGTATACAGAGCGATCAATTTAAAAGAGTACCCGTTGGTTTTTCTTATTACCTTTAAATCTGATGAACAGGGCCCGATGATGACCAGCAGGGGGCGGTAATTTGGGAGCCCAATCTGTGATATTTGTTTTATTGTTCATAAAATTTTGATATAAAAAAAAATATTTCAGAACAACATTTGAAATCGGAAGTCCTTTCAAGCCGGCGGACCTGGACAAAGTCCCAATTTCCCATGCGATAATAAGGCCCTGCTGACGAATGTGGCAATTATTCCAACATTAAAGTATAATTGTTTGAAGCTGGTTTAAGTGTAAGAGACGATTTCGAGCACAGTTGGGGGACTGTTGCAACTTTATGTGTGAGGAAAAGCAGAAACGGAGACAAACGTTACTTCATCTTGTGATCATTTTGTGCTTGAAAAACATAATTGAGTTCCAATTTTTTACATTATCAGTTCTCACAGCAAATGTTAAAAATGTTCACAGTCATTTTGAATGCAAACATGAATACGTTGAAATTTTCAAGTTTTTACCCCCACCCACCCCTCGAAATCGTTGCGCAGCAGTTTTGTGTTCTCGGAAAAATCCAAGATCCAATGCTATATGCAACCAAGAGCAGCAAAATAATTAATTGTATATATAGAAGTCTAGCAATTGTGATAAGAAATTCCCCCAAAACAATGGTTATTTTTAGTAATGTAAAATTTTTAACTATTGTTAAAAATCATTCGTTTCTAAACAATAGTATTTATCTATAAATTTACAAATTTTTTGAAACTCTTAGGGGGGGGGCTGAAAGCCTGCTAGGTAGGGCTCAGCCCCCATAGCCCCCCCTCTGGTTACGGCCCTGAGAAATGTCTATCATATAGAACTTCGCTAAGCCTAACAATACCACTATTTTATCACACCTCAGAAAAAAAAAAAAAAGAAATGGAAATTATAATTTTATTTGTATTTTAAATTTACATATATGTATGTATATAAAATCCAGTTCTCTTGAAGTCTCTCTACCTACATGCATAAAAATATAAATGCTTTGTTTAATTATAAGAATCTAGAAGAAAGTTTTTCAGTATTTCTTGTTAACAGCATGTTTAGAGCAAAAAAATAAGTTTTGCATGCATAAATATTGTTGAAAGATCCTAAAACTTCATTGTAAATACTTCTTATGTTCTTAAAATACATCTTCATAGAAAAAAGCAATATATTGGATTAAAATGATTTTCCACTCTCTTTTCCTTTTCTAGACAACATGTTTGATAAAAAATAATATATGGAAGATGATTTACCATATTTCTTAAAAACTAGTATTAACATTTGTAACACTGCAAGAGGTGAAATATTAGAGGTTTATGACAGTTTTTGACATGACCGTTTAAATCATGATTAAAACCATCAAAATCTTGTACCAGGTATCAGGGATGAGATTCTTTAGACTTGTCTGATTTTCAGACTTTTTCAATGTTTCATTAAAATTCAGTTTTTTCAATTTTTTGAAATTTTTCTGAATTTTTTTTTACTTTTTATTAAGGCAAAATTGTAGACAAGTAGAATAGATTTAATATCAGTTGCAATTACAATGTTTATTGAACTTGAAATTCAAAAGTATTATTGCTCAAATGTTATTCTCACATTCTTTCAGACTTATTCTTTTTTTTTCAATCTCATACCTGAGCTATGGACAACCTTCAGAAAGTTGCGGGCCAAACATTAGGATGCTATCAAAGTTGTAGGCTATGTAATTGCATTTATATGGGATTTTGGATGGTTCATATGGGTTTTATTTTGAATTTTGTGATATATTCCTCTGGCCAGATCAAAAGCTGGAGAGGGCCACATTCGGCCAGAGGTTGCCCATATGTGATTTAATCTGAAAATAGATATCAATTATTATGAATTTTTCTTTTTCTTTGCAGGCTGTGTGAATCTTACCTACTTAGCCAAGGAATATGGAATTTCTTTTACTATGACAATTGACAATCTCACCATATACAATGAAACTATATCAGGTAGAGCATGCTACTTATCATTGAGATTCACTCTCTTTAGTGTAAAGAGCTTAATTACCAGGCATAATTTGAATTTTTATGAATAAAATACTTTAAAACTTTAAAATAAAACATTTAAACTTTTACAGATGATTTCAGAAAAGAAATCGAGTTTCAAATTACTCCCACATGATGGCAATGCAGTAACTCAAATACCCTGATTCCCTTACAGATTTACCCAAGTACCGTTTATGTGCTCACAAGAATTTAAAAGCTGTTATTTTGTCATTGATCATATCATCAAAACTTGGCCTAATTTATATGAAACCACTCCTTAGGTACCCTTTTTCCATTCCCAAAAGGGAACATTTAAATTGGTGTCCACATGGTAAAATTTATCACTGAACTGACATAAGAAATGTTTGCTTAAACATATATATAAAAAAAGAGGTGTGGCTGTGTCATGGACACGGCCGCATATTTTACATGAGTACATCTATGTAACGAGTAATATTTTCTTTTAGTTTCATCAAATTCAGGAAAGAAATCAAGTAAACAAATAATTACATTGTTATGACTTTATTAATGATAGATCTGTGATACAAAAAGTATGAAACAAATTGCATGCAGGATAGAGATTTCTGGTAAGCGTTAAATCAATGCAAGTATTACCTAGTGCTGTTGGAGAAGGTTTCAATGTAAGGCAAATTTTACTTGCTGAGCATGAAATCTGGCAACAAGTGGGCCTATGAAACATTAACATTAGATAACTTTTTTAACTTCGGTTAAATTTTTGAAAAGTTAATTTTTTTAAAAGTGAATAACGATTAATGAAGTTAACTTTCCTAGCTCTGATTTCATGTCTTGTAGTTTCATGAGAGGTATAAAACAAGCCTTCTAAATTGTGATTAAAGTATAACTACAGTAGGAGACACAAAATCTGCACAGCTTGGTTCCAGACCTTTTGCAGATTTTAGGATTTTGCGAATTTTGGATCATAATACAAAAATTATTCTATTTCCTTCCATCCCCATCCAGATAATAATAATAAAATAAGTAAAAAAAAAGGGGGGGGAGCAAATTATATTACTTGTAATATAATCAAAATCTTTATATAAAAATACAGAGATAATACTATAAACAAAATTATTAGAATACATGCAAATTATTTAAACTTTTAAAACATTTGTTGAATAATAAGAATAGAAGACTTTAGGTTGTTCTAAATATAAATGTTTTTTTTTTTTTTTTTTTTTATCCACCATACTGTCATTATTTCCTCTCCTTAAGCTGCTCTGCAAATCTGATATATTTCTCTCTCAATGCCAAACCTTCATTAAATGTTATTTTATCAATCTTTTGATCATCCTCAGAGTTGTGACTGTCATTCAGTGTCAATTATGTTACTGTCAGTCATTTGAAGATTATCAATGTTGCCATCAGAGTTCACAAATTCTAAAATGTAACTTTTTACAAGTGGAAATTACTTATTTTGTTTTACTCTGTATTTATACTGCTGCTTTCTGAAATTGCAACTGCCAAGGCAGATTTCATTTTTGATACTGAAGAGACAGTGCAAATTTTAATAACAATTGGAAAACACTTTGATGAGAATACATTATATATTAACAGTTGCTTGTTCCTAAAACTAAATCAGTGTTATTCACCCTGATTTATATAGTCGATTTTCAAAGCAGTGGTAATTAGTGAGACAAGATTAACTAATTATACTGTCTTATTTTAACTTTTCAGCATGTAATATATTTCTATGATTGTTTTTCAGCTCGAAATCCTCCACCTGTTTGTTTTGGTGCTCCTATATTAGAAGAATATGCTGATCTGTGTATACATTTTTATGACCTGGATGCTACAAAAACAAAACTTCATGGCTGTGTTGATATTGAAGCAAGATTGCATCATATAGTCATTGGACGATACAAAGTTGGTTGCTTCAATATTGGTAAATCAAACCTTGGACGGTGGAAACAGTATCATCAATATCTTGTCAAAAATATTCGTTCTGAAGAAGCTCTTGCAAGTAAATTTTTTAAAGAAATTACTTCTGTCTCTACAGAAATTTGGAATAATGTTTCAAATACGGTTTCAAATTTGTGGAATAAATTGTAAATGCATCTTTATTGTTTGCAAATGACAATTTTAATCAGCATTTAAAAGAAATATTAATGTTTAAATTAAAAAAATTAATTAGTCTTAAGTATTCTACTTAAGTCCCTTATTACTGCTACTGCATGTCTCATCAGCATTATTTTTTATGAAATATTAGTTAAATGCAAAATGAAATACCAAATTGCCTTTTTTCCCCCCATATTTTTGCTCCATTTATTTTGCATTTTACAGTATTGGTTATATTGAAAAGCACTCTCAAAAAGTTCTTTATTTGGAGGGGGGGGAGCCTTGTTATTCTGCATGAATGACCAAAACAAATATTTCTATGGCTTAATCTTATCAGTTAAAATATTTATCCTAAGCAGTTGTGACTTATTGCTATAGTCTGCAGGACTAATTGCTGAGAGTTTTGATTAACCTGTTGTCTTTTTTAATTGTTGGGTTTTGTTTTACTCCTTTTTTTATTCATCTTGTTTGAGTATTTATTACCAGTAACAACAATCAGAACTTACAATTAGAAATTTTGTGCCAAAAAAGATTTTGTTTTGATATGTGTGTTTTTCATGTGAAACTAATTTTAGTATGTGTGATAAACACATTCCTGTTTAATCGAAACATTTTTGTTTGTATATTTATGTTGCTTAGGACATCTCTTTTATGCTGTGTTTTGTGTTAGTGGGTGTTTTTCATTATTTAAACAAGGTGTCCACCAGCAACTAAAAAGGAGACTTTTGCTACTCAATTAAGCGATTTAGAATACTTTTTTGATTAAAAAATGCCATTTTCATACCATTTTCAAATAATTGGTGACTTTTCTTCAGGCAACTAATTTAGTGATCAGAAAAAGAAAAGTTTTGTTCTTTATTTCTTCCTTTTTCAAGCTTTATCCATTGTTAGAATGGCTCTTTGAAGCTCCCCTGAGACTGTCTTTTTGGGTGTCACTGTTATGCTGGAGGGCCAAACAGTGATTTAGTAATCAGGATGCATTTTTGTAGTCATTGAAAGTATTATGTATGTGAAAGAACTGGAATATATATAAACGATATTTTTATTTAAAATCTTTTTTTTCTTCTTCTTCTTACCCTACAATCGGTTGTGACATAAAATCCCGTCAACTTTATTGCAGTTTTCACTGCAATGCATCTATAATTTAAATTATTTATTACTGAGATATCATAAAAGTTTTTTTTTTATTTTATTAAAGCTTGTTTGTAATTTAAGAGCCTATTTTTTAATAATTACAAATCTTCCTATTAAATTAAATTTTTTATTTTATTTATTTTTTACAATTTAAAAGCTGCGTGGAAATTTTACTGTGAAAACAACTTTACATTATTTGCCCATTTCCAAAATGCTCAGAGGGTTAATGTTACTAGAAAACTTATGGTGACTTTTATTTGATTGATGACGAAGTTACTTTTATTCAATCAATTTATGATATATGAGAAGTGTCACTGTATATGTAAGAGATAATGAAAAAATATAATGAACACAAATAAAAAGAAAAATTAATTTGGTTATTTCATCTTGTGCTTTTTACTTCCTTGTACGTAGTATAAGGAAGTAATGTGATCCCGAAAAATTTTGGGGGCCAAATTTCGACAAAAAAACCGATTTTGACTACCTCTAAATTTAATTTTAAGAATTTTTTCGATGCATCTCATCGTAGGCTAGCATGCACGATCATATTAAGGCGTCTGCAACTCATTTTGACCAGCGGCGAGTCTATTGTGGTCAGTTTTTCCATGCCGTCTGTACGTACGTACGTATGTATGTAACTCGCATATCTCAAAAACTATTGGTCGTAGAATCTTGAGATTTGATATTTAGGATTGTTCTATGATCTAGTTGTGCACCTCCCCTTTTGGTCGCAATCGAATGCATAGTTTATGTACAGGACCGCCCAAAAGATTCAAAATACATTACGCTCTATGGGCCGAAATTCATTAAACTCGCATATCTCAAAAACTATTAGGCGTAGAATGTCGAAACTTCATATTTTGGATAGTTGTAACATCTTGTTGTGCACCTCCCCTATCGGTTCCATTCGACTGGATAGTTTATCTACAGGACCGCCCAAAACATTCGAAATACATTACGCTCAATGGGCCGAAATTCATTAAACTCGCATATCTCAAAAACTATTAGGCGTAGAATGTTGAAACTTTATATTT
This sequence comes from Cheiracanthium punctorium, assembly GCA_038373885.1. Taxonomy (NCBI): domain Eukaryota; kingdom Metazoa; phylum Arthropoda; class Arachnida; order Araneae; family Cheiracanthiidae; genus Cheiracanthium; species Cheiracanthium punctorium. Next base: position 17,722 of record JAWZYV010003044.1, read on the forward strand.
AGGATTGTTGTAACATCTAGTTGTGCACCTCCCCTTTCGGTTCCATTCGACTGGACAGTTTATCTACAGAACCGCCTAAAAGATTCGAAATACATTACGCTCTATGGGCCAACATTCATCAAAGCGTTTTTTAGAGGTTTTGGGCTATTTCAAACGACTCAGGAGTGATATATGCTGTAAAGAGTTAGAAAATGAATTTCTCCATTAAAAAAAGTGTCTTTATCATTTACAGTTCTGCTACAGGAACACTCAAAAGATTTCCAATACATTACGGTCAATGGCAATTTTAGGGGCATTCATCCATTTCAAGCACAATACCGTGCTACCACATAAGTTAGGTAATGGTCCGACCACGGTCACGTGTCTCCCTCAAGAACTATGCCAAAAGTCGCCAAGCTTGACGACTTTTGGTGTACGTGTGTGCATATTTAACTCTCAAATCTCAAAAACTATTATGAAATTTCATATGTAAGATTGTTGTAACATCTAGTTGTGCATCTCGATTTTTTTTTTCCAATCTACTGGAGTTTCTTTACAGGACCACCAAAAAGAATTTCAGTACTTTAATGTCTATGGAAATCTTCAATATAATACAATTGTAGTCAGTCATTGTTTGGTACATGCCCAAAATCTCGCCGTCTGTCCTCGACCTTGGCGAGTTTTGCCGAAATGTCGCCAAATTTGGCAATAGTCAGTCATTTGGTCCATGCCCAAAGTATCGCCATTTGTCATCGTTCTTGGCGAGTTTTAGCGAAATATCGCCAAATTTGGCGATAATCTGTCATTGTTGGTCCATGCTTAAAATCTCGCCAAATGTCGTCGACATTGACGAGTTTCGCCAAAATATCGCCAAATTTTGCGCCAAAAATTATTTCGTATTTTGTATAACTCTAAAACTTTAACCCGTAGAATTTTGAACTTTTGTATTTAGAACTGTTTTCAATATCTTTTTTGACAGCAATCGACTAGGAATTTATTTCTAGGGTGAGCCAAATGACTTTAAATACATTAAGGTGTATGGATGAATTCAATTCATTGAAAGTCTGTGTTCAATGACTACTTTGGCTATCCCCAAATTCTCGCAAACTATCTCAAGTTTGTCGGCTTTTGGTGAAATATCGCCAAATAAAGTGTCAGTAGGAAATCTTTCAAATTGAACTCAATTGGCGATATCGAAATATTTGGCTAGAAATCGCTATACCTTACTATTATTGATATTTTATCTCTTTCAAACAAATAAGTTTAGAGGAAGTGCGTAAAAAACATTTTTGAATTAATAGACGTGCAAGGAAGTCATGTGTTGGACACATCAGATTTTTTTTTTTTTATGTTAGTGTCAATAATGTATTTTCGAATAAACTTTACAGAAAATGCTACAGTGGTGGACACCCTGTATAAAGTAAATCCACATAGAGGTTTGTTTTTTTTAAATAGATGTGGCTTTTTATTTCTTCCAAAAGTTATTTTATCATAATTTCTTATTTAAAGGTTTGAACATATACAATCGGTATAAGAATTAATTTATTCTAGCAGATTAATAATATCATAATAATAATGTAATTAAGCATTTAACAAACTTCTATACAAGAACTGAAAGTTGTATATGATATAGAGAACTAATTTTGATTTTATAAGATTGTATAAGTTTTTTAATGTACTGTGTCTATCTTAGACAATGGTAGGTGTGTAGGGTCAGGTGAGGTAATAACGGCCAGCAGAATTTTATCATCAACATTAAGTATAATTAAAATTGTAACAATTGAAAAACAAATATAATGTCAAAATTTTCATTCAACAGATTTGGCAATTTGGTGAAAAAGAAACAAATTTTAGTCAATCTAATTCATATTAATAATGGTTAGCGCACCGCTCTGCCATGCCTTAGGACCGGGGTTTGAATCCTGGGCTGGGCAAGGTCGACTTAGCCTTTCATCCCTTGAGTGGATAGATAAAATGAGGACCAAGCTTGCTTGGGGTCAAACACTGGGGGCTTTGCGTCAGGCTGACCACCTGGCTGAGGCATATGCATCTGCACCCCAGAGTCCATGGGCCCGATTGGGCAGCGCAGGCCTTGGCCCTGCAGAAGGGCTGTTGCACCAATGTTTGACTTTGAATTCATATTAATAAGTATGCTGGGAAAGCATTTAAGTGTTTGTGACATGTTTTTCTTTTTTCTCACAAAGTTTAATTATGAGCATGGATTTAAAAATATTTATCTACTTTTTTTTTTTTTTAAAGTGGTGTAACTATGACTGTGTATAAAAAATTGTTGAAGAAATTATTCTGACCTGAAAAAGCACATTCTTGTCTTTCATCACTTAAAAAATAATTTAAAATATTTTACTTATTTGTTATATTTAACTTAAAAATAAATTATAAAATAGAAATTTTGCTATGGATTACTTTTAAAATTTTCAAATGCTTAAATCTTACTGTCAGGCCTGTGCACAGAGTCACAAGTACATTCCAAGATTTTAAAATTATACCAGGAATTTGTAATGAAAATAAATGAGACTCACAAATACGAAAAACTCATTTAGACTGTGAACATTTCTTTCAAACAAATAGTAACTTTTCCATAATAAACATAAAAACAAATGACAGACAAAGAACAGTAACATTTATTCACACTCTCTTTTTTTTTAATATATTTATTTTGCTCTTAAAAATTTCTAGAAAACATTACTTAATGCAGTTTCTTTCAATTTTTTTCAGCAATTCTTAAAAAAAGTGACTAAGAGTTAAAAGAGTTAAAAAGTTAAAAAGAGTGACTTAGCATCTTGGCAGCAAGATGTCATTTTGATTGAATAAGTAGGAATTATCAAATTATTACTCAGTTTATTATTTATTTATGCACCAATGTAACTTAAATCCCTCAGAAAAGCAAGAACAGTAGTCTTAATTTCTTCAACAAAAGTTGTAAGCCTAAATATAAAAAAAAAAAATAACATGGCTGTAATTACCCCAAATTTCTTCAATTTTGTGATTTTGTTTGAGTAATTACGACCAACCCCTTAAATTTTAAGCGAATAATCAAAGAAAACAAAATTTTTATTAGGTATTTTTAAAAGGTCAGTCTTTCTCCCAGTTAATGATAAGGATTTTTTTTTCCTATAATTAAAATTGTTTAAAAATTCACTAAGTTGAAACTTGCAAAAAGCGTCATAACCCCACCTGACCCTATAAGAAGAATTGTACCATTTTTTCTCAAATTAACTACTCATTAATAATTGAGTTTTTATACCTGTGTTAACTCTTTTCATGTTATGTGAATGTGTATACATCTTCAGATAATTACAAATGTAGACTTGCCCTTTGTACAATTTGTGCGTAAAATATACTACAGTGCAATCTTGATAATCTGACTTACATAGGACCAGACAACTGCCAGATTGTCAGGAGTATAGAAAATTTACAGATATAATGTACATTTTTCCACGTGTTTCCCGTGGGCAACAAATGCCATGCCAGATTATCAAGATTATACTGTATTTCCATATCATGCACAATGTTAATTATTTAAGCAATATGTTAATAGTTTATTGAAAACACTATTTTTGTGGTATAATATTTACCAGATTCAGCTGAATTAAACTCATTGCTTTGCAAATTCTTCAAAGTACTATTTTCATACACACAGCGTGCTGTTTTTTAATCTAATTTATTAGCACAGCTGCAATTGCCAAAAAAAAAAAAAAAAAAGTTGTTTAATTTTAGTGAATTAGATAATTTCTGTTCATTCCTGCCCAATGTTTGTACACTTGTAAAAAGCAATTTTGGTTAACCAATTTAAAACATTGTTTTAGTTTCCTCATTATTTCACAGATTTATCAATGTCTTTTTTTTTTTTTTTTTTTTTTTTCTCTCTTTTTCATATTTTTTAGTTGTACATTTTTAACTATTTACATACTTTTGTAGATTCATGAATTACTTTTTTAAGAACTAATTTGTTTGATTTTTGTATACAAATAAGAAGTTACACTGTAACAAAATAAAACTGCATTTCGTTTGAATGTGTGTCTTTTAATGAAACCAATCTGAATATTATTTTGTATGTAAACATGTATTCTACTTAAATATCATTTAAATTTTATTTTAAAAAAATTCTCAGAAGTATTTATTTCACTTTAAGTAATTTGGCTCTAACTTGTTTGTTCATATGTTATTTATCATTATGTTGTTTTGTATCAGGATTCTTTTGCGTGCTCCTGTAAAATAGCGCATGTTAAACATTTATGCACCGCAAACTGTCATATATCAGAAATCTTTTGTAAAAGATCCTACATTAAATATTTAATGACAACACATTTACTGCCAGTAAGTATTATGTATCGGAATTCAATATCAAAGTCCTGTGAAACAGCACTTCCCACATTTTCTGCCCACAGAATAATATGTATGACTATTATTTTGTGCGAAATGTCCTATAAAAGAGTGTACATTAAACACTTACTGCTTGCAGACTATTATTTATTTATTGGGTTGAAGGGGGGGTGTATGTAGCACTGTAAAATAGTGCACTTGAAACATTTACAGATCTCTGAGTTTTTTTTCAAAGGCCTGTAATATAGTGTGTCTTAAACATTTTTTTTATGTTAGATCAGTAGGAATGGAAATTTTTCTATGTAACCGTGTAAAATAGGCACTCTAAACATTTAATACTCATTGAAAGTTAAATATCGGAATTCATTAGCTTGGTGTTGTAATAAAGCATCCCTTAAAAAAATACACTGTCGACAGACCAACAAGTATGAAAATTCTGTTGTGTGACCTTGTAATATGGCGAATTTTTAACATTTATTGCTCATAAGCCATAAATTTTGGGAATTATTTTGTGTATCCCTGTAAAAGAACTCAGTTTAAAATTTTATATTTGGGGCCATTATGTTATGTATTAGAATTCTTTTCCTTGATTCTGTAACTTTGCCCATGTTAAACAATTACTCTCCTTAAATCCTTAGATATTAGAAACCTGAATGGCTTCGTTAAAAAGCATACATCAGACATTTACTACCTGTAAACCATTATTAATAGGGATTTTTGTGTGGGTGCTCATGTGTATGTGTATGTACATTTAAAACAGCCTATTTCATTTATACACAGTATATTTATACACGGTTCATTTATACACAGTACACATATATTTATACACAGTATTTCATTTATAAACATTTATACACAGTAAACCTTTATGTATTGAAATTCTTAGCAGGGCCCTGTAAAATATTGTACTTTTAATGTTTAATGTCATTAGACCAATAAATGTTAATTATTGTCCTGTAAAGTAGGCACTTTGAACATTCACTCATGGGCATCATCAAATGGGTCACTTGACCCCCCTCCCTCCCTCGGAAAATGTGACCTTTAAAAAAAAAAAAATTAGGCATCATTTACAAAAAATTTCACCTGCCCCTTTTCCAGAAGTAAAGTAATTTATGTATTTTAACATACTGCAACAACTCGCTGTAAAATTTCTATGGGGGGGGGGGAAGATTATTTTCCTAATTGCTAGCATGTTTCATACAAGGGCGAATTAAAGGGGTGGGACGTAAGGGGCGACCGCCCTCTCATTAATTTACTTTGTTACTTACTACCTCGTTTAGTTTCCTTTTCTCGTCTATTTTATTTCGATAAAATGGATGCGTTTGTGTATGTGAATCTTCCAACTTTCTTTCCCCCTCCCACACACACACATGCACAAACAGAATTGCTCTAATCCGTCAGACTTCAACATATGCGTGGTTTTGTAAAATACAGAAAATCAGATCATTTTCATATTTTATCTTGTAATCTTTTTTGTTCTAACATTAATATTTAAGATACATTCTTCGCCTGAATTGTATTTTTACCATTTCAAGTTTCTTATCAGTTTATTTGACCCATAAACTGATAAGAAACTATAGTCCTATAGTTTTATTTTTACATTCCATAATTTGCTTGTCAAGTGTATTTAAAGAACTAAGTTTTTATTTCCTTTCTATTGATTATCAACAAACTAGATTCTACCCACAACTTTGCCCATGTTGGCTTTAGAATTAGGGCCAGAGGGAAATGAAGCATGTGTGAATAACAAAAAAGAAATAGTTTGATGACACTGGCACTATAGACCAAAATGACTGTGAAAATCTTTAAACTCGTTTCTGTAGTTACAGAGATATCCATATAGCGTAATGTATTAGAATTTTTTTGAGTGCCCTTGTAAAAGAACTATTTATGTTATTTGCATGAAAGGTATCCTATAATACTCAGGAGTAGTGCAGCTTTCTATTAGTGAAAAAAAGTATTAGAATCGGTTTAGTAGTTAAAGAGATGCCCATATAGCGTAATGTATTAGAATCATTTTGAGTGTCTCTGTAAAAGAACAATTTATGCTATATGCATGAAAGGTAGCCTTTAATGCTCAGGAATAGTGTAGCTTTTTATCAGTGGAAAAAGTTTTAGAATCAGTTCAGTAGTTAAAAGATACCCGAAGAGCATAATCTATTAGAATTATTTTGAATGTCTCTGTAAAAGAACTATTTATGCTATATGCATGATAGGTTGCCTACACAGTAAAAAAGTTCAGAAACGTTACATACTTATAGCGGAAAGGTTTCCGAAAGTATAGCGTAACCTACCAATGCTCTACTCGAACTCACGATTTCGGAAACATAACCCATATTTCGGGGTAAAGTATTTACGGGAGAGAGGAAATCTTTATTTGGGACTTCGCGTGCATGCGCCAAGTGCCAAGAAACAGGGGGAAAAGAGTGAACGCATCTTCCCTAATAGCACAGATGGTCACAAAAGAGTTGCTGTGACGTCACAATTGTCACAGGACTGTCACATTGTAACTTCTTGCACAGCCCGATTATGACCAACAGGGGCCCCAGGCATTGATGAATTTGGGGTCCCCATCTATAAAATTTGTTTTCTTTTTCATAATATTTTGACATATAAAAGAATATTTCAGAACAACATTTGAAACTGGGGGCCCTGAGCAAAATCCTGATTTGCCCATGCGATAATAAGGGTCTGGTAACTTGTGAGTGATGTAACTTCACTGTGTGGTCACTGTGAAGTTTATTTGTGATCAGTCATCAGGTGACGTCGCCGGATGAATACTTAAACGGATGAATACTTAAATAAAACAGCACATTATCTCCTGAAAATAATTTATGTGGAAGAACAAAGATTTAAGAATTTTAATTTATATTTATTAATTATGGTATTTTCTCTCCATTTACAAAATACTTCAAAAAAAATTTAAGTTTCCAAAACAATCCGTACCACAAATAACTTTTGCAGCAGTCAGTTTACTTTTAAAGCAAATTTCAGCAAGAAAACCGCATCGTCGTGGTACCGTGCTTTCTTCCGAATGTGTGGGTACAGCGTTCGACTCTGGCTCTGGTCGCTAATCCAACACCGCTCCTTCCGACAGAGTTTGGTGCTGCCATCTAGATTGAGACTCGAAACGCTTCATCTAGTGCATGTTACTTTTTTCTAAAAAACTCGGAAAGGTTACTCGTGTATTCGGAAACCTTTCCGAAATACACGGAGAGGTTACTCAATATTTTACCAAAATATACAGAAACGTTGCCCATCTTTTCCAGAAATCTTACCTAAAATGCAGGAAAATAGGTAAATATGTTTCCGACATATGCAGAAACGTTCCTAAATACTTTACCCGCATGGTTCGGAAACGTTTCTGCAATTTTGAACTACAAGAGCTGCCCCATTTTTTGGGGTAACGTTACCGATTTTTTTTTACCGTGTATATGTTAATCCAGGGTACAAGCTATCTTTCCAAATTTTATCAAAATCCATTCAGCCGTTTTTGCATGATTGAGTTAGTTACAAACATACACATTTATAATATTAGTAGGATTTGAAAATTTATGAACTTCAAAAAACACGTTTGATTTAATTCTTTCTTATGCTTTTTATTTTGGTGTAAAACTGACGTAATTTTCATGTCATTTCATGTTTTTCAAATGCATGCAATTCTGCAAATATCATTTATGATTTATTTCAAAAGCATTGGTCAATGTATTAACGACATTAACAATTGTATGGCATACAACATTCTCCATTCTAGCAGATGAGACTGCCGATATTGCTGTGAAAGAACAGAATTCTGATTGTTTATTTTGGCAAATTAGCACTGCTGATAATTAAAGAATTTCTAGGCTTCTCAGTCCTACAAGAATTTTATGGAAAAGCGCTTGCTCATTCCATTACAGAAAAGTGTTCCCATATCAGTCCGAACATTGAAAAACTAATAGAACAACACTTTTACAAATAATTTTACAAATACTGGAAACTTTTTGCAAAATTTTACGGAAATTCCTCATTTATATTTGAATACAGGATAATTTCTGTATATCAAGGGCCAGCATCTCACTAGTACAAAATTTCTATTGGAATTTACAGGAATAAAATTCTGTAAATATACGGAAATAGTAATGGCATCCCAGTAGCCAGTACATTTTCAGCCTTTTCATGATTTTTTTTTTTTTTTTTAATACAGTGAAGGTTATGACACATGTTCCGTGATGGTAGGAAAAGAGGGTGGCTTGCAACCAATCATCAAACGTATCTACCTAACAACTGCACATTTTCACTATGTGCATCACGCAAATTAAACTTTCAAACTACAGCCTTTAAATCTTTGCATTCTGAACACCCTCTAATTTGAACATCCCAATATTATGAACGCTACTTTTGATCCCCATTGTACCTATACTTCTCTATAAATGAAGGTTTATTTTATTTTTAATCGAGGGATAAATCTCCGGGGAATTCCCCTAGAGTGCAAATTCGGGGCGAGGTGCGCTGCACGAGCATACACAATGCAAGTACTGTATTTTACTGTATATTAAGGCAAAGGTGCTCGAGGGCTATTTGACAAAGGAGCTGTGCTTTGGATGGAGGACTTTTTAAGGGGTTCTTACGCTTATTCAACTTCTAAAGAAATCCGCTTAAAATGCAACCATTAGACCTATGGCCGTGCGATTTTACCCGAACCCGGGACCTTCACCTTACGGGGCCATACTGGGGCCCATGCATAATGCAAGAACAGACTAAAATTACTTTTTTTCGTATAATGTACTGATTACTGAATGTGTTTTAAAGTAATGTAGTAGATGCTTAATTCAAAGGAGCGAAAATAACTATCAAAGAGGGAGTGAAAGAAAGAATTGTCAGTTTCGACCTTTTTACATTGAAACCCACAGTATTAACACAAAAATGCTCTTTAAGTACTCCTTTTCTGCAAAATCCACACCCTGCTTTCTGTTTACCAAAATACTGATAACGTTTGCAAAAATTTTTTAAGTAAAATAAAGAGCTACCAATGGTCTACTGAATAAGACACTGCACACTAGTAGATGGCTTTACCACCATAGTATCAGAAAGCTTTCCGTACCAGCTAAATAAAGCCTTCCCGACTCATGACGTCACAATCCGAGAAATATCCAATGCGACTTATTCCGAAGGTGTCGGAAACGTACCGATGTCGTATTCACTATCGGAAATAAATAATAATGCTGTTTTTTTCCGACACGTCAGATGAAGGTGAAAACTTGCATTCCAATAATGAAGAGTAAAAAATGGATGGATGTTTTATTGTGTGTCTTGTGGAGTGTTGAGCACTCCCACAAAAGAAACTCTTTCCCTGGCAAGGCTGGCTCACCCTCCCTGTTAAAAGGCACACTCCTTCTTTGATCGATTTCTCCCTATCCCCTGAAATTCTGAAGCCAATGCATTTGTTTAAGAAAAAGGAAAGAAATCCGTGCGTTTTGATTGGTTAATGGTTCCCAGTGTCGAGATTGACCTAGCAGGTACAAAAATACTCACTTCTTTTATTCGACACTCATCATGCTAGCACCAAATGGAGGGTCGCGGCTATTTATCCAAAGAATTGTACTATCCGGGAGAGAGAACTATCCGTCACTGTTATTCTCCAATAACATCGTGGTAGAGCCCCCGAGTTCTGGCTTATCGCACGGCTGTCGATCTAACGGTGAGGCGTTTTGAACAGTTTTCTCTACCTGAATACACATTAGAACCGGTTAGTATGTCCCCTGCTCAAGGCATTCCTACCTGTGGCAGTGGCAGGGAGTCCTAATGTGCTTTGCCTTAAAAAAAAAACAGAAAAAGGGGGTACATTATATATTTGACTGAATTTAATTGACAATAGCAACCAAATCTTAAGTCATATCCTTCATCTGGGTAATCAGCATATCTTATTAGGTTAACATACAGGCTATTGTTGTTGTTACTAATGTCTTCTGGCAACAGCAGAAAGGAGACAGATCCTCCATATAGAACGGCGATGATCGAAAGAGAGTGGCTTCCAATTTAATGAGCCCCAGTGGGTGGAGGACCGACTTAGCTCGGGGTCTCCAATCTACGGTCTCGGGGACCGATTTAGGTCGCGTTGAACAAAAACCAGATAAGAGACTTAGCACCTGGATCGGCTCAGAGGTATTGTTTGAACATGGAGGGTGCTGGAGTCACGAACAATGTACGACCTCCCATTTGCGTACACAATTTCACAGCAGTCCAGCCGAGAGAGGTTGTCAAGCTCTATCCCAAGCCGGTGCTGCTTCACATTCCGTTTTCTTATGGGAAAGGACCTTAGAAACTAGGCCGCATTTTGTCGGCGAGGACAAAAGCAACTCTACCATTTTTTCTTTTATTGGTCATCCAAATTTTCACGACGAATTTATATCCCCACCACAAAATGTATATCTCCCAATGATTTTGTTTCAGATCGATTTTATCACTTCTTTTCCCCCTGCCACTGCCGAGTGACTGCTAGTATTTCCATATTTTGAACCACCCTGGAAATTTTTCTGGCAACGTCAATACATTTATTCCCTGTGAAACATCATGCATCAGAATTCTTTTGCCTAACTATGTAAATTAGTGCACATTGTCTTATCGTAATCTATTTTAATACACATTTGTAATCAGCATTCTTTTGAGAGACCTGTAAAGTAGCGTACATTCATCATTTAATGTCGATAGACCAATAAGCATGGGATTTTTTTTTGCCTGTGTATGGGCTTGTAAAATTGGCACTTTAAATATTTATTCCAGGCCGGGTGGTAGGCGATTGCTGAAGGCCCTGGAGAGGCCTCTTGAAATGAATATACTTCTTTATAATTAGAGTAATTTGATATATATATATATAAGAGTAATTTATTTATTTCCCAGTAATCTTGTGTCTTTATTTGATTGTGCAGCAGAGGACCCTAAAAACCCCGTGGCTCGAGGGGGGTCCCCAAAGAGTCAAAGGCCCCAAAAGCTCTAAAATAGTTAAATGTGGCTTTTAGGCACGTATGCGTAGCTTTCAAATATTACATATTCTATTTTCACAGTAAAGTGACCTTTTTCAGTCTCTAGCCCAAGATCCCCTAAGACGCCAGTCTGGGTCTTATTTATTCCCTGTAGATCCTTGTGTATGGCAATTCACTTGTGGGAAAAAAAAAAAAAAAAACTAATAACGTGTCAGGTTGTTTTTTTCTCCGCGTGTGTGGCTCTGTAAAAGAATGCAATTTAAACTTTTATGCCATTAAGTAACAAAATTCTTTTCCATGACCCAGAAAAATAGAATACCAATTAAACAATAAGTAAGGGTATTTTTGGGGTTGAACCTGTATAAAGTAGGCATTTTGATGACTTACTGCCTATAGCATACCATGTATCAAAATCCGGCACTGCTGCACAATAGAGATGAGTTCGGGCTCATTTTTTGAAGCCCGAGCCCGAAGACTTTTAATCAAAGCCCGAGCAATATTATTAAAGTTGGAGCCCGAGCCCGAAATTTCAGTTAAAGACAAATAAAATTAACTACAACATTAAGAGGATACAATAAATTTTGGAGCTTCACACACCTCCTAGTCCCCCGTGCCGCTATTTTTTCAAATAAGTACGTCTATTTATCCCATGAATCACTTTTTAAAATCTGTTTCAAGGAGTATGTTCAACAAAGAAGAAATTTTTCACGAGCCCGAGCCCGAACGCAATCGTGAATTACAGAGCCCGAGCCCGAGTTGGGCCCGGGCTCGGGCTCGGGCTGAGCCCGTCTCATCTCTACTGCACAATAGTGTTTGTTAAACATTGACTACCCATAGACCAATATGTACTTGAATTATTTGTGACCCTGTAAAAGAGCATTTATTGTAATCTTAGAAGTTATAGAACATTATTTATGAAGGAAGGGAGGGAGTTGTGTGTGCCCAGAGAGTAACATAGTGTACAGCCTGTTAAAATCCAAAATATGTGCGACAGAAATGCTTTTAAAAAAAGTATCAATATCAATAATAACCACTGAAACAATGGACTGATATTTTACTAAACAATGACATTCAACAAAGTGAAGTAATGTTTAGAATCATTTCAAAAATATGAGCATTAACAATGGCTTTTAAGAATGTGTCAATTATATACTTTGAAACAATGGACTAGAACTTTTTAAAGAATGGCTGTCAACAAAGGGAAGTAATTATTGAAATCAATGCAAAACTATGGGCTTAACAATGGTTTTTGAGGATGTGTCAATAATATACTTTGAAAAAATGGACAAAAACTTTATTGAAGAATGAATTTCAAAAAAGAGGCATAATTGTTGAAATCCATGCAAAAATATGTGCTATTACAATGCTTTTTAAAATGTGTCAATAATGTAAATTGAAACAATGGACTAAAACTTTATTAAAGCATTACTTGCAAAAAGGGAAGTGATTGCTGAAAACTGTATAGAAGTATGGGCTATAACAATGCTTTTTAATAGTGTCAATAACATACAGTCGAACCTCGATTTAACGTACTTTGATTTAACGAATTCTCTGATTTAACGAATACTTTTTAGGTCCCGATAAAAAGAGTGCTAAAATGCTCTGATTTAACGAATTTTTAGCTTTGATTTAACGAATAACAATCGCTGAAATAAAAATCGCACATTAAGCTTAAACTTAAAATTTTTCGCAACAGAATTTTGAATCTTTCACACCCTAATCCAAGTGTGTAATACAATAATTTTTTTCTCATTTCTCCAAACAAAGCAAATGCCTACAAAGACAACGATACAGAAACAGTCATTTACAATTACACCGTGGGTAACCATGATCAAATGGCTGGATGTGAAGATGCTCCTAGTAATGGAAATTTTACAGAATATGTGTCTTGCGATGTACAGCTAAGTACCTGCGATAGTGAACAGAAAGAGAATGAAGATTCTGAAAGCAGCGAAGATGACGAAGAAACGTAAATTGAATTTGAAAAAGTGACATTCCAAGAAGCAGTTTGCAGCTTGAACGCCTTAAAAAAAAATTTGGGGTCTCACGAGGTTGATGATGTTGTTCTTACGAAGAGTTAGAAAATATATTATGCATGCATATGTTAAGACAAAGAACTTTGGAAAATCAAAACAAAGCACTATCAAAGATTTCTTTCCAAAGTGCCAATAATTATGTATGTATTAAGTTTTCAGAGCAAGTAACATTAAAGAATTTAGATTAGTTTAAAGTTGATCGCCTAACGTATAAGTTATAATTTTTAAGCTGTAGTAAACAATAATCATTCTTTTTTTTTTTTCACATCTATATCTAAGGGTATTTTGCATTGATATTTTTGTACCATACTCCACAAAAATTGATATTCGATTTAACGAACGGATTTGTGCGTCCATATCAATTCGTTAAATCGAGGTTCGACTGTACTTTGAAATGGTGGACCGATATTTTATTAAGGAATGTTTCTCGAGAAAGGGAAGTAATTGTAATCAGCGCAAAAATATGGGCTATAACAATGATTTTTAAGAATGTGTCATCAATATAAATTGAAACAGTGGACTAAAACTTTACTAAAGAATGAATTTCAAAAAAGGGGCGTAATAGTTGAAATCAATACGAAAATATGGTCTGTAACAATGATTTTTAAGAATGTGTGAGAACATATATTTTCAAACAATGAACTGATATTTTATTAAAGAATGCTTACAAAGGAATATTAATTGCTTAAATCGATGCAAAAATACATGGTAAATGCTTTTTGCGCATATGTCAATAATGTACTTTGAAACAATGGACTGAAATTTTATTTTAAAAAATGACTTTCAATAAAGGGAAATAATTTTCATTATCAATGCAAAAGTGTGAACAATAACAACGCTTTGCCCATGTTTACAATTTCTTAATGTAATGATAAAGAAGTAAAAGCTACTGCACAAATTTTTAAAAATTACAAACACTTTAAATTCCCATTTAAAGTGTTTTCAGCATCGCTGATTTATTAGTCTAATATAATAGAATTCTGTGGTTTGCAGAGAGGAGAGAGGGTGTTGGTCTTACCTTGAATTGACCGTCAGTGGTCTATTTTCTATGAACCACATATATAGGAATTACAAGATTGAGCATTCCGGGGATCGTATAGTAAGATCTTTCTTTTTAAGTCGCAACTGAAATCAATGTCATATTTACGCTGTGCGTTTAAAACTGCATTGGCATTTAAATTAGGTTTTAAAAAAATCTGATACATATAATTACATAAAGCGCAAGATAGTTTCATAAATTTACACCAGCTGTGCGAAGAACGGGTGCTTCAGCTAGTTTCTGTATAAAATTTGAAGGTGGGGGAATAGGTATGCAAAATAAAATTTATCAATCAGATTTTGAAAAGAGAAAATGAAACCGAACTCGAGGTCCCGCATATACATGATGCCTAGAGCAGGGCCGTTTTTAACCTTCCCGGTGCCCTAAGCACTTCAAATTGTTGCGCCTTCCCCTCCCCCCCCCCCCGTTTCCAGAGCACCTACCCCCTACTTCAGTTCTTACCTTGTCAGTTTTAGTTCGGGAGGGATTTTCCCCTAACTTGTTTTTGATTTTCGGAGAGTCTTATCCTTCTTTTTCATCAGCTATTACCATCATCAATATTTACCATCTATTTCATCAATCTTTCGCGCCCTAGGTGCGTGCCTAAGCGGAAAAGCGGCTCTGGCCTAGAGCCCCGCTTGCTTTAAATCCGTCACTGAATAGGCAGTAGAGTCCCGCAATGTCTGAGCGAAGCCATTTGCCCGATTCGTTTAAGGTGGCGGGCGGTCAAATGGATGGAAATGTCACAGGTTGATGCTGTTAGGCGTCTTAATGTATCTCGCAGTGTGGTCCACCGTCTCTGGAATCTGGAATTATTATCAAACCGAAGCTTCTGTGTCCAGAAGACATGTTTCAGGCCGACCACGAGCTACAACAACTGCAGAAGACCGTTTTATAGCTCTTTCAGCCTGAAGGAGAAGAAGCATTTCTGTGTCAAAACTTGTTGCAGACCACTGTGTAGCATCAGGGAGAAGAAATCCGCTAGTACGGTGCAAAGGTGTCTTCACAGTGCGGGTCTCTATGCAAGGCAACCAGTTGTGTGTATCCCCCTCAACGGAAGACCAAACCCCGCTTATCTTGGTCAAGAAAACACGTTCCTTGGACCAGACAGTGATGGGCTTCTGTACTCTTTACAGACGGGTCCAGATTCACACTGGAGAGTGATTCAGGACGTCTGCTGATCTGGAGAGAACAAAGCACCAGATATCATCAAAGCATCACTGTTGAAAGACACAGTTACCAAGGAGGTGGAATAATGGTTTGGACAGGGATCGCACCTGGTGGTCACATTTATCTGCATGTGTTCTGGACTGGTGTAAGATATCGGGATGAGATCCTTGATCCATATGTCTGCCCATATGCCGATGCAATTGGCAATGATTTCATTCTGATGGATGATAATACACCACATCACCGAGCTGTAGTTGTTGTGGAATATCTTGAGGGCCTTGGTTTAGAGCGACTGAAATGGCCAGTCCTGAATCCGATAGAGCATCTTTGAAGAACTGGAACAAAGCTTACTCCGCGTCAGGTCTTTCCTTCCCATTTCGGTAACCGACAATTTAATTGGAAGTATGGAAAGCAAAGTTGGATCCAGGGGGGCGCGCGCCCCCTCCGAGAAAAATATATTTACACTAGATAAATGGGGCTTTCAGCAATATTAAGTCGGCTTTACACTAGATAAAATGAGTATTTATGATTTGCGCCCCCTCCGAAAAAAGTTTCTGGATCCGCCCTTGATGGAAAGTCGATGCCGCCAATGCATTGTAGGTAGGGTGGGCACATCCCTTATTAAGACTCATTTTCATTATGTTATTATGACATTTTACCACATAAAACTGTGAGATATATTTTTTTTCAAGAATGTGTGGATTCGAGCGAGATTTCTTTTTCATTTTTGGTCGACACGGTAAGCAAGGCAAGCATCGTATCAAGGCGTCATTTCGAAATCAAAAACTGAGAAAAACTTGATCTAGAGCATAAAAGGGGTGTCATTTTTACATTTGCAGGGGACGCTCCTCTTACCCTGGGGTCGCCTCCGTATGTTGCCAGGTATGAGAGGCTGTTCTCTGCTTTTTTGACTACAAGCATGAATGTTACCAGGGCCGGACTGGGCCATCGGGCGATCGCCCGATGGCCGAATGGGCCGGTGCTCTATAGAACCAGAGGGCCTAAACCCGCAATTTCGCAACGCAACATTTGAAAGGTGGGGGACTATGTATGTTTTATGCTGAATAATGGCTCCGGTATCTAAACTAAATAAAGATTAAAATTTCAATGAGCTTTATAAAACATTTTTAAAACACACATTGGGACAAGCAGGGTGCAATACAAAAGCAAAAAAATTAGCACCGGCGCGAAACGGAAGCTCGGGGCCGACGCGACGATCCCCACTTCCTTAGAATAGAGAATTGAAAAAGCCTGACGTATCTAAAAATTGTAAACCTTACTGTCTATGCACCTTTATATACACTTAGGTCATACCAGACCCATAATGACTCAAAACTATCTTAAAAGCACCTGTCAGAGTAAGAAAATGTGTTAAAAAAAAAAAAAAAGAACATTAGCACACCCATATTCGTGTGAAAAAATGAAATAAATAGACGATAACTCTAAATTTACAATTTTTTTCCCGTGTGCGTGTTTGACGTTATATGCTGTATTTTAATTTAGTTGAAACGCAATGTATTATTAGTGATGTTAGTAAAACAAAACAAAAGAATGTTCAAAGCTTTCTTTTACGTATAGAGAAATTTTTAATTACCATTTCTAGACAGCCCCACCCGTGGCCGAGCACATAGCGCCTTCAATTAGGAGATGGAAGTTACCTGATTCAAGCCCAAGACACGTCCGCCAACATAACCGTTCGGAGTTTTCCGTGGTTTTATTCGAAACTTGTAAATTTGGGTTAAGACCACTTAGAAAGACTGCCAAGGAGGGCACCCCCGATCGGTCTATACCCCTAGTGTAGATAAATGGCCGTAATACCACAAAAATAAATCTAGATTACTTATGGCCCGTTGAAAAAAGAAGAAACAGAATTTGCTGCAGGTGTTAAAAATACTTCAAAACGTTATTTTAAAATTAGCTGAGTCCAATATTTCTTCTTTTCCCCACAGAGTCTGTGGAAAGAAAAGCCAAATAAATACAAAACACGAATTTTGCATTGGCTGTCTTATATGCTTAAACAGAAAATTAGTTAAGTGATTTCAATTTTGCCTATAATTGAGTAAATTATTGGAGGGGCTCGTGCGCCATCCATGTTCCCGTATAACTCTAGGCCTGTAATCTGAGTATCTAAGACAAGTTCCTTAACTAAAACGCCAACAGCCTCCATTAAGTGAGTGGGCGCGAGGACTAACTGGTCAATCTTTCTTTTAATTTTTAACTAATTTTCGTTAACTATTAATGATTATTCTAAATCTTAAAGAATCTTACCCAATTCATTTAAAAATGGATTATACATAGATACATATCGTAAGACCTGATAAAGTTAAAATAAGCTCATCAAATTTGAAATAAACTGAAATGCTAAAATTTTTTATTTGGCTAAAATTTAAAATTCCACTCAATTCTGCAATTTCTGCATAATCTAATTTCTGGTACCTTATCATAGCAATAAACCAGTTTTAAAAGTGTATTTGTTGAAAGTCTATTTCGAATTTTTGATTGTACAATTGTACAAAAGATAAGGTTGAAAAAAATATTTCTATAGCAGCATTGCTTGCTGGACGAAGAGGAGGTGTACAAGTAATCTGGATGTGTACAGGTAGTGAGCAAAAATCATTAGAAATTTCACAAATTTTCGACACACTTTTCATCATTTATCAGCCTTGACAGTTATGACTATTTTTTCTGTAAAATAGATATGGGAATTGGGTCTTCTTCTTTTAATTCAGAATTAATACCTCATGTTATAAAGTCAGACTTAGTTTCTCTTA
Source organism: Cheiracanthium punctorium (assembly GCA_038373885.1). Lineage (NCBI taxonomy): Eukaryota > Metazoa > Arthropoda > Arachnida > Araneae > Cheiracanthiidae > Cheiracanthium > Cheiracanthium punctorium. Next base: position 36,023 of record JAWZYV010003044.1, read on the forward strand.
ACCACGCTTCCCTTCATTCTTATAATTTAAATATTCACCTCTGTACTTTGAGTGTAGTAAATATACTACAAGATGACACGGCAGAATGGCTTTTTCAAATCTCGACTTTAGAGAATAATGAAGTTTCAAAATTTTAGATAGAAATTCACGCCATTACATGGCACACACCTACTATGATAGCTGAATGATTTTGTATTCTTTCAATCCAGAGTTAATACCGCATGTTATAAAGTCAGAATTAGTTTCTCTTAACCATGCTTCCCTTCATTCTTATAATTTAAATATTCACATCTATACTTCGGGTGTAGTAAATATACTAAACAAGGTGACATGGCAGAATGGCTTGTTCAAATTTCTACTTTTGAGAATAATGAGGTTTTAAATTCTTAGATAGAGAGATACACACCATTACATGGCACGCATCTGCTATGAGAGCTGAATGGTTTTGTATAGTGTCCAAGGCAATTGATACTGTTTTATAAGGTCTTTTACTAGTCTTTGAAAATTGAAATCCTGAATACGATTCACAATGTTTGGATCCATTTCTTCATAGTGTTCATTAGCCATTTCTAAATGCTATTTCATTATTGTTTACTTTTTTCATTAGCAATTATGGTTTACTTTTAATTGAGTTCGTGACTTTGATTCGAAGTAGGTTAAATAGTAGACAATTAAATTAAATGAAGTTATTACACGATTTCTTTACCCAACTAAAGTTTTACTTTACCTTCATAATCTTCTTATCAATATTTAACTTCAAATTTTCCCAACAGAGAAAGTATTTAAGATCTGTATGTTTATGTATTTTTCTCATTAAATGAAATCAATCTATGTGCCTATCAGTTTATTAATTAAAAATATTTGACAGACTTAAAATAATGACAATAACTTTGAACAGTAATCATAGTTTCTGAATATAACTACTTCTAAGTATCTAATGATAAAAATGTAAATTGAGAATTTAAAGCATGCTAAAATAATTTAATTGTATTTAATTAGCTAAAACATTTTAATTAAACTCAGATAAACAAATGTAATAATTCTTAGTTCACCAAGTAATGTACCGAAACATGCACCTTTACAATATGTTATATTTAATAATTGCGTGCTAAATTTGAGTAATTTTATTTTTGCCATTTTTTTCCCACTTTCCTGATTTTTATTAGTTTTTGCCACTGTCGTAGCAAAAGTACGCAGGAAAGTGGCCCAACTATGTTTACAAATAAATAAATAAATAAAATAAAAGCCACATTCACACCTAACCAGAATACTATGATCACCTAATATTTAAGTTTAACTACGGCCACCTTCGGCTCATTTGCTATATATTTTTGTAAATATGTGTATTATGTTTCACATTCTTTTATTAACTGAATTAACTTTATAGAACGAATTTAAAATGTTATGTATGTATGTATTGTTCGTTTAGTTTTTAGTATGGTTTTATTGTTTGGTGGTCAATTAAATAATTAAAAAATATTATATTGAAAACTCGGTATTATTTTATTTCATTCTCATTATCAAGTTATGTTAGGCATAGGCGCATCCATGAAGGAGGCTAAACACTAAAGGGTCTGATCACTCCTCCTTCCAAAGTTAAATATCAAAATGAAATTTTCTTCAAAGTCTTCAGAGACTTTGAATTATTGAATTAAAATATTTTAAAGTTGTCTTTGAAAGAAACTTTAATAAAAAATATTGTGTATTTAATACATTTTTCTCTAATAATGCCATATGCAAATGAACTCGATTTTAAAGTCATTGAAGGGAACAGATAACTTAGGACGCTATAAGCGAGTGCGTTGTAAGCGAGGTTCGCACTTTAGGCGTGTGATTGAACCTATAGATAATATCTTAACTTTATAAGAGAGTTCATTATATCAGAATTCAGCTATATTTGTGCATCCTCTCCCCCCCCCCCAGCTAAACTAATATCCTACATGGCCCGCATGATGTTAGGGGGCCGGTCTGGTCGAATCGCCCGGGCCGTTTCAGCGGTCCAGTCCGGCCCTGAATGTTACTCAGTTATGGACGAACTTGAAGAATGGTTTCATGATTAAAAATTTATTTTGAAACTTATTTGTTCGTGTTTCATGTAAAAAACTCAGCTATTTTTTTTTGCCAACCCAATATTATCACCATGTTAATCAAATTCATTCCTTTAATTTTGAGGATGTTAGTTTTTCAGAAATAGCACATTGTATTGGAAGACATATGCCTATATCTAATTCCATACATGCAAAATTTTTATATGGGGGTAAATGGTACTGGACGCAAAATAGCGATTTATAGAATCACCATCAAACTGTACAAACCTCCAATTTATTTGTTTCAAAATTTGCTATTTTCTATTATCACTTACTTTAATTATTTTTGTGCAAAAGAAATCTAATTTCATTTTTGTAAGCACTTTTCAAGAAACGGCGACTTAATAAATTTATATATTGCCCGTTTACTCATCAAAATAAGGCATTTTAATGAGTGTGAAATAAACTACTGAGCATAAAAATTTGAAAATGAATGAGAGAGAAGTTAATCCTGCAGGAGAGTATTCCTTGACTCAGAGGCGGCCCTAGGGGCGCGCGGGGCCCCAGGCGAAGCGCAAGAGCGGGGCCTCTCCTCTATCATGTCTTATGCGATAGCAATAAAATGGCCCAGGAGCGGGGCCTCTATAAGCGCGGGGCGATCGCCTACATTCGCACCCCCCTTGGGCCGGTCCTGCTTGACTGTTTCAGGGATAAGTTAGGTGAGGCATGAGCAGTGAGTATATACACACCTCAAGTACATACTGTACTTGTGATACATACTCACTCGGGTGTGTTACAGTCCCCTCCCCCTGGTTTGGAAGCCTTGTAGAAACATATACAGGGTGGGGTGCCTCAAAACGGTGGTAACAGGCTTTAATTCTTATTAGAGATAAGTGGGCAGTGTAAATTGAAAATATGTTCAAAATAAGGTAATAAAAAAAAAAGATTACGCTGCGAGAAAATACCTCTAGTTAATTTTTAAAAGGTTTAAATTTATATTCGACCCTCGTACAAAACAAGTCCCAATTCGTAAAATGTGCCCCATACACTAACGAGGTGGCAAACAAAATTTCAGAATCATATTCTAAAAAGTATCAGAGAGGTGGAGATAAATATAACACTAACTCAAACCACTTTCTAATGGTTGTCGTAGGGAGGGAAATCACATTACTCAGTCATGTCACTTACTTGTATGATTTTCTTACTTGGATACTTCTTTACCGTCAGAAGTTTCTATTAGTTAGCTGTATCAGAGTGACTCAATCTTTTGCGATTCGCCATTTTTTCTCGCACAGGCACAACTTTTTTACTGTATATCAGAAAGTGAAATACAGTAGAAAAAAGAAACGTTGCTATAAGAGAAAATAGTTTTCCCCTCTGAATTATTTATTAAAGTTTTGTCTCCAAATACATAGCTGCTTTTCCTTTTGGGGACAACTTAAACTAGGTTTGGTCACGGTTAAAATCAGAGTAGACGACGTTTGCTTTATATGATTTGCTCAATATTGACCAATCAAATGCTAAAGTAGAAAAGTCAAAAGCATTCTTTAACTGGCTGTGTTTGTAAAAATAAAAACAAAATAAGAAAAGGTTACTATAGCAACTGCATGAGATGATTTGCCTTATCTTGCTTTCGCGTAGTAAAGAGTAAAAAAAAAAAAAAAACTGAGCTCATATGATTCTTTTTTCTGCATTCCGTGCTTTTATACATGTATTAAAGATGGACTGAACTATTATGGGAAGTTATATAAGCAATATGTTTGAATTTTCTACTCCATTGCTAGAAATAGCAGCTGTGGATTTTTTTATGCAGTATGCCATGTTTACAGTATCTGCATATTTGAAAACAGAAAAGTTTTATGATTTAACTGGTAAATCTCCTTAGTCGGTATCTTACATTACTTTTAATAACTATCTTATTACGACTGCATTTAACCTTGATTATGTTAAAATGTCTTTTCATCTTCATTTGCTTGACAGATTGAAATTTTAAACATTTATTTTTCTGTTTGATTTAAATATTACGTAGTCTATTTATCATACGATTCATTTTCTTCTAATTTTATTTTTTTCAGTACTCTTTACTTATTTTTAGTTCAGGTTAAGATATTGAAAACGAGAATTTCTTATTTCAGTTTTACTTTTTTAAATCAAGGTATTTGAAGCATCATGTTTAATTTAAAAAAATCATGTAACCTCGTTTTGATAATTAACTTTATTTATTTCTTAAATTTTGACTCAAATACCTAACTAAAGATCATTGGCGTAAATTGGCATGGAATATTGGGGGGAGGCCATCATAGTGCTTTGTATTGTAGAAAATATTTTCTAATACGTGATAGCTAAATTTTCTTGACTTTTTATTCAATTCAAATTATGTTGTAATCAACGTGAATTACTTATCATTTGTTTTTCTTTCATTATAGGCAGTACAACTTTTATTGTTTTATGCCACTTATGCTCAAAATGGATTCCAGAACGCTCTGTGAGGCAAATGATACAATCTGGAATGATTTTAACTTGGGCTGTTAGGTATACGTGTATTTTTCTTTTAATCCTTTGTTAACATTTATGTTTAAAAATGTTTGATATTTTGTACTTGTAATTATCTAGAAATATCAATACTTATGGGTTATCAGAACTACTGAATTTGCATAAGGATATTAGGATTTTGCCAAGATAACTGCTTTGGTATTATGTTTGCAAAAGTTTTCTCCTGATTTAATCACCACAATCATTCTGATATATTTGGAATACTTGATGATTGAATTTCACTTACTGCAATAATCCACAAGTATTGGAATACCAAAAATGCAGTGCGGGAAAAATTTTGTAACAAATTGCAATTTTTTCTTTTTTGTTGCGTTGCTTTGCATTCATACATGAGCACAATTACTGGGGATAGTTTTTCTGGTTAATTCAGTGCCATTGGTAATATCCCAAGGCTACTATAGTTCTCTTATGTGTAGTCCCAGACAGCACATAAGCTTAAATCAAGCTTGACATTTGGCTTGGCAATGCAAGGTTGGATTAAGCTGGATTTTAGCTTGCAAAGTGCGCAGTGATGGCACCATCTGTGAAAGAGAATGGACATTATTTGTTTAGCGTCCTCAAATTTGCTGAAAGTTCGTAAAAGATGTGTTTTATTTTATTACCAGTGCCATATTACCGGCAGGGCAAACGGGGCAACTGCCCAGGGCCTACAGATTTTAGGGCCCAAAAATCTTACATCTTACACTTTTGTAATTTTAAAATAAAATTACAAAGGATAAAAAAAAAAATTCAGAAGTTAAATAATTTTTTTAGTTATAAGTTAGTAAGTATGAACAATGAAAATAATTCAAATTTACATTTGTATAAATTAATTTAAACTTATTTTTAATTCTTTGAAATGCTCTATATCGATATAGCATACCAATATGTAGGAAAATAACCACATTTGTAAAGATACTTTTTAGCATTGAAAAATAGCAAAATTTTTCAATTATTTGTTATTTTAAGAAATATTTACAAAAATGACTAAAGTGTTTGTATTCCATACATGTTAGCAACTGTGATATAGCATTTCGAAGTAACGTTTAACTATCTGTTTCTTTCATTTCAGATTACTTAACACAAAATTTGTGTTAAGCAAACCCATTCTATATTTCCAAATATGGAAATTCTTCAAAATAAAATACAATTCTACTACGAAATTGATTTCAAAATCAGCCGTTTGTCTCGATTTTGGCCAACAGTATTGCTCTTGAGTGTTGCGGTACTGAAAGTTTTAAAACGTGTGCTGCTCTTAAGTTTATATTATATTTATTTCCCTATTAGCAGAGTTTCTAAATCACACATAACATCATTTTAGTTTTGATGCATCCCATGGAAAAATAAAAGAAACAAATAACACATGGCCCACTTATCAATCTGGCGAGAAAACAGCGTGGTAAGTCACTTCAAACTTTAGTCATAGCTGCACAAGGCTCCAGTGGCTGAATGGATAGCGTGCTCGACTGCTAAGCCAAAGGGCCCGGGTTCTATTCCAGCCATGAACACTCGATGGAAACAGATTAAATTAAATTGAAATTTCAGCGTAGAGGGGGAAAATGCGCGGAAAAATAAATTATGCAGGACGCGTTAGCCAGCGGGCGCCCCGTGTATTTAGAAAATTTTTTAAGCTTGAAATGTCAAGCTTGATTCAAGCTTGAAATGTCAAGCTTAATGCAAGCTGGGCAAGTGTAAACTAGAACACTTGAATCAAGCTTACACGCTTGGAATTTTCAAGCTTATTGACTTGATAAATCAAGCTTGCTGCAAGTTTGCTGTGCTGTCTGGGGTGTACTTTTAATATACGTATTAAGCACTTGTAGCATTAGTTTTGTAGATAAAAACCCAATGAATTAAGAACAGATTCAAAATATTTTTTGTTGGGGGCTCTAGCTGCCCTTGAATTATAGCTAGAAATTATGTTTACCAATATTTTAGGCAATGTATATACCAGTTTAACAAAACTCTTCTAGATATGTAAGTAATCTAGGAGATGCAAAACAACAAACATTAAAAAAAAACTACATTACAATCATCACAGATTGTAATGTAAGATTTTTATAAATGTTTGTTGTTTTTCATCTCCCCAATATACTGCCCAAAATGACCTTATTGTGATCAAAATTGAATATACTGCTCAAAATGATCATATTGTAGTATCTTTATACATGGGTTGTTATACAAAGTTTGAAGTAGTTTTATCTTTAAACACCACTTTTTTGTTGGGTGTTCTTGTTAACCTAGGATTTTTTTTTTAAATTTAACCACGGGAGTATTTTGCTTGCTTAATGAACTATCAGAGTTAAATTTGTTTTAAAGTTACATAATTTCTTAAAGAAAGAAAAATGACACTTACCAAAACAACCTTTTAGCATTCTTTGTTATAGCAAATTTTTAAATGTTGTACATGCTAAAGAAGCACATCATACAGTAGTATCAAATGCGTATGTGTATCATCCTCAATTTTATCATATTTATGGAGAACAAAGGCATTACTAAAAGGGTGAGCTCAGTCTGCCCTACCCCTTTCTCCAGAATGTTTTCCCTGACAGACAGAAATGTTTAGGGCCAGGTGGGAGAAAATGGGAGTATATTGAAAAATACCTTTTTTCACAAAAAAAAAGTTTATATGTTTTATTATTTTTTTTCTATGAGACACATTTCTAAGAACATTACTGGTAGTTTCTAATGAAGTTTTAGGATCTTTTGATACCATGTTTGCTCTAAACATGCTACCTGTTAACAAGTGATACTGAAAAACTTTCTCCTAAATTCCTTATAATTAGATAAAGCATTTATATTTTGATGCATATTAGTAGAGATACTTCAAGAGAATTGGGTTATATAAAAAAAAGATAAGAAAATTATAATTCTTTTTCTATTTCTGAATTGGGGTAAAATGAGGTATGGTTACTTAGCAAAGTTCTGTATAATACTGACATTTCTATTTCTCCTTTACTAAATATTCCTGAAAATAGTTGTAGGCAGTCAAATTGACATTTTAATAGGCTGTTCATTGTCAGAAATTAATTTGAAACCAATTAACAGATGCCACATTCTGAGTAAACCTAAATTTGATAATCGTGAACATTATTTCTTCAGCTAAATAAAATTTGAGAAATTATCCTTTTTTGTGCATTATTTCTTTTGGTATTTTTGAAAATACATTGAATTGAGTGCTTTTTATTTCATTCATAGCATTAAACATAATTTTTAATAAAAAATATACAGTTACATTTGTACTACCCCCATTTTCTCCCATGGTGGGGGAAAATGGTGGTTCTGCTTAATTAAAAATGAAACTGTATAAAATATTTTGATAACATTAAAAAATAATGCTATATTTTCAATTTATATAAATCAAATGTATGCAATATACATCAAGAGTTTAATTAACATAAATTTAACAGCTTGATTTTAGGTCCTTAAAAAAAAAATACATGATTTTCCCACCATTTTCCCCCCACCTGACCCTATCTCGCTGTTTAGATTCACCCTGCTTGGAAAAATACCATTTTGCCAGATCGTACCTAATGCCAAGATGGCACTTTTAAAATCAGTTACAATTAGTTATTCTGTTTTGGAAGAACAGTAATCGCTAATTATAAACTCCTGCTGTCTAAGCAAACTTACTATTTGAAAATTGTCAACTTTGTGTAACACACTTTGACTTATTTATTTCATATACATTTTAGTTTGGCGTAAAATGGGTGTCATTCTACTGCATGTTTGCCACTTTCACGCGATTCTATATACTTATACTTGCTTTGTTGCAAAGGAATGAATGATTTTATGCCAAATATGGCAAATATACATATTTTAAAATAGTTATTTATTGATAATTGTTTTACATTTTCAGAGAGGATCTAGCCCCCCCGCACCTTTAATTAGGTCACTGAAGGGGTGCATTTTTATTAGCTTCTATTATAGTAATTTTTCTGGGATTTATGTTATTCCTTCCAAACAGATGTAAAAATTGATTTAGTAAATAGAAAATATTTTTTTGTTCATAATTTTACTTAGATTATACTTTGGTAGATTCTTTCTTGTTGCTGTTATGTATACAGGGTGTCTACTAAATGACTGACTCATTTTAAACATAAAGTTTTAATGTTTTAAAGATACATTTTAAACATAGTAAAAATTAAAAAAATATGTGCCATTTGCTGCATTGATGTTAGAAAAGCAATAAACTTTTAAAAAATACACTGAGTTCAAGTAGTTTCAAGTTTCTCCACCAGTTAGCACTGGTGACTGAAAACTAAATAACAATACTTTCAATATAGTAGTAGTTCTTTGTAGCAATAATAGTCTTGAAACAGAATTTATACATATGCTTGACAGTGTCTCAGTCAGAATGGATTGATGCATGCATTACAGACTATTCAATGTTGGCAAGAGTTTGTGGTTTTTGTTGATACACATCTTCTTTCACCTGTCCCCAAAGAAAGAAATCATATAAGGCTACATCTGCTACAAAGACAACTGTATTTAAGTTATATTTATTTAGTTTTTCAGCCTCTAATGCCACCTAGTGGTGAAATTTGGAACTATTTGATCTCGGTGTGTGTTTTCAAAATTATTGCTTTTCTTATGACAATGTAGCAAATGGTGCATTTTTTCCTCAAAGTGCATTTTTATTATTTGCATTTAAAATGGGCCAGTCATTTAGTAGGCATCTTGTACATATTAGAGTTTGCTTATGTACATCAAACTTTATTATTATTGGTTTGTATTTGCCAAAATATGTATTGAGCATTTTTCTCACTTAAACAATAGGCTTGGAACATTCCTATTTATTAGAGTTCTAAAAAGTGGAAAAGACCGCAGATTCAATAAAGCTAGAGAAAATCCACTTTTGTTCTTTGCTTATTGGACAATGCAAGGTTTGTATTACTCATATATTTTTTACATGCTAAACTTATAAAAATACGTGTAACTTCTTTCTCTCTTAATATGCTCTGTACAAATTTAGTTTAGTTTATATGTTGTTCTGGCAACAGTGTACTTTACTGATAATTTCCTAGAAATTAATACTTCTCACTAGTTATAGGAAAATAATATCAGCTAAAAACTAAAATTATAAATTAATGTGCTTTTTCTTTATACCTTTTCAGTTCAGTTAAAAATGTTTATAATTTTTGTCTGTCTGTTCTCTAAATGCTATAAACATGCATTGAATGCTACGAAATTTAGATATGTTGCGTACATGCATTCTATTGAAAATATTACTGCTGGTCATCCAAAATGCAACAATAAGAAGGAATTATCCAAATGAAGTGAAATTTGCACCATACATTTGTGATTATGAGATATGTAAATGATTAACATTTCAGCACAGATGCACGTCACAGGTGCCTGCAGTGCCACCTACAAGTTCTTCAGGTGGCACTACAGGCACTATCAGGTGTTGGACAGAACGAAGCAACTGTGATACGAATCTGTAATTGCTGGAGGCAGGAGGGAAAGATGGACTGATGGGGCCAATTGCACCACTATATGTGATGACAGCATGTTGTGCACATGGCAGTGATAACTCTGGCTCACCACGAACCATATTTCTTTGAGACCCCAACTCCAAGTGGTCCCAAATGCCGTAGTGTTACAGGGATTAGCTACGGTGCGATGTTGAGAGAACGATTGATTCCAGCATTGCAAGAGAGACATTGTTTAGAAACCACAGTATTTATGCAGGACGGAGCACCCCCTCACATCGCTAAAGCTGTTAAAAAATTGCTGCATGATACCTTTGGTGCGGACTGAGCCATAAGCAGAGGTTTCGACAATGCTTGTCCCCCACGTTCACCGGACCTTAATCCTTGTGATTTTTATCTGTGGGGACGTCTGAAAGATATGGTTTATATAGAACGACATGCTTCTGTTGCTTAATTGAAATCTAGCATAACGAGACACGTGAGGTGTGTTACACCAAAGATTTTAAATGCGATGGTGGACCATGCTGTTTTACGTATTTAGCATGTAGTTGCATCTGGTGGTTTGCATATTGAGCACATCATGTCATAATTTCATTGAATAAATAATGGGTTAATTGTTTTCCAAAGCGTCTTCATGGTTTGTATAATTTGTGATCTTAATTTATGTTAGTTTTTGATTACATGATACTGTAAAATTTTACTTACTGAAGTGAAAGGTACGAAATGTTGATAAACTGTAAATGATGTTTTACATTGTTTATATGCCTTTTAGAATGTTATTATGCTCTGTCTATCGGTTGTGGAAGTTGTATATGCCATCGGTGAGCGTTGAAATACCATACAACACCATCTATCGGGTGAAAATGGCAATAATTTTTTTTTTTTTTTTTTTTTGGCATATGTGATTTGTTCTGAAACATGTAGATACCAAATTTCACTGGAATATTCCCGGTGGTTTTCTCTCCAGCACCCATTGAACACTTGCAGTTCAATTATGGCCAACCTGTATCTATACACGTGTGTGATTAGAGAGTGAAGAAAATACAATTTGTATGACAAAAAATTCCTTATGGGGGGGTGTGATCCCCTCCCTTCCCATGCCACTGTATATATATATATATATATATATATATACAGTATATATTATTTCTCAATATATATATATATATATATATATATATGTATATATATGTATATATGTATATATATATATATATAAAGAGAGAGAGAGAGAGACTTTATCCAAATTGGAATTTTCTTTATAAAAATAGATTTTTTTCCTTAATTTTATAATTGCATTTGTTATTTTTATCAGATTATGATGTTAATCTGATCTTCTGTATCGAGCTATATCCTAAATAAAATAATTAGATTTTAATGTAATTCATCCATAAATTATTTCTCAAAATATTATACTTAATTGTAACTGAGTAAGTATCAAATTAATAACTAAAAGCAATTTAAAATATATATTGATTTATTGTTTCACTGTATATTTTCAGGAATCTGGATTTTTGTAACCTTGTTGCCATCATTAATGCTTCTAAGTCGCCCAGATTTTATGCCTTTAACCAACAGAGATTATTTGGGATTTAGTTTGTGGACATTAGGTTTTACAATTGAAGTTATTGCAGATTTTCAAAAATCAGTATTTTGCAATTTGCCAGAAAATAAGGTTTGTATTTTAATTTTTTAGATTTTACTTTCATTTCAGCTCAATTGAACAGTTTTTAAAAATAACATTTTTTTCCCATGAAACCATAAATGCTTATTTATTATGAGTTTTTATTTCACAAGTATAAAAGCATTAAGATTTAAGATGTGTTGTATTTTTCCAAGAACACTTCAAAAACTCAGTGCTTTAGAAATACTTAATTTATTGCTTAAAACATTCCATGAAAGATGTTTAAAACTGAAATTTTGTACTTACAATGATTGTATTGTTTTGCTATATTCCTGAATATTAATTATAGAATTGCTAAACATGTAAAAAATTTCATCTTCAGAATCATCTTTTATCTCTATAATAATTTTTTTAATCATAATTCAATCACATGTCATGGTTCTAAGCACTGTAGAGTGTAGATTCTTATATAACCTAAGTTAAAAAAAAAAAAAAAAAGTAATTAAATTTTATTTTTGAAAGTTGAATAAAAAGCAGTAAAACTTTCTAAGAACTGTTCTACAGTACAATTTCATTGTTAGACTTACATATTGCTGAAGCACAGTTAAATACTTAGTAGATAAAGTGTTTATCCATTCCCAGGCTAAATACACAAAATCAGGTTATTTATAATTATCAGTTATTTTAAAAACATATAACGAGAGTCTGGCTTCCAGATTTGGGGACTCAGGGCAGATGTTGCCGTCAGCAGGTCGCCTAACCAGTTAGGGTATTAAAAATATTCTTTTTAATGAATGAAAAATTAGAACAATACATTTTGTGGCACTAAATTTTCTTAAAATTTTTCGCATTTTAAAATAGCCTTAAATAAAGTCAGACACATTTTCTTCCATTTGTATACCTCTTTTAGAATGATTGCGCATTTCTGCATTTTGAGGTTTTGGCTGTGATACATCTACATTTTCCGAATCACTGTCACTTGGAATTAATTTTTGCCCATACACCCTTCAAAATCTCTTCCTCTGTAGGATATGAAGCAATTAACCTTTCAGCATCCATTTCAGAAAAGTAGGAGGGATATATATAGGGAGACAGCTGCTTCTTTATATGGAGAATATTTTTATTGTTATTAAAGTCTTAAGGATGTGTTGGATATTAGCAGCTTTAGCCCATCTTGGCGAGCGCTTGGCTCAGAACTGGCACAACCGGGCAACCCTTCGCTCGTGCTGCTTGCTCATTTCCACACAGATCAGTTACGGGTTTTTATCTCAGTGTGATTCTTGCCCAAATATTGAAAGTTTCAAGGTATATTAAGCACTGTGCATTTTTAGAGTAAAAAGATTCGTTAATGTAGTGTTCAAGTTTTATTCTAGTTGAAAATTTCTAATTGTTTTAAATTGTTTTACAGTCCATTGTTTTTAAATAAAGAAAAATAAAACACCTCCAGCGTGGCGCCTTTGTAAAATCCAGCGCACAACAGGATGCATTCCGATAATTTTGTTATAGGAAGAAATTCGCTATTGGGAGACTCTTCTGTATTTTATAGTTGATTCATTAAGCATGATTCATCTTTTTTATTAAAACTATTAGATGTGTGTAGACTGTTTAGATTACTGTTTTGGCATTTGTTGTAAAATGGAACTTTGTTCTTTACAGGATAAATATATCAACACAGGTCTCTGGTCAGTGTCTCGTCATCCAAATTACCTTGGAGAAATATTATTATGGTTTGGTTTATATTTTTCAGCCAGTTCAACTTTTAAGGGAAAAGAAATGTTAACTGTCTTATGTCCAGTATTTGATATGTTCTTGATTACAAAAATAAGTGGAATACCACCTTTAGAAAAGCATGGAATTCAAAAATGGGGAAAAGATCCAACATATAAAGACTATATCAAAAATACTGCCATCTTGATACCTTACTTATGGTAGCTGTACATAAACCCATAGACATTCATTAGAAGATTAATTTAGAGTTTTATCATTTTCTACAATATTAGAAACCCTACTTCAGCTAACATCAATTATTGATGAAATATTAATTTAAAAGTACTTTAATATTCTTACACATATATCATAATAAAACTATTATACTTCAATAGATAAATAACAACTTATATATATATTTAATCTTATTAATATGTAGTTTTTCTGAAGGACTGTATTATCATTCTTTAACAATACATTTACATGTACGATAATAAGATAAAAATTAGCCAATACAGTTAAATTTCCCTCTTTTTTTCTCTTACAGTGAAATAGTTTAGTGTTTTTCAAATTGTGTGTTGTGAGTCAAAATTTCCAAGGTTCTGATAAGACCTTGAATGCATATTACCATTCCACACTTTGCAAAAATGAGACGCTATTGGTAAAATCTCCAGTGAATGGCATGGTGTATGTGCCCCCGCCTTCCCTCCTCCAGTTAGAAAGAGTTATTTATGTCCAAAGACAAGATATGAACAAAATGCATAATGTTTAAAATAGTGTATCTAAAGTAGAAACAGTTTGCAAAATTTTAAATGCTTACTTAGGAATAAAAACCCCCCTAGGTATATAAACTAAATAATAGTTTTCTAAAACTATCTTCTGGTGTAAAATAACCATAAAACATAAGAAAAGCCTTATTAGTTATAATAGTCAGAGAAAATGATTGAAATTAAGAACAGTAAATAAATAAAATAATTTACTACAAAAAACTTTCCAACATGAATGTAATTCACTTATTCATTACATTCATTAATGTACTTATTTGCAGTTGGGAAGGGTCCCCACCCTTGAAAATTTCTCTTAAAAAAATGATTACAACAAACTTTCTTTGTGAGAAATTATCAAACCTCCTCTAAATAATTTAGTTTTTCTGTTAATCATGTGTAAGTCTAACCTCCAGCTATGTTCTTGGTCTTTCATTGTATGCTTTTAAAACTTTGTAGTCTGTTAACTCCACTTTCACCATCTGCTTCAACGTAAAACATTTGGAATATGCAGTGTGACTATGATTTACAACCAAGAATGTTTAATTATTTTAAATCATATGTATATATCTACCATCAGCTTGTACTATTAATAATTTTTAAATCTACAAAACCTTTTAATTATATAAAAAATAACACCAACATTTTCTAAAAGTAACTAATTTTATGTGGAGCAGAATTCTTTCTTTGACAATGTATAGTAGAAAACTTCCATTCTTTACCATAAACATGCATTTTAAGAAGTATAGTGATGGCCATAGCAAAGACTCGAAATTAATGAAGACTTAGCTAAATATCTGCTATGTATTTTTACAAAAAGAAAAAGAAATGAAAAGAAATTTTTATCCATAGAAGTTAGAATAATTGTTGCATATTTAAAATGTATTGAACTAAGTAGGCAATTTTAAAGAGTTTTCTTAAAAAATTTTATTTAACTTGTGCATAGTTGAAATTTGTATTTTGAAGCAACTTGACACATTAATGAACAGCTAGAATCCTGTACTGAGACAGAGAGAGAGAATGTTTAAAAATGTGTGTAAACAAAACTAAATATGTGTAAACAATGACTTTAATATCAAGTGTCTTTAAAATGCTGTATACATATATATGTATTTATTTTTTTTCAAACAATTTTTTAAAACTTTTCTGTTAGAATAAGTATGTAACATGTAATATTTAAATAGAATTTAAATATTACAAAGTAAAACATTAGTTCCCTCATTTAATTTAAATATAATGAATAAACTTGGCACACCAAAGAAAAGTTATTATGGTTGTTTGTAAATAGTTATGAAGTTTTACTGTTTTATATGAAAATTTGGAAACTGTCTATAATATCTATCCAACAGAAAAACATGGCACATTTGTATGAATACATACATGTACACAGTGAAGTCAAAGTTGTAGTATTTACATTGGGACTTTTTATTTAGAATCTATTTTCGAAATTTTTCACATCATTGTTCAAGGTTTTGAAACTAGTAACAAACAAAAAAGAAAAGGAAAAACAGACATGAATATTTTGTCAACAATTTGATATTTGTATTGGATGAGATTTTTATTATTAATTTTATAATATTTGTTCCAGCAAATAAATTAACAGCAATGTTATAAAATCATGAATGAGATTCTTCAGCATTTTTGTGATATTGGACAACAATTAAGGAAATGTTTCGAAGCGTTTCGTGTAACAATAAAACTAAATGAATCCATCATTGTAATTTAAACTAAAATTTTCCATCCCCTCTCACAAGTTGCAAGCATCAAAAGACTATAATATAAATCTTCTCACCCTTCTGTTGAGTGAATGTTGCACCTTAGTGATGTACAGGTGGTAAATAAGTTTTAATGTCTAATTTTGTATTTTCTGATGCCCTTGATGATGTGTTAAAGTTTGTTAACTAAACTATTAATGTAAATGACCAATCTACTAATTCTTGTCAGTTATTAGTCCTTGTTATTTATACTTTCTGAATAAAAAAAAAATAATAATTGTGTAGTATTTTCATCATGTAGTATGATCTGATGTTTTACTTAAAACATCTTTCATGTATATATTATATACAAATAACATATATGAAAGTTTTTTGCTTGTGCATGATTTCAGTTTTTTGCTAATCTTATCCCTGTGAAATACATCAAAGAGCCATTGCATTACAACCACCTCTTAGAGCTATGAGCTTGTCCAGAGACAAAACCATGGAGCAAGCATCTTAAATGTTGGATTATATAAAGCACCTACGCACTGGGGGAAAGGACACAATGGGGGAAATGGCTGATTTTTCAGATTTTGGTCAAGTCCAATCGTTATGGTTTGACAGGTGCTGGAGACATCAATTTCAGGAATGATGTATTTGATGGGCTTTTCACGTGAGTGCATATTGAAAGAGTTGTATTGATGGTTAAATGACAAGTCACTGTACAAGACACATCGATTCCAGAGGACTGTTATACATTGTTCACCAAGACAGAAGACCTACATTGCCAAAATCATCAGCAGCTACAACAGTGGCAGCGAAAATGATGCGTCTCAACATATGATGCAGTAGACACTGCTGCATGTTGGGCTATCCAATAAGCACTTGAATCACATCCCTAGACTTATGGCACATCATTACCAACAGTCTGTGCAATGAACCAAGGAGCATTGGCATTAGACGAAGACTTAAAGAAATTTGTCTGGTCTAAATAATCACATTTTTCAGTCATTCACAATGCTAGGTGAGTGGGAATATGCATACCAGTGGAAACCCCAGCTGTGCAGTTAGCCACTGGATAAGGCAGTGGTGGCAGTATTATGATGCTGTTGGTATTCTCATGAGCTATTATATTATAGCTCATCATTCTCATGCAACAATCCTTGATGTCTATACACTATGCAAACATCATTGCAGACCAGATGCACCCCTTTTATGGTAACATTGTCCTCAGTGACCAACAGAGTAATGCATCTTGTCCGAAGGGCCAAAATGATAGGGAGAGGTTCAAGGAACATTCTGGTGAGTTTTAAGTCATATTTTGGATTCCAAATTCTTTGGACACAAATTTAATTGAACATTTTTGGTTTCATCTAGAAAATCGAAAATGTGTTGCTATGCTACCATCTCACTATGTACGGGAATTACAGGGCCTCTTGGTAAGTATTTGATACCCGATATCTCATTACCTATCAACACTTTGTTGTGTCAATGCCTTAGTTTGTGCTTGCTATTTGAGGGCAGAAAGTATTCGAAGTTAATGCTAAACAGGTGATGATAATGTAATGGCTCTTCAGTATCTTTTAACATATTCTTTCAAATAAGAAATAATCAATAGGTGAAATTTCTTGAATTGTGTCTTTATGCTATGAAATAAATGTTCAATAAAAGTTTTTTTAAAATTAAAGCATATCAACATTTATTAAGAAATAAATGTAAAATAATACCATATGTTTAATGTGATTCATTTATTACTTTCCAATCTAACCTAAATCTTCAAAAACAAATTAAAAACTGCTTAATTACACATTAAAGCAGTGGCATAGCCAGAAATTTATCGTGGGAGGGGGGGGGGCAATTATGACTACTGCAACTCACTTATATGTATACATGTGTGTGTGTGTGTGTGATAAAGCAGTGAAGAATATACATTTTGTATAGCAAAAAATTCCTCATGGGGGGGGGGTGTATTGTGAACCCCCTAGGCTATGCCACTGCATTAAAGTTGACGTCTTTTAGATTCCTAGATAAGGATTTATTTACATGAAAACATACTACAACTCTCAGCACTTTAAAACATAGTTATTTTGGCATTTCTTGTTTTTTGAAATAGTACCATGCTAAAGCTGGATTTGTCTTTTCTCTATAGCACAGTGGTATTTAAATGTTTTGGCAGAGTGATTGACTTTAGATATCAAGGTAACATGACAACTTAAATCAAAATGTAAATACTTATTAGCATTTTTTTTATAGTGTTGTGTAAAAAATTTCATCAAGATGCAATTTTTGATTGAAGGAATGGAGCGGAAGTTATCCAACATTTAAAGTTGGTGAATATGAAAACAGTTGGATACTGGGCTGCTTCTCCATGGGATGAAATTCCAAAAGAATCTTTAGTAAAAGTGTGGAGAAAATTGTGGCCGACGGTTGAATCACTTGTTTTTGAAAATAGTGCGTGACGATTCTGATGTCAACAATGAAGTGCTCTCCGACATGTTTAAGCTGCTACCAGAGAATATTCCTGACATGGAAGTACAGGCTTAATTGAGTCGAACCACCGATGAAGATGACCTAACTGATAAAGAAATTATTGCAGCAATTAACAATACCGAAGACGAGCCCATCGAAAAGGATACCGTCATTTCTCATACGAAAGCCACAAAAATCTTGGATGAAGCTCTTCGATACATTGAAGCACAAGATGATGCCACGATTGCAGATGATTTATTGTTTAAAAGGTGGCGCTACAAGGCTGCATTCAAACAAACAAAAATCAAACAACAAAATAAAATTACTTCTTACTTTGCCAACCCGAATGTTCTGTAAGTAAAACTTTAATGTAACGTAGTTGCTGCAATAAATTCTATACAAAATATTAATGTTTTACGTTTGTGTCATTTAGTATTATACATTTTATCATGTCTTTTAGGTTAAGCCAGTTTTCGGATAACCGGGGTTCTACTGTATATAGAAGTTTGGAAACCAATTTCCAGTAATCATCAAAATAATGCACCATGACTGCAATGAATGATTTTTTCTAAAATTGTCTCTCCACATATCAGTACTAGCAGCACATAATCCTCAGACTTTTTAATCTATCACTTGAACTAGTTTACTTCTTAAATTACCTACATTTTCTGACACATCTTGGTATTGTTGTAGGATGTGGCAAAATATCAACAACATTAATGTTTCCATGTTTCACCTCAATATTAACAAAGTTTGTGCAAAATTAACAAAACCTTCACTGTTTGCTATATCAAATGGCATACCTGCCAATATCTAGTGAAGAAAATCCAGTAAGAATTTGTGTAAGAGCTCAGAAATAAAAGAATTATTTTAATGCGAAATAAATAAAACTTCAATGTTTCTTTAGGTTCACCAGTTTTTTCTTTATTTGTTCAAAATTTTACCAAATATCTACTTTTTGGATATATATATATATAAAAAAAAAGTAATACAATTGGGAGACTTTGAACTCAATGTTGCAATTAAAGGATTTCCCATCTAATTTCTAAATTTCCAAGAATCCTCCACAAATCTTTATACCGAAATTCCATAGTATATTGGCCCATATTGAGTGAATATATACTATGATATCAGTAATTTCTAAAACTGGTGGGGAAATAAATGCCAATTATTAAAGCTTCAAAATGTCAGACAACCAAGAGATTTTTATGTAAAATCAGGAGAAACCATCAAAATCCAGTAAAGTTGTTAGGTATGCAAATGGTCTTAAATCCTTAGAGCACATTTTGACAGAACAGTTTCCTTCTTTTTATAAAACTTTTGGCTCTAGGGCTTAAAGACAACTTATTCTAAGAATTTTCAGAGCAATTATGCCATCGCAAATTAGAAGTACTGGATTATGAAGTGTTATAATCAGCACTTCGAACTGGAACTGAATCGAAAACCGGAAAAAAAGGTTATTTCGGTCAGAACGAAAACCGGAACTGAACCGAAAAAATGATATCTGTTTATTTCGGTTCAATATATCTTCAGTTATTTTGTTACTGTAACCAACTTTTCAATATTTTCTGTTCCAGTTTCACATGAAACTACTTGTAGAAAGCAGATTTAGTTTAGTTAAATGAACTAGAAGAATATATGATTTTTTAAGAAAAATATTAGTCAGAGTTACATTTTTTGCATCTAATCATGCGATCATCCACATATGTTTGTAGACTGTTTAGATAGACAAACCAGCTGCTCAGCAGGAAGTATCCAGTATGGTGGCACCCTAAGAAAGAAAGGGACTGTGATGTGCACGTAATAATATGTGTCTTTGTGGGACACATAGCGACTATCAGTATTAATTCAAGGAGAGTAAGTACACTGGTCAACTAGAAGTAAATAGTCAAGTAAAGAATAAATTAAAAATCACATGCAACTCTCAACCGGCTTCCTATTCGTTTTGTGCCTCAAACTCAGTTGCGCCCGTGGCTACCACCTTCTTTGCCAAGTCCTCACAGGGCTCTGTCTTCTTATATTCAATTACTGATAATGTAAGTATCTGTGTATTAATTTTTTAAACCCATTTGTTCAGTATACAGATAGTACATTTTCTCAGTATTTATTTTAAAACTTGTCCATGGTTGTTCGATAACATACTAATTGAATAAAATACACGAAGAACATTTTTTTTTTTTCTTATGCTTACTTCAATGCGATTTTGAATTAACAAGGTTTAAAATATCGCCAAATACACTTTTTTGAGGAGCGCATTTAAAAAAACGTCAAATGGGACATTACCCTAAAATTAAGGCTTAGATGTCAGTATATTTGACATTCCGAATAT
Organism: Cheiracanthium punctorium; assembly: GCA_038373885.1. NCBI lineage: Eukaryota > Metazoa > Arthropoda > Arachnida > Araneae > Cheiracanthiidae > Cheiracanthium > Cheiracanthium punctorium. Next base: position 56,607 of record JAWZYV010003044.1, read on the forward strand.
TTTCTTGTGCTAGTAGGTTGGAATCTAGCATAGAATATGCCAGATTCTAACCTAGTACATGCGGATTAATTGTATCAATTCACATAGTGCTATCCCCCCCCCCCCCCCTCCAAAAAAAAAAAAAATTTCTAAATTTTGATAAATTACATTTTTGTTTATGATAGAACTGTATTATAATTTTAGTACAAATAAGAATATACATAAATAAAATTTATTCGTAACGGAACCAAAAATTGGAACTGAACCAATATTTTTTTTTTAGCTGAACTGGAATGAAAAAAATTACGGTTAGTCCTAGTTATAACCGAGGAAGACTAAACATTTCTTACATTGCACAAATCCAGTACTTTCTTCCGATTCTTTTACAGCAACAAGCTTAAAATGTTTCCAAATTTCTCACTTTTCCCTAGGACATGTAATAATATATATTTACCTGTTGACAATTTATTTCTTGTCAATATATCTACTTATGGAGGACATAGCCAAACTGCATGCTTTTCATAGTATAAATTGCACATGTGTTTAATTATCTTTGTTCAAAATGAAACGAAACATCTCTCACATAATTACATGTGCTAATGGGGATAATCTCACTATAAATAATCAAAACAAAACTACATTGTCAGCAGTACACACATAGATAAATGGAAAACTTTTTTGTAGGCATTTACTTTTGTCTTGAATAAGTTATTTGTAAAGGAAAAAGCTCCTGTCTGGATGAGAGTAGACCAAACAGTTGGCAACTGCCTAAGAAATCGGGCATCTGTATTCGATTTGAATTCCTCGTTTTGATTTTATGTGCTTAGCATTAAAAAATGTGTTGGCAACATTTTTTCAATCAAGGCTCGGCCCATTACTAATTTTCATGCTGCAGAGGCTCGAGCCTGGACGGGTATGGGCCTCAGGCCTGTGCAGAGCTCTAAGAGAACAGGAGAAGATATTGTGTTCCAAAAGCTGACAGTACAATCTAAACCTTATTACAAACACACATACTTCGAGGGATCCTGAACTACAGGATGGCTACAGAAATTTAAAAAAAAAAAAAAATCCAATTACTGCCAAATTTTCATAACTACATATGTACGATATTCTTCCATATATGAATCACCTCTGCATAACATGTTTGCCCAGCAGGCAAAAAATAAATCTCATAATATTCATAAAATATTGGTTCATGTTGTAAATCGATGGATCATAGATGAATCTGTTAAAGGAATAAGTTTTCCTACAACTAGCAACACTTGACTTGTTTTATGGTCATTTTATATGTGCATGTGGTTCTGGAATTTCATTCTTGTATTTGTATCGATTAGTTGCAATTATTTCAAAGCAAAAGCAACAATAAGTTGCTAGATTTTCCACTGATTATCCTTTAAATTTTCTAATAAAATAAAGCAGCTGCTATTGTAAAATTATGAAAGTATTGGGTAATGCCAAGGTTGGTGAATAATTCTTACTTTAGTGTGCTTGAATAACATGAAAATGGGAATTTTATTGTCACATGTAAACTTTCCCCACTGTATGTCTGTAGGAAGCTGTATGTTTCAAAGTAGTTATTAAAAACTCAGATTAGCAGGTTTTCCCTAATTAGGAAATCAATATCTTTAAATATGAATGTAAATTAAATTCTTCAGTAAAATTTCCCCCCTAAAAGCCGTCATAGTTCTCTACCCCCCCCCCCCCCAAAAAAAAAGAAAGTTTATGGTGGGTGCCTATTAACAATCTATGATATTAACTTTGGCAATCATCAGTTTACTTGGAAAATGTTGATTACAGCCCATTACATGAAATAAAACCAATACAATACATGCTCTTTATATATTATTTAATTCTTACAAATTCGAAAAAGTTAATTTTTTTATCCACTGTATTTTTTCTATGTTATGTCTCTTAAGACCTATCTGGTTTTCCATTCACCCTATTTTTTTAAAAGATAATATTCCATTACCAGCTATTTACTTCGAAATGCACCAGTTCCATTTTGTTCTGAAGTAAAATAATATTGCATAAAACATACTTAACTGATTCTAACACTTTTTTTTAAAGAATCAGTTTGACAGCTGTATTGTTTAATTAAATACCTAGTTTGACAACTTCTTTTTCATTGGAAAACTGGAACAAAGTACTCAAGAGTCTGCTTTCATTGTACGTTCATATCTATATATGTATATACAGAGTGCCTCATAAAGGTGGTAATGGGCTTTAATTCTTTACCTATTAGAGATAAGTGGGCAATGTAAATCGAAAAAAATGTTCTAAGTGAGACTCTTAAGAAAAAATTCCTCTTGCTCATTTAAGAAAAGTTACACTTTTTAAATTTGTATATGACCCTCGTACAAGAAAAGTATCAATTAGCAAAATGTGCCCCCATACACTAAAAGGTGATGCTGCATGATGAATGGCTGAAATTTGGTACATCTCCGAGATATCTTTTAAAAAAAATATGATAGTGGGCTATGTATGATTTTGAATGTTTTGCGTGAGCTGAAAATTGCTAAAATTTAGCTAATGGATTGATTTTCAGATTTTTAAAGTAGAGAAAAAAATCGCCTTGTGTATTTTTACATATTATGTTAACTTTCAGGCCAATAGGTCCAACAGTGTAGATCTGTTGAGACATGGAGAAACACACAGATTATATTAATCTTATGAATAAAAAACAAACTGTTTGAAACTTGAAGAAAAGGTGTGAAGCATACCTGCCAACGTACAATTTTTGAAAATCTTAAAATACCACGGTGTCACGCAGTAACGCAATAAATATACCTACTAAAGATAAAATGTAATCGAACAATTTTTAAAATTACTATTCAGATTTAGTACACTATTTTTAATACATATGCACATATAGGAAAGGAGGGGCATTTATTTCGTATCTTTAGAGTGCAAATGCTCATAAGTAGCTGATTTGGCTGCTTTTAAAAAATCCATATCAAAGTCTTGCTCATAGCAATGGCCTTTGAGTTTACTTTTTGCAATTAAAATGTCTTCCAAAGTTTCATTAGATAAAAAACTAGGAAATTGTGTTCTATTCTTCTTAACACTGCTAAACAAACGTTCACAAGCAGCATTACTGTGCGGTATAGTCAATATGCTTAGCATAACATTCGATATTCGGTCATATTTAAATTTCCCACTAGCAGCTGTTAATTTTCTCAATCTCAATTTTAGCCCATTCTTTCTTCTGATTGAACTTCCTTAGGCAAATTATCAATTTGCAAATTGAAAAATTGAGATTGAAGCTCATCCCTGACTTCATCTACTGGCTTGCAAACATCATTTCCACATACTTCATGTGAGCACATATTTGGAAATAAATTTTAAAAATAAACTATATCTGAAAATGATTTGGCCTCACCATGGCACAAGTGGTTCTACTACTGAAAATGGTAGATGGCTGAAGTATGAAGGTCCCGGGTTCGGGTCCCATCGCGTGGCTGTCGATCTGGAGTTTTGGTAGGTTTTCTCCAGATGTAACGTGAATACGCGTTAGAACCCCTTAGAAAGTCCCCCTACCAAGGCTCCACCCCCTTGGCAGATCACCCTAGTGTAGCGTTGTCATAATCACAAACAACAACTGAAAATTATTTGTCTGCAAGATTATTTATGTTTGATACTTGGCAAGATTATTCATGTTTGATACGCAATTTTGATGTCGGTCCTATACACAGAGCAAAAAGCAAAATTGCATCCCCTTCGCGATTTGATGATACACGGATATTCCTTTGTGTAAGAATCAAGGAAAACTTGATTATATTGTTTATGTTTAATTTTCGACATGTCAAATTAATATTTCACAACTTTAAACTACACTGGACAATTTCATCAACACGTGCATGAGCAACGTTTGTTTGTGATTGAAAGTTGTTGCGCTTATGGATGGGAGCCAAGCGGTATCGGGAGGGAAATATTTCTAAACGAATGTGCATCCACCTCCGTGCATGCGCAGCAGCAAAATTTGCCAAAGCATAGACACCCGGCATATCGATTACGAACGCTTCCATCCCACTTCTAACACGTCACAAGCCAAGCCGCGGATGGGAGGGAGAAAAAAAAATCTGTGAGCCAATCATAGCTTTTGGAGATTGGAGGAAATTCCTGTTTTCCCTCTGGTTAACACAGCGTATCAGTGGAAGAAGGCAGAAACGGTAGGGGAGGGGAGGAGTTAGCGTAAATATGGGAAAATAAAACGATCTAGTGTTTTTACATTCGACGTAACGTCAATTGGCGATTTGAATTTTAAAATACTCCACAAAACCACTAAATTTTGAAACATAGTAAATAAAATCACATTAGCCTAAACTTTGCCAAAAAAATCATACAATTTTGCCTTGCAGCCGTATAACGGTACAGCTAAGCTAAAACCAGTACATTGTACGGCCAAACCGAACAAGTTGGCAGGTATGGTGAAGAGATTGAGGGGGGTCCCCTGACCACACACTTTTTTTTGAATTACCATGTTTTTTTTATAAGAATAGTTTTTTGGAAAGTTGCATAACCAATACATTTTCATCATTTGTTACAGCATATAATACAGCTTGTAAACATGCATTCTAAAAATTTTCATGTGCCTGACAGTTATTTTTGTATTTATGTACCAAAATCTTAATTCAAATTTTCTGTAAGCAAAATATCTTAACATACAGTATGCTAAGTAGATGGTAAATCAACTGCTTTAGTGCAGTTACGGCTATCAAATCCTTAAACAATTTTAGTTGATGTGCATGCAGAGTATAGAACATTTAGGAAACATGTTAGTGCTTAAAAAATAATAATTGAGTGAATTTATACTAATCAAAGTATCTTGTGTATCACTTGTGTTTTTAATTATAAACATAGAAAAGAAATAACTTTTGCCGAAAACTGCAAATTTTTAAAATTTATTTACAATAATATAATTTTAAAATGCTAAAATCAGAAGAAAATATCCGAAACCAAATCGGTAGTCTTTATTACATGCATTGAACAATAAATTGTAAATAAAATCTTAATGCTAAAAAAAAAGTCATATGCAATGTGATTTACATATGTAGCAACCATGCTACTTTCTTCTCTGAACCCGCAGAAATACCTAAATGCACTATTATGTTTTTTAAAAAGCAACCAGAATGAAATTAATTATTCAAAACAATAAATGTGAAATTAAATGTAACAAAATTGCTTTCTTGTCTAGAAATGATGTGTGAATCTTGTTTTCTTCTAAGATGCATGCAATGACAACAGATACAGCAGATGAACACTAAACTTACTGCAAGATATTTTTTTTTTCATTTGCCAGTTGCATTGATTCATTATTTTCTATCTTTACAATTTTTGAAAGGAGAAAAAAATTAAGCCAGTAACTCCATTTTTACAGCGAATAAAAATTTAAGCAAAACCTTTCCTTGCAGCAGTTTTTTCATTCAGCGCAATAATATGAATACATATTCATCTATGAACTTTAATCAAAACAAAGAATAACATTAAATATGCACTCTTAAAAATAAAATAAAAAAGCTGATAACTGAAAACAAGTCCATAATGGAAAGATTTGTAGCATTGGTGACTCGAAAATACTGCTGCAAAGAAATGTTAGGAAACTTAACACATGTACATATAGGCTAGATAATGAATCTGAAATAATGTATAGGACAAACTCTTCTTTAAGATATCAAGTTTTAATTCCTTTTTGCTGATTTCATCACAAATCGGCAAGGTACTGAAATACAATCAAATCTAATACAAAGGCATTTCTCCCATACATACAAATTGGATTTCCGCAAATACCATCTTTGGAATATATACACAGCAACCACTGAAAATCACAGAACAACATGAGAGATAAATGTGTAGAAAGATTATACTTAAACAACAATATATGGTGCTCTTTTCCCCTTTAAATAAGATTCCAGAACAATGGAAGAAGTTGTTATATGGTGGGAGAAATCAATGGCAATTATTTTTAGGTACCTACAATAGTTTAATTTGAAAAGGATACTATTCATGAGGAATGATTATTTTCTGTACTGTACATGGCCCATGAAAACACTAGTGACTTTACAACAGTTATGCCATAAGTTCTTTTACATCTAAATGAAGAGCTGTTTCACCCTCAAAATTACATCAGAATAATTGACGAGAATGGTCTTCCGAATTTAGATACTGCACAAGACAACTGAACATATCTTGTCTCTCTCATATCAAATAAAAATTAGGCAGGAAATGACAAGTGTACACTTGTCGGTTACACATGTGAGTATTCACAAAATATTCGGAATATTTTGTCCAAAAATTGTCCAATGAGTTCAAAACAACTTCCACAGTAACTTCAGTTGCCTTGGGGAGTTTATTAAAATTTTATTTATTTATTTTTTTTAAATATATATATATATCTCAAACACAATTTACAGATTCTATGAACAATAGCCACACAAAAATATCTAAGTTCCATTATATATATGGGGGGATAGTTCATGAAAACAAGGTTACAAAAATGACAAAAAGAAAGTGTGCTTTATTACATACATAGCAATAACCAGTGACCATAAAACACACCAAACCTAACAATATGAAGCAACTGCCACACAAGACCTATATCATACTTCTGGAACAAGTCTGAAGTTATTACAAATACATACATGATCAGAAATTTTTTATAATAAATAAGGCAAATGTATGAAAAATCTAAAATTCTCAGTTAATGCCCCATATATTTAAACCTCAGGGCAGACTCTTGATAAACTAAATACAGAATAATCTAAAAACACATTCTTCAGATAGAAGATACCAATAGGACTGTGTGATGCAACAGCGAAGTTTAGAGAATACAAAGGCAAATAGATTTCTGCTACTTTACAGGTATGCCCAAACAGAAGAAAGGAAAATATAAAGCCATGATGAAAAATAAAGAGCTCGACGAGTTCCGCCATCAGATGGGATCTAAAAATCTTATGAGAAGACAATGTCCATAAGAGTGCACCTACATCAACTTCTACTACCATACATTCCAACAGTTGCCAGTCAAGTAATCTTCTTGAATCTCAACCAAGTCCGTTATTTTAATTGTTGGTCCAGTAAGCATAATTTGGTTTGTTGGAGTTCTTCTGCTGCCCAAGGCCTTGTGGTCCCCTCTGACCTGCAGCTGGAGTGCCACCTGGTTGAGTTGTATCCTGCTGCAAATGGTGATGAAGCAGAGCAGCAGTGGAGTGATGTTGACCATGGGTCAGGACCGGGATAAACTGAGTAGCGTAGGGTGCAGAGGATGCCCCCATGGGACCAGCAGCTTGACTACCAGCCAGGTTGAAAGGAGGAGGAGTACCAGTGTGAAAGCCAGGTTTATCATAAGACTGGAAGACAAGATAGAAAATTAGAACATAATTATACTTAACAAATTTTTAGATGCATAATTCTATTGGCCTTTATCAGGGGTTGATAAACGAATCCCCCCCCCCCAAAAAAAGAAAAAGTACTACATATACAATAATAAGGGTAATAAACAAAACTAAAGTAGTATACAAAATTATACTGATAACTAATGATAATAATAATATGACACTACTGATGGGTAAAGTAGCACAATACAAAAGTAAAACTTATTGAAGACCCAATTCAGTATTGGACTCGCCAAACAATCCACAAAATTCCTTCGTCGCCATCGGCTCATCATAATACACGTTTTCAATCTCTGTATCGCTACATTCTTCCTGGTATGAAAATTGATTTCACTGTGTTATAGAATGCGGAAAGAGAACAATTGTCTTTTAAAGGGGCATTTTTGACTTCTGATTTTAGAAAAAGGGACCCTTATACAAGCCAACCCCCGCTTTATAAAGTCCTTTTTTGTCCAAAATTTCTCGACTTACACGTGGGTAAATATGTTATTTTTGAGAACTTCAATACTTAATTGGGAATGTCAACACTTTTTTTTGGTAAAAATAATTGATAAAATAAACTAAAATGTAGGGTAAAATGCCATTCCAGGGTCGTTTTAATCGATTGTAATTTTGTGAAGGGGCCACTAAACGGACCTAATTTTTGTCTGCACTAACCCCTGCCTTTATTCAATAAAGAGAACTTTCGTAAGAAAGATATTTTAACAGGCTTTTCTGAGAGGCAAAATTAAAATAATCGTTACAAAATAATGTTAAACAAGTACACTGCAGAATATCCACTATCACACTGCTTGCATAGATTAACATTTTCAGTGTAATCGAAAGATAGATGACATTTCCACTAAAGTTAATTTATATTTACTTTGGAATATTTATATTTACTTTGGAATATAAGATGTCTGAACTGTTTAAATCCTTTGATACAACACTGGATTCTAAACTATTTTCTGAAACACCCTCCCCTATTATTTATGGGTAAAAAAGGGGAAATACATAAATTAATATGCAGAGCTCTTCAAAGTGTCAAGATTAAAATTTTAAGACAGTTAGTCAATCCCACCTTTGAAAAATATTTTTCAAAAAATATGAGTGAAGCATATTTAATAAAAGTACTTTTATTAGTAAATTTTTATCATTACATTTTTAAGCAATTTACTTGCCACAGTAGCTTTCTGTTAAAAGATTAATTGCTGTATCATCAGCAATCACACTTATACAGAAAAAGGGTGTAAATTGAATTTCCAAAAGTCAATTTCCTAGCCTTTTCCAGGCTTTTGGAAGCTTCCAGAAAAAATTTCTTGATTAGAAATGCACTTTACTTTGGAAAATCCCTCAACAGTACATCCTTCTTTATATAATTAAATAACTTGCTACAACTTACTTGATATAAAATTTCAAGTGTAAAATAATTATTGATGTACTTTAGTTTGATAGAAAAAAAATTAGTTTCAAGTAAGATACTAATTAGTTAAGATTTAACCAATATTGACCAATACTTATTGTTTTACTGGTGGAACTTACGTGATAGATCTAGAAAACAATTTTAAGGGCAGACACCAAATTTCAAACACAAATTTTTATCTTTGATCAACTACACTTCAAATCTGGAAGAATACAGAGAGATAGTAAATATTTCTATATTCCATCACTGGTCATGGATAGCTTTATGATCCTTCTGTTACAAGAAACACCTCACAGAATGTAAAACAAGTGTGAGCATTGCATACTCCCAGAAACATTCTGAATCATTCATTCTATTTAAACATAAATCATCTTTATAAGCATTTTTCATTCTTTGGAGAAAAAAACAACATGCCAAGAAATTTTTATACAAGGGAAAATTTATTCTTTTGAAGAATTTTCCTGACCCATTTTGCTTTTTCCAGGCTTTTCTACACTTTCCCAACCTATTTCCTTGACCTGTAGACATCCTAAAAAATATTCATTTACTGACACAATTGTATTCAATTAGCTGATAAACTTTTCCTTTCTTTAATGTTTATGTAAATTTGTTTTATTTAACGGATGAATTTTTTTACTGGGGTTGTATACATATTAAAATACAAAATTTAATTTTTATATGAACCCTCCTTTCCTGCCCTTTATATTTAGAACAATGTTGCTCTTTGTCTAAGAAAATTAATAAAACAAATCCCGTGTCTCCAAGTGAAATAATTAGCGAGAAAATTAATTTTGAAAATGATGACTTACACCATTTTACTTACTGTGTTGGTGTCAGTTTTCCGGTGAAGAAATCTTTACTTTAGGGAACCAACTAGGAGTTGATAAAGATGCCATTGTTGGGGAAAGCAATTAAACACGTTCACATGTGTGAAAGGAAGGGGTACAGTTTTACCTAAAATGATTGGTACTGCTTTATGAAATGAGCGATGGTTGAGTCTTTCATGGGGGGCCATCCACTCATTAAATCACGCTTCTAGTAAGGGAATTTTAAAGTGCAAATAATGGTGGAGGTTACTATGGTGTGGCAACTTTCACTAAAAACAATCAAACATGCATTGCAGGAAAATTCTAGCTAAATTAGGATTTGAAGAGTCAACTGTGTCTATCGAGTGACTATGAACATAAATTAACATCAGTTGAAAAGCAATTACATTTTTCTCAATTTTGAGACATCCCCTTAGTGCTTGGCGACAAATCCCAAAAATTTAAAATTGCAATATCGTGGAAACTATTGCACTTGAGCAACATTTTTCTAAATATAAAAGGTAGGAATAGAGGGAGCATATAAAAATTAAATTTCATATTTTAATATGTATACAACCCTCATAAAAAATGCCATATCTGAAAGCTATTCTTAATTTAACTTTGCTAATTGAAAGTATGTTTCTATCACTTACGGTTTATAAAATAATCGCCTTAACATCTATTTTGAATCACCCAGAATAGTAACAATCGCAATTTGTAGTGTAGAGATTGTTGTGTAATCAAAATTGAAAACATTTGTAATTGTAAACATTAAAGTCAAATATCACTTATTTTTATTATTCACATTACAACCAGTAGCAAACAAAAGTTTGATTTCATTAACTTGTATTTAAAATTAATGTAGCTTTTAATCTAATATGTGTAAAGGTCAAAATAATCTTAACTTCAGGGGAACATTAGTTATTCCTTCAAAATAAAATTTTATGGCACGTTTTAGTATTTTATGTTAAGTTAAAAAACTGCCCGAGAGCAAAAACAGTAAACTAATATCACAACCCTGGTTTTAATTATACGCTCTAAGAAAAAGATAATTCACTGAGAAGAAATAACAAAAGAAAGTTTTGCCATTTTATCATATAAGACTAACAAAATCTCGTAACAAATCAATATAATACACAAATATAAGTACATTTTATTAAATAAAGGAAAATATAGAAGTTATGTAGAATAATATAGGACAACTGATCACCGCATTCAGCTAATTCTGTTTATATCAGTCATTGTCATTAAATGAAAAATAAACAATAGAAAATTAAATTTTAATTTTGCACACCAACTCATGTTTAATTAAATTGTTAATACAATACATAAACTTACTTTGGCAAGTTGGGCATGTGTTTTACTATACACTGAACCAGAAAGGTCGGGAACAGCTCCTGATCCTACAAAGCAAAAATAAATTAAAATAACCCAGATTAGTTAATGCAATGGCTTAAAAATATAAGTTAATTTTTTTCCCATATAAAAGATTAATTTATTCATTTATCTGCAGTTGAATATGTGTTACATAAAAAGGAAAACTGGCAATGTTTTAAGAAGGACTGTTTTAAAAAGTACAGGGTGTCTCATACCTCACCCAGTTGTAAAGGATAGTAGAGAGCTCTCCAAGATTCAAAATTTAGAACAATGCAAAAATGTAAACTTAGTCTTCATACACCCTCTGACAACCCTGATTTACTAAAACTTTTTTTAGAGGGAGGGAGGGGGAGGGATCAGTAATTTAAAATACATTTACTTTCGAACGATACAGTGAGAATAACCCATTATCCTGAAATCTTGTGAAGAAAGTAAGTAAATAAATTATCTGAAAATATTATTAATTGCTGTATGGAAAATGGAAGTTTTTGATCAGGGTTTCTACAGATTTTACAGCTTTTGCTTCCCTGACTTTTCCCTGACATCTATCACGCTCTTCCTGACTTTATCTAGCATGCTTTCCTGAATTTTGAGTTTCTATTTTTAATATTACATCCTATAGTTAATTTTTTTAGAAATAATAATAAAATTTATACAAGAATCTTATTTGACATCACTGGGTTCTAACAAAAATCATGTTTGATAATTATTTAGGGTAAAATTAAGCATATTTCAACTGCACAAGATATGCTCATAAAGAACACATTTTAAAATATTTATAAGGTTGAATGAGAAAATGAAAATAAAACAGTTTCTATATTTTGGCTCAAACAGCAAATATTTTCTTGATTTTACCGCGAAATTTAATTTTTCTTGCATTTCCCTGACCTTTCTTCAATTTCTGCTATTTTCCCTGACTTTTTTCCCCAAATCCCTGACTTTCCAGGTCTGTAGAAACCTTGTTGATTCCACAATGCTATGGCATTTCAAGTCATTTTGTTACCTTTATAATCCTTTTTAAAAATTCCAGATATTAATACTGAATGGATGAGATGAATTTTAACAATCACACATTTCTGACTTGACAAAGAACACTTAATGATAGTGTGAGCAGCACGAGATCACCTCTGTGCACACAACACCTGGCAACTGAAGGCCAGTCAAATGGGTATCTTTTGGCCGAGCTGGATTGTGCCTCATCCTACCATCCAGAGTTCTCAGGTTCAAAACCGGCTTCTGCCGCACACTCTCCCTATACAGATACTTGAACACAGAGAATATTTTAATGTTATCCATTTTGCTAAAACTTGGCACTTCACTGTGTTATAGCACATCATTACTTTAACTCGACACTAGATGGCGATGCAGCGTATCAACATTTCTTTAACTTGCCACTAGGTGGCACAGCAGCTTATGAAGACAATTCAACTGATCACTGTGAAAACTGGTATACATAGATATTTGAACATTAAGAATATTTTGGCATTGTCCATTTTGTTACAGAACTATAAATGATGAAGACACTTTTTTTTGATAGAGAATTTTATTTTGTAATCCTTAACAGCATATATCACTTCTGAGTCGTTTGAAATAGCCTAATACCTCTAAAATACACTTTAAAGAATTTCTGCCCATAGAGCATAATGTATTCAGAATCTTTTGGGCAGCCCTGAATATAACTATCCAGTTGAATGGGACCGAAAGAGGAGGTGCACAACTAGATGTTACAATAATCCTAAAATATGAAGTTTCAACATTCTACATCTAATAGTTTTTGAGATATGTGAGTTTAATGAATTTCGGCCCATAGAGCATAATGTATTTGAATCTTTTCGGCTGTCCTGTAGATAAACTATCCAGTCAATTGGGACCAAAAGAGCAGGTGCACAACTAGATGTTACAACAATCCTAAATGTAAAGTTCGACATTCTACAACCAATAGTTTTTGAGATATGCGAGTTACACGTAAACGCGTATGTACAGACGGCATGGAAAAACTGGTCAAACTAGACTCGCAGATGGTCAAAATGAGTTGCAGATGCATTAATTAGTATCTGCCCATAGAGCGTAATGTATTTCAAATCTTTTGGGCGGTCCTGTAGAAAAACTATCCAGTCGATTCGGACCAAAAGGGATGTGCACAACTACATGTTATAACAATCCTAAATACAAAATTTCATCATTCTACGACCAGTAGGTTTTGGGATATGCGAGTTACATGCATACGTACGTACAGACGGCATAGAAAAACTGGTCAAACTAGACTCGCCGATGGTCAAAATGAGTTGCAGATGCCTTTATATGAGCGTGCATGCTAGCGCATGATGAGATGCATCGAAAAAATTCTTAAAAGTAAATTTAGAGGTATTCAGTCTTTTTTGTCAAAATCTGGCCAGCGAAATTTTTCTGAATCACATTACTTCTTTATACTCCGTACAAGGAAGTAAAAAATCCGATGCGGACAACACACGATTTCCTTGCAGGTCTATTAAATAAAAAATATTTTCAGCGCACTTCATCTAAACTTATTTTCTTTGAAAGAGATAAAATATCAGTAATAGTAAGATTTAGAGATTTCTAGCCAAATATTTCAATATCGCCAAGCTGAGTTCAATTTGAAAGATTTCCTTCTGACACTTTATTTGGCTATATTTTACCAAAAGCTGACAAGCTTGAGATAGTTTGCAAGATTTTATGGATAACCAAAGTAGTAATTGAATGCATCCATACACCTTAATGTATTTAAAGTCATTTGGCTGACCCTCTAAATAAATTTCCCAGTTGATTGCAGTCAAAAGAGATTGAAACAGTTAGATACTACAACAGTTCTAATTACAAAAGTTCAAAATTCTACGGGTTTTAGAGTTATACGAAATAATTTTTGGAGCCAAATTTGGCAAAACTCACCAAGGTTGACGACAAATGGCTAGATTTTGGGCATGGACAAAACAATGACAAATTATCGCCAAATTTGGCGATATTTCGCTAAAACTCGCCAAGGTCGACGAGATTTTGGGCATGGACCAAACAATGACTCTACAGTTGTATTATATTGAAGATGTCCATAGACATTAAAGTATTGAAATTCTCTTCAGTGGTCCTGTAAAAAAACTCCAATAGATTGGAACCAAAAATCAAGATGCACCAAAAGTCACCAAGCTTGGTGACCTTTAGGTGTAGTTCTAGATCATGTCTACCAAATAAAGATCGTGTCTACCAAATTTCTGAAGGTCAATTTCTTGACTTTTGGGAGGTCCCGGGAAAAAAATTACTGACCAATGCGATTTACTTTGGGAAATTGCACAATGCCCCATCCCTTGTCTTTATATTTGCATATTTTGTACAACTTCTAGAAATCAATTTTAACTGAAGTATACAGGATTAAGCATTCATCAATTGAAAAACAGCAGTAGTCGCACTTTTTGAAAGATTTAACAAACTGTTCTTGGAAATACGGTCCTAAGCCATAAGTTACCAAGTAAGCTACTTTGTCTTTTACCCTCCCGTCACAATTGATGAACCCCCATTTTCCCCTCTTTATACAAACATATCGCTTGATGCTTTCGCGGTCCGAAAAATGTGTTGCAGTAGCTTTCGGTTTCGAGTTGGATAATTAGAGAGAAGGGAAAAAAAAAAAAAAAAAAAAAAAAGGGGGGGGGGGTCCCCCCATTTTTTTTTCATTAATTTACACCCAGAAAAATGTTAGAAATATCAATTTTAATTTTGTTTAATCACACTCATGAATAATGATAAGCTTTCCAACTCAATGGAATAAGGAAAGAAAGTAGGGAAGAGGCACTGGATTGTGATACGCTTTTAATATATAGCACTTTACTGCACATTTAAAATCTGGAAGTGTTTCAGATTTTCTCTTTTTTTTTTTCTTTCCGTTTTTTGATAATCAAGAAGCTCTTCGGCATGAATATAGGATGAAAATGATTTGTGCCTTCTTGTAGGTTTTTATAACCAAACCATCTTATTTTTATAACCAGGGGCATCGCGACTCTCTAAGCAATGCATCGGGGCGCCGGCTTTGAATCTGCATGATTGGCAGGTAAATTGTGTTTTATTAAAAATTCTGTAAATCAGCACTCTATGTTTAACTAATATGTCAAAAACAGTTGAAAATTAATTTTAAATTTCACTATCAACTTGCTTTTTCAGTACTTAAGACCTTTTTAGCAGATGTGCATTAAGGCAGCTTGATGCCACCAGCCTGGCTTATGCATATAAATACTGCCGAATGAGTGAATCATGAAATGGAGAAAAAAAAAAAAAATAATGGAAAGGAAAGATCTTTCTCTCGAAAACCCAAACCTAAGGGCAAGATAAGGAGATCTTTGACAGTTCAGAAAGGTTATGTTCAAAATGTGAAATTAAGATCTTCAAACATCTTGCTGTTAAAATATCCTATTTATTACTTTTTTGAATTTAGTAGTACATACGGGAAAAAAAGGCAAGGAAGCAAAAAAAAAAAAGGGAAGATTTAATGTTCCTGCAGGAGAATGGAAGAAAAGTTCAAAATCAGGAAGTCTTCCTGGAAAACAGGAAGAGTTGGCAGCTATGATTATTCTTAGTACATTTATAATATTTTAAAAAAGATATACAATCTTTTTAAACTTAAAAATACAAAAATTCTTAAACAACAAATATGAATTAGTGAAATATTACTAGTATTATACTCATTTAGGGACAACTGTGCCAAAATCTAACATATTATAGGAAGAAAAGAAACATACCAGAAACACCTTTTACTTGATTTTGTGAGGCAGCACCGTAAGTACCTTTAGAATAATCCTGCGTCTGTGATAGACTTTCATATCCTTAAAAATAGAATGATTGGAGGGAAAGACTTGATTAGTAAACAAAATTTTTATCATTTAAAAAGAAATAAGACTAACATTGTCTCGTTGGTCAAATTTTTTTAAAATGTATGCCACTATGTTTTTCTCATTAATTTCAACATTATTAAACTAATATTCATTTATAATTAATTGCTATTAATATTTGAAAAATATAAGCTTCAATACTAATTTAAATCACATTGCAATCTTCCACAAAGTAATTCTTTTGAAATTGAACTTTTACGTTTTCATTCTCATAACATGGCTTGGAAACTGAATCAACATCGAAAGTTTAAGCAGTTTTCCCCTCTAACGGAGGCATGTTCCATGATTGACTTCATAATGATTATTGGAGACTGTAATAGATTATATAAATATGAAAACTATCATAGCTAAATTCACTTAAAGATGTAACTTTATACAGTGAAACTTGTGATATTGTAGGGACCTAAAATAAATATTGTTATAGACAGGTTGAGCTTTTCCATAGCAGTTTTACATACTAAATAGTTTTAATAATTATTCTTTTACTGATGCATAAATAAAATTTATTGTAATTACTGGATTTTAGTTTTAAGACCAATATTTTCCTAATTTTTATTTTGTATTCTTTGAAAATCACATTTAAAATTTTGTTCAATACTTTTTCAAACAGAAATTTGATTTTTTAATCTAAATTTACGCATGCACTATCTTTTGTGAATGACACTTAAGACAAGATGTTGTCCCCACCCAAGTCGAGTTGATGGCTGAAGTGCAAAAAAGTCCAGGGTTCTCGTCTACCGGACTACTGACTATCTAATATCTGGAGTTTTGGGTGGTTTACTCCAAGTGTATGATAAGTACACTTCAGAAGCACTTAGTAAGACATTCCTGCAAGGCAAACCCCCCTCCAAATATGAAATACCCCTCGTGTAGATTTACCATAAGCCCACCATCTGGGTGGCACATTATGAACCATTTTATCACGCTTTGGGTTCGGGTTCGAATCCTGGTTTGGGCATGGATGTTACCTTGTCAGTCCCTTCATAGGGCACAACGTTGGCCGCCCACTGGGTGCCCCCATAATAAAATGGCCACAATGCTTTCAGGCAGTTGTAAAGACAATGCCTAACTAACAAGCGCCAGCCCGTTTAAAAAAAAAATGGTTTATCATAACACAATACAATACAACCTTTTTAGAAATTATTATATGCTTTTAGTGTATATTGGCACAATTTGGAGCAATTGGAGCAGCTGGCACATCCCTGGATAAGACATTTGAGGGTTTATCGCTCTTAGTGGCAGTAGAAATGCACCTTTAGAGCACATCCCTTGCGTAAGTCAAGACTACTGTATACAGAGTGCCCACCACAATCAGGAGGTGGAAATAGCATTATCAGCCTTACCAGCATAAAAAACGTAGCCAAAGGGGCATACTTTTTCCAATTTTCGTAGCCAAAATAGTAACATTTTTTTCCTGTAGTTTAAAATTACATCGTTCACATTAAAGCATTTAAAAAAACCTCATGTGGAGACCACAGAACTTGCTTATATGCCTATTAATCAGGTTGCCACTCAATTTCTGAATAAAAATTCCCTGACTTTTCCAGACCATCATGTGATAAAAATCCAGAAAATATTTTATGTTTATGAAGTCAACTTTACAAATGTTCTTTAACATTTTTAGTTTCCCGAAGTAAGGTTAAACGTTGTTTGTTTACAAACACTGATTTTCCCATTGTTAATGAAAATGTGGGTTATGGCCAATTACCTACTCCAGGAATCTAGGCCAAGGGTTATATGACTATTACAGTATATAAATTTTTTTCATGCACTTCAAAATTTTTAAATTTGAAATTGCAAAATGGTATTTCAATAATATTATGGTTTGATTATTGTTGCCAAATATAAGATGTCATCAAGCTGGTTTCAGTTTTAGGAATTTATTCTTAGTGTCAGTGCCAAATTTAGCAATATTTTGTCAAAAGTTGCCTAACTTGGTGACAGTTTTCAAGATTTTGGGCATGAGCTAAACAGTAACAATAATGATAAAGAACAAAACCTGTCATCTTTTGTTCACCAAATTAGTTGCCTAAATTAAAAGTGAAGCTGCTGAATATTTGAAAATCCTATGAAAACAGCATTTTTTAACCAAAAAGTATCCTAATTTGCCTTATCGTGAATTTAGCAGCAAGTCTCCTTTTTAGTGATTGGGGACACTCTGCATCAGGCCTGGACTGGGCCCCTTTGAGGGCCCTAAGCTAGAGATTGACTGGGGAATTTAGAGGGAACAGAATATTAGAATATGTAATAATTGAAAATCAGGCTTACGTGCCTAAAAAACACTTAACTATTTTAAAGCTGTTGGGACCCTTGACTCTTTGGGAGAACCGTCGAGCTGCAGGGTCCTCTCCTATGCCACTGTGTAAAGGTGTAATAATACTGGGAAATAATCAAATTACTCTAATTATAATGTATACCCATTTTTTTTTTTTTTGGGGGGGGGGGGGGGGGGCGGGGCTCTCAGGGGCTCCTCGTCAATCATCGACCACCCAACCTGTCTTGTGTATAACATTTTCTATTTATTATGCTATTGACTATCCCACTGAGCTATGAAGTGCAGGATTTCTATTTCGTAGCATGGAACACAGGTAGACTTGTTTTTGAAAGAGTTACTTTGCAGCAAGCTTGCAGGGTTGGCATTATTTAAATCAGTTGATTAAAAAAAGAAAATCATTCATTTAAATTTAAAGTGAGGTGACAAACCAAAATCAGATTTTCAAATTAATCGCCTGGAGTAAGGTATAAGTAGCCAAAAGTTTTTAAACAGTATGAAAACGATGTTTTTTATTCAAAATAGGTTTCCTCATTTTTAAATTAGTAGCAGAAGTCGCCTTTTCAGCCT
Source organism: Cheiracanthium punctorium (assembly GCA_038373885.1). Taxonomy (NCBI): domain Eukaryota; kingdom Metazoa; phylum Arthropoda; class Arachnida; order Araneae; family Cheiracanthiidae; genus Cheiracanthium; species Cheiracanthium punctorium. The sequence goes on from JAWZYV010003044.1 coordinate 75,293, forward strand.
CCGGCGGACACCCGGCTTTTAAGAAACCTTAGAGTAAAATTATAATTATTTAAAATGCAACTGTACAAACAAAACTTCATACAAGGATATAGATCAGAAAAATACCTGAATTATATGAATGTGATCCATAAGCATTAGCCTTCTGAAACTGAGTATTTGTTGTAGCTCCATGGGTATTTGTTGCAGGAGGAACCTATGATAAAACGCATAGCTTAAGTTGATCATTAACTCCACAAATGCACCTGCCATGATTAAAATTATCAAACTATTTCTCTAAGAAAATGTTTTGAGGATTAACAATTATATACCCCTTTTCGTGGCAAAAACGACTTAAAGTGGCATTAAAATATAAAATTTGCAAAAGTAGCTGAAATTTTATCTCTTAAACCAACATTTTTTAAATCATCATCATTATTATGTAAGGAGGGAGAGAGAAGGGGAAAAAAAATTCTTTTTAAACAATGAACTTCTTACATATACAGGGCTCGGCATAAGTAATAGCGATACACAAATATCTAATAAGTATAATCATCAGAAATATTCCTAATTTGTATAGTATAAAAATATCTAACACATACGCATTATTTTTGATAAAATATCAATTACAGATGTATTTCTCTCTCTTATGTATTTTTAAACTTAATCATAAAGAAAATTATCATTTTATATTTTCATTATTGTGCGATAAAACTACAGATTTTCAACACAATATTAGCTTATCTATAAAGGTGTTTTTAATTGAAGGCAGAATGCTTCAATATATATTAATCTAATCAATGGGGGTGATAAGATTTTGTGGCATAAATTTCTGGTGATATATTTTGTGTCTATTAGAGATAAGTGGGTTGAGTAATTTGAAAAAATGTTCGAAATAAGACTTCGTTAAGAATAAACTCCTCCAGCTCATTTACAAAAAGTCACACCTTTTTTAATTTGTATACAACCCCACACAAAAACATTCCCAATTAGCAAAATATTACCCATACACTAATGAGGTGATAAATCAAATTTGAGCCTTTTATCATCAAACATCGCAGAGATATCTTTAAACAAAGATGATCAGGGACTATATACGATTTTGAATGTAAGCATTTACTGCTAGTAAGAAAAAAAGATTTTTCTATCGTAATTTCTCTACAATCCCTGAATTGTGATCATTTGAGGAATTTTTTTTCCTTTGAGAACAATTGAAAAGTAGTTTATATTTATTGGCGTTCTATTTATCTTCATATCTCTGACACTTTTTAAAATATGATTCTCAAATTTTGTAGGTCACCTCATACATTTTGGGCACATTTTACTGAAGGGGATTTGTTTTTTACGGGGGTTGTTTACAAATTAAAAAAGTAACTTTTTAAAAATTAACGAAAGAGATTTTTTCTCACGGAGTTTTATTTCCAACCTTATTTTGAACATTTTTCAAATTACACTGCCCCACTTATCACTAATATAAAGAATTAAAGCTTGTTACCACCATTTTGGGACACTCTTCATACTGCAATATACTGACAAACTGTAAAAATGTATCATAGTACATAAAAAAAAAGTGCAATTACATACTTTTATATTATTATTTATTAAAAATTCAACAAAATAAACAGCTTATACAAAAAAATAACTTATTTTAATGGAAAATTTGATACTAAAAGGTGCTGAATGTGATTTATATAAAAAGGTCATGGAAGCAATACCCTAAATGTTTCTACTCACAATTTGTATAACCAGCAATTTTTCATCACGCTAAAGTTATTATTCAACACATTTTTTGCTTAAAAATATTGAAATTCATCAACAAATTTAACCTGCATAACATTGATTTGCAATGCCCCCAAATCGTGACAGTACGCCCGACTGTATATCTATTTTGCAGAAACTTTTGAACTTCATACCGGAATTACTGTTTTTAAAATTTTCTGAATGCTTTTAGAGCTGCATAAGGTGAGAAATCTTATGAGAGAGATATTTTTCACAGAGGAATACTGAAGCCACATTTACAAGCACCACAAAGAGTAAAACTGTTTCCTTTATTTGATACCTTAATAAAAGAAGTCTTAAGTAGTTTTCTTTTAGCAATTGGGAGTAATTCTTATAAGAACTAACTTTACTATTTGCTAAGGGTATAATCTTTTAAGTCACACAACTAAGTAAACAAACACATTTTAATGATATCACTTGTATGTTGATAACAGAAATTTTTGTTTAGCTACATCTCTCCCTAGAAAGAAAAAAGAAGTCATGCCCACCATATGACCATCACATTGTTCTAGTGTATCTATAAGGATGTGATTACGAGGAGCCATAATGAGATGGCGTGAACTTTAATTCTATCAGAAAATTTCAAACATATTCCAGGTTCTCAGATTCAATGCTGAATTGCTTAAAATTTGAAACATTTCTCCAATTTCTGACTTACGGGATGTAGATGCAGGAAAGAAGTGTTAAGAAATGTTGCCTTTTATCAGAGGACTTGGGAAAGTGGTAGCAAAATTTAAAAGCAATTTGATTTAAGCTTAGATTTAGGATAAAATCAATATTCCGCATTTAAAGCAGTCTAATTTTTTATTTTGTAACATGTCACTTGCTTCAAATGAGATTATGATTTAGTAATCAAATCCATTATATGCTAAAAATAATTAAAATTTGTCTTAATTGTTTAAGTTATAATCTATTTCACTACTCAATTTCATTTCACTTACGACAGTTGTTTAAACTTTAGATACAAATATTAGAGAATTACACGTTCACAAAATTTTTATGCCTATACTTCTAGTGACTATTCTGTGGATGATAAAATATTTCACCAGAAGATATGACAGTACCACCTTCCTTCTTTTGTAAAACTCAACTTTTCTCACATTTTAGCTAAATGTTTGAAAAATCATTTTTTTTTTTTTTTTCAATTTGACACGTACAGTGACTACGACTTATCACTGTACCAAATTTCTTTTTATTTGCATGCAAAAATGCACGCCGCCTTTTTATATCTTCTTCTATGGTTACAGGCATGATTACGGTTAAGAGTAAAGCTGACAGAAAGAAGTTCAGACTTGCCAACCTGGGAAAATCAAAATGTGTAAAACAGCACACGAACAGAAATTTCGACACTTTTTGCTATACAACGCGTGAGCGTTATTTTTTACTTTTCACCATAGAATGCATGAGTATTATTTGTAATGCATTTTATATCACAATTATTTGCTTGAAGTATTAAATAAAGCTAATAACAATAAAAGAAAATGAAGTTGTTGAATAAAAGGAAAATCAATTAATACACCATTTTCCAGATTTCTTGTGATTAACAATTTATTAATTATAATCACTTAACTGGCTTGAAAAAACTCTGACTGTGCTGACTTCAAAGAAGCAGCAGTAGCTTTTTCTGCTTTATTCAGAAAATCTGAAGTAAAAATCTTTAATAAGAAGGCTTTCCAAAATCTTAATAGACAAGTTGCACCTGAATTCATTTCTGTTTTTCCGAATAATACTGAAAACCCTCTCACATTCAGCATAGTCAGCTGCTGAAATAGGAACATTGTATTCGATCAAGAAAGATGTAAATAACAGTTCTGCATGAATAACGTCCGACTGTCCCAAGGGTGGATTAAAGGGGGGCGGAGGGGGCGACCGCCCCCCCGAGAAAAAAGAAATTAATGTAAAAGATCCTAAATTGCTTCCATAAAATGGATGTATATGTCAATCTTCTAACTTCCCACCCCCGAGAAACTTGCATTAATCTGCCACTGGACTGTCCGTCCTCTTTGAAAAATGTTTGTAGACTTTTACTGCTGTTAACACGTTTCAAATTTTCACTGTGTTTTGACGAACTCGAGTGGCGAGAAATGTCATACTTTCCTCCATGAAAAATGCTGAAATCACTCCGGCACACGTTACAATAAGCAAATTTCGCTCCTTTGACATATGATACTATATATACCCCAGGGGTTGCGCTGGCTCTTTTTAACATTTCGCCAAATTAGATTTTTCTGGACATCATTAAGAAAAGCAATTGTCAATATTTTCGCCCAAACGTATTTTCTTTCGCCAAACTAATTTTATTTCTGCAATTTGCAACGTTGGCGATCGGCAGTGCGACCCCTGTATACCCATTCTTTGCTATAACTTTGTTTATAAGTTATGCTGTGCCAGTGATCATTTATCGAAAATAATCCTCAGAAAAGCAATCGAAGTATGCTCATACTACCATCTGCGTCTACCACTTAACCGCAAAGCGGGCGCGCGCTGATGGCTGATAACGAAGAACACCACGTGACGTGAGACGCACAAGTCACAGGAGAAAGACCTACTCCCTAGTAAACGATTCTCCCATTCGCTCTACTCTATGACGTCATGACTGGGTAAACCAATTAAGAAATACTCGGCGTCGCATGTGGGAAAAGATTTTTTTCTTTGCCTCAGTGGCAACAAAAAAAATATTTTGATGCGCATTGTGTCAACATGGATGTGCGATGTGGATCATGGTGCCGATGCTACCACTTAGATCCATATTGAAAAGGCAAAAAAGCCCTAACATAGAACATCATTTCAATTTAAAACCTAATACATTTCTTTTTAATATCAATCTCACTTTTAAAGAAATATACACAAGTTAGGAAGAAAATATCCGGAAATGCGTAAAAAAAAGCACTCTATGCGTAAAAGCGTAAACAGCAGTCGAAATGCGTAAATTTTACGCGTAAAGCGTAAAAGTTGGCAAGTCTGGAAGTTCTTTGAGGTTCTTAGGTGCTTGAAAAGGACACAAAACAATTTTTAAATTCTAAATTATATATAGAAAAAAAAATATCACTTTATTAACATACATTTAAAAAAAAGACATTAAATAGTGAAATAACATACAGGAAAAATGGGTGGAGCATAATGATGAATTCCACCAGTCATCATTCCACCAGCAAAATAGTAACCATAGCCAGGAGGTAGAGCTGGATTTAAAAATGCTTGACCATGAGCCTGAGTACTTGCTTGGCTTTGAGATAATGTTGTTGCAACAGTTGAAGCATCACTTTCAGCTCTACTGTATTTCCCATCAGCTAAAAAGAAAAAGCATTAGTATATGACAAAGGAAAAGATTAAATTAAAATTAGCAGGATCATATATGTAATTTTAGTAATTTGTGTAAAATAGTGTATGCTAATTGTATGTTCTATGTTATCAGTCACTTAAGATATCTTCATGTAATTTTCGGCGTCTATTTCCAACCAGAAGAATATAAATTAACAATTGAAATATTTAGTGAAAAAAAGCTCAAACATGGTACTTAAAAGACTGAAGTAATAATATTCAGAGATGCAATAAACTATCTACTTTTTCACACAATGTGTATCAAAAGTTAATCCAGTTAGGATTAATAAACGTTTTGTTTAATTTATCTACCTATTATTGTGGCGATAACTGACCCCCATCTCTGGGGAAAAAAATTTTGCTTGTGCCTCTGTCCCAGAATCGTGAAGTATGCGATGCATACTGCAGTAACGCACGTTTGTGTGAGCCATACAATCTATTGGTACATACACACCCAAGCGCTTTCAAATATAAAATTGAATTTTTTTAAACACATGGAAAACAAAATAAGGACTTTCAACGAACTCTATATCCAAAATTAGCAAAGGTCATCATTCAAATTAAAAATTAGATGTCGAATTTTTATGAAATGTTAATTTTGAGATTTTGCAAAATTTGTTTCAAAATACATAAACTTTTGTTCATGCACTAAGCAATAACGACTAAAGCAAATGAAGTGAAATTTGATCACCCAACTATAGGAGTTGGATTTTTAAAATTTTTGATTATTATTTCAAACTGCATAAATTTTGTTCATGCATCACATAATAATCACTAAAGTGAATGAAGTGAAATTTGGTGACATGATACATGGTCACTCAACTTCACAGCAAAGCTGCAACCCCCAATTCTAAAATATAGGAGCAGCCTTTCACAATAAAAAATTCTTATACAGTGCCATAAGCATAGGATTAAAAGCGAAGGAAGACACAACTCTGTATTTGGGGGTGGGGTGGAGATATTTAAAAAAAACTTATATTTTAAGAAGATTTCACTTTTTCACTCTTGGTTTTGATGTGACAACTTTTGCTGAGACTTACTGACAAAATTCCAAAATAAATTTGAAGACAAAAAACTGAGTTTTGCATTAATTATCAGATTTCCGGAGCAAATTAAAAATATTGGTGAAACTGCAGCAAAATCTGAGCACTTGGCAGGTATGCTATAGGCATCAAATCTTTTGAAAATCTCGATTAGATTCTTGAGATTTTACAAAAATTTATTTAAATTTTTTGCAAATATTTATCTGTTTATTATGATCAGACCACTGCAAAGAATGAAATAAAATTTAGTATCATTAAAGGTGGTCACAAACTATAGGAGTGAAAGTATTTCTACATTTTTTATAGATTTTGCAAAGGTCGAGAGTAAATGATTGTTCCATTCATGAAAAATGGCAATCCGACAGAATGAATAATGAATTTGGTATTAGGTGGCAAGTCATTTTAAACTACAGATGCCAAAATAGTTTTAAATAAGTTCATAGATTTTGCAAAAATCTTGTAATTTTTGTTCTAACATCACTTATCAATGGGTTAATAGAATGAAAATCAGAAACATCCAAACTGAAGTAATAAAAATGCTAAAACTTGCAAGAATTTCATGTTTTTTTTTGCACTCCTACAATGCTGATCAAAATTTTGGCTTTTTTGGAAATCTGCATTACACATAACTCGTCAGCAACAGGTACTCTGGTTAGTTTATAGTGTGTTTGCATGTATATATATAAAGTTCACATTTGACCCATTGGGTACATCTGATAAGTTGTCTTCATGTCAAGCACTTGCTTAACCCAAGTAACAAATGACAGGTATGTTCCGTCATTTAAACTAGGACAAAAGTCAACATGCACCAATTCAACATTCAACATTGCCAACTTAGCCACTTTGTGGCTAGATCATACTATGATATCCGTTCCAAATACAATCATTTCTTCAAATAAATCTATACCCAAAGGGCCAATAGGTTAATAAATAAAATTTATCAGAGGTGTTGCAGAGCTAAAACAAAACTACAATGAACATTACCTGTATATGCTACACTTCCCATGCCAGGATCACGACCTGTCATACTTGTTGGAGCAGGAAATTGCATGTCATAGTAGCCCTAAGAAAAAATTTCAAAAAATAAAATTCACCCTAAAATATTTTTTTTTAATTTTTCATATAAATTAACCTAATATAAGTAATGCAAAATACAAAGTCATTTACAAGCTTATTAACCATACAATTAAAGTTGAGATAAATAAACTACACAGTTTAGTTAATATTAACCGGTGATGTTGCATATGAATTAACTAAATTTTAATGTGAGTATACAATAGTACGTCTACTAACTGAAGCAACATCAAAATTATGATATTCATGATCTAATGAAGAATACATAGCATTAGGGTGTCAAAATGTGATCCATGTTATAATTCTATTATTAAATATTTTAATGAAGTTAGATATTGAAAATGTAATCACACAAGCAATCATACACATCACAAAAACTACCCTTTTATAGAATGTATTAGTCTCATTAATTACACTAAACTAGAGTAAAAACAGTATTTGAATGCAAACAATTATGGAGTGGTAAAGTTAATTTCTTATTAGTAAGGCTTAATGCAGAAGTGTTGATGAAAATTGAGAGGTCAGCTATCCAAATGCTATTGTAGGGATTAAAAAAATAAAAGAAAAAATAAACAAAAATTAAACAACACTTCACACAAGAAGCAACCACAAAACAACAATCATTCCAAAGATGTGTAATGAGAGTGCAATTGGAGATTATGTACTGAAAATGACTTAGTAGAGAGATACCTAGTAGTATGTTCAAAAATGCAGGGCTCTGTTTACTAAGTCTTATTTCCATGTTACTTAATGATAAGCTTCAGAAGCGACAGAACAAAATGGGAATATAAGCCGTCAGCAAAGCTGACAAAAAAAGATGACTGTGAGAAGCAGATCAAGGGAAGCCAAATAAATTCCAAACATAACACACTACTGATTCACATACCAAAGTAGATAGCTTGGACTGCAACATCTGCATATCTTCATAACTAGTATATACAGGAGACTGTAAGCCCTTCAAAAAGAAATAAAACATAAAGCACAGATGTTAAACAGAAAATAATTTTAAGTCGTTGATTTCTTCTGCTATAAACCACTTAAGAGATTTAAGTCCTACATATTCAGAATAAGAGTATTAGAAGTCCATTAAGCTGAAAATGCAAGAACCTAAAAAAAAAGGGAGGGCTTTTTCTAACAAAATGTAACAGCTAGCTGAATTAAACCTCTCTTAATATTTTAGATTAACCCAGGGGAAAAAATAATCAGAATTGAAACTTACCATTGTTGAAAGTTTTGATTGCAGCATTTGCATGTCTTCATAGCTATAAACTGGTTGCTGTAAACCCTAAGATAAATTGAAAGAGTGAATATAAATATAAAACTGTAGACTATTTCAGTTCCATATTTCAAGAATTATAGCTAGCTGCCAAGGCAGCCAGCTTTACCACCCCATACCTTAACTGTTCTTTCTTTATACTCAGTGCAGTCAGGGTTCATACTCATTTTTCAAAATGAAAATTCAGGAATTTTTAAGGAGTATTTAAGGACACCATTTTTTTTTTTTTTTTAAAGGAGTCCACTTTTCCAGACTACTGATGTAAATATTCATAATCCGTGTCTGTTCTAGTGGTTACGTTGCCCCAGACAAAAAGACAAATTGCCACCCCTTAAACATGTACTTTTCAAAAATTATATTTTTTTTATCTTACACAAGTCAAATTGTTTTAGATTATTATGAACACATATTAAGAAGAAACATGTAACCTTAATTCAGTAACGTTGGAGGTCGCAGATAAATTTTAGTTTATGAAGCCTTGTTGCATATGCTGCACTTTGCTTTATACTGATCATCATCTTCCATTAGCTATTTCTTATATTCGGCCTTTTCAAGCCACAACTTGTTGAACACTCATTTTCCCCCCATGTGGCAACTGCTCTTCTTTCTGAATGATCAAGGCTAGATTTAACGCACACGTGGGTCTCGAATGTATACAGATCCAGATTCCAAACAGTTAAGCTGTGGGATATATATTTCTTTTGGAAGCACGGTGAAACTGCAGATTAGAGTCCGTGCTGGCACAATCTCTAAAAGACGACAAACTGGCATGTTTGCTTGGCGCACGATGCTTGAAAACACATGACCACCTCTTGGGGCAGGGTAACCGCAATCTGAAGGGTTCGGGAGGTTGCACATTTCGTTAATAGCAGACATCATTTGCTGCTGTGAATGTAAAATTAAAGAGTTTTTTAAGGAGTGCAACATAATATTTAGGAGTTTTAAGGAGCGTATGAACCCTGGAAGTGTTGACATATGTTTGGATTCATTTCAATGAAAATCATGTTTCTTTGTTTCAACAGTGCTTGCTATTAAATTAATTTAGGTTAGGGTTGCTACACATTTTGGGTGCCATCATAAAACCTGATACTGAAACAGCAAATAGCTAAAATGTGCTTTGGCCCAATGCATGGTGATGTTTTTCAGATGGGCAATTAATGCACCAAGTATTGTATAAATTCCATATTTTAAAGCTGTGAAAATGTCTGAAAGATCTTGCATTATTGTGTATTCATTATTATTTTGTAACCTAGCTACTGAGCTAGTATGTGTGACATATGCTTGCTCCATTTGACGTCATTGAACTGCTAATTTGGATTTTCGCATATGCGTTATTGTTATTGCACTAATGTTTACATCAGGTATGGGCGACTTTTGAGAAGTTGCAGGCCAAATTTTAGGACGTTAGTCATGGGATTTTGAATGGTTTATATGGTTTTTATTCAAGATTTTGATATGTTCCGCGGGCCGGATCCAAAGCCGTGGCGGGCCAGTGGATTACATCTAGCTGTTGCCATTTGCAGCATGTAACTATTGTCAATTTTTCTACCGCATACAGTAGCGTATTATATAAGTAGATTATAGATTATGTTAGGTTGAAGTGTTTAAAGTAAATCGCAAGATACGTTTTTGGAAATTCGAAAGAAATCATGTAGAACGGCAGTTTCTACGAGTGACGCAGCCAGCCCAACCAACGAACCGTAAAACTTCGCGACACTTATAATACAGCTAACTTTTCTATTTTCAAAAGTGTCTCATCTGGATTTCGGAATCCGCTCTAGCGAATTTTTTACAATTAACATATGATTTTAATCGGTGCCAAATTCGATGAGTGACGTTGCCGGTTAAGCTAGGAAAACTCGTTTTTTTTTTTTTAAATTTAATCCAGTTAAAAGAGGGAACTATTTAACCCGCGTAAGGAAATACGGAAAATGATCTTGTTTCAACGGCGGTAAACAAGGCAGGGAGTAGGAATACAGTGCTGTAAATCCGTGACAAGATTTGTACAAGTTACTTTATATCCTAAACCAGTTTGCTCGTAGACAGCTGGTGCGAAGCGCTTCTGTGTTCTGTCCAGAAAACTTAGGTTCTGTACCCGATGTAGCACTTTTGCGAGATGAGCTTTATGTTACTGTCGTTTTTGTTTTATTTCATTTTAAAAAATAATAACAGATTATTATATACTTTACTTATTTTTTCTGTAATTTATTTTGCTATAATTAATAATTAAAAATAGTCAAATTAATTATTTTTTTAATTCAAATTCTTAAGTATTTTTTGGTAAAACTCCTTCCTAACTTTTTCTTTAAGTATTTCGTTTCCCTAGTATTTTGATAGCTATTTCTAATTAAATTAAGTCTTTATTTTTCTAATATTATTAATTCTATTTGGAAAATTCAATATGTAATTAATATTTCAATGAATTTTTTTTTTCTCTTCAGAAACCTCACATAATAAATTAATAATAATTATTTAGTATTCAAAGGAAAATAAATAGTTTTAGATACAAACTAGTTTTAATAATAATTCCTTTACTCTTCATGTATATATAAAATTTATTGAAATTATTGAATTATAATTTTAAAACCAATATTTTTTCCAAATCTTAGGTTTTTCTCACTTTTATTTTGTATTCCTTTAATTACCAGATTTTAAATTTTGTTCAATACTTTTCAGATAGAAATTTGATTAATCTAAATTTATACATGCACTATATTTTGTATTAGACATTTGAAGGACGGAGATGGCATCTAAAACAAGATGTTGTGTCCACCTGAGCCGAGTTGATAAGATACTGAAGATGGTAGATAATTGAAGTATAAGTGTCCAGGGTTCTGGTCTACCGGATGGCTGATAATCTAAAAATTCGGAGTTTTGGATGGTTTTTCTCACGATGTAACATAAATACATTTCAGAAGCACTAAGAAAGTCAACTGCGCAAGACCCTTATTCTTAAACTGGTAGTTCATCTAAACGTTCTCTAAAAAAATGAAATTATCAACTGATAAAAAAAAAACAAACATAGTATGAAGTTAGTTTTCTAAAAAGTGACATAAAACCAATTATAAACAATATTTTGAGTAATTTTCTATTTTATTAATGATTATAGTCATTAATTTAATCAACAATTTTAAGATGTATTATTAACTTAGTTAAAAACTTAGTGTATCATAATATAGTTAAAATTTTAACTTAGAGATAGCTTTAAGCTGAAAGCAAACATTGTATTAATAGATTACATTGCATTAAAATAATAGTATGAGTAACTAGATTACATTAATTAAGAACGAGATTATTAAATTAATAATTTTAACGAAACTAAACTTACGGTTATCGTTAAACTGAATGCAAATTAATGAATCACAATGCATTAAAACAATAGAACCAATAGTTATATATTGTTGTTGTTATTCTAGAATTACGGCCGATTATAGCTACACGTAGGCTCTAAGCCGAGACGTGGGGGTCTTTCTAAGGGGTCCTAACCCGTATTTACGCTGTTTTGGAGGAAACCACATAAAACTCCGAACGATTAGGACGGCGGACGCAACTTGGTTTCGAACCAGGCACCTTCCGTCTCCCAGTTCAGAGCGCTATGCGCTCGGCCACTGATAGGGCCCAATAGTTATATAATTATAGTAAAAAAGTTAACTTAAATTTAGCATTAAACTGAATGCAAATTTATGAAATAAAATCAAAGATGGTGGCAGGGATACTAATCTATACTCGACCCAAATTATAAATAGTTTACGTAAATATTTAGTTAGTGTCATAGTAACCAAACTAAGTGCAATGTAACTTTGCTTGCCCTTTTGGATAGCGTGATGCAAAAGATAAATTAAATTATTGAAATAAATTCATTTGAATACATTATATAGAATCAGTGAAAGTGTGATATATTTGACAGTGTATTTCATAATTAAAAGCATTGCTTAAATGCGTAAATCTTCTTTAGAAAATAAAACGAAAGTAACTGTAATGGAATTTAAAAACAAGTCTTTAAAATTCCCAGCAGGGCGTCACTCAAAAGTTGATATCATTTTTAAGACCCATATTTAAAATTCATAGAGCTATAAAGTAAAATGCTGCGTCACAAATTTTTAACCAGTTAAGGGTTTTTGAATGTGGATATTATTAACACTTAACTTGATCACATAAATTGAAAAGAGGAGAAGAAAAAAAAAAAAAAAAAAAAAAAATCATTTTACAAGAATTCTTTTTAAGGGTAGTATGCTGTAATTCACGTTCCATGATTGTTTCATTTTAAACAGTGCTAATTATGTAATTAACAGTCTAAATCATTTTTTATTGTTTCATAATCTGGAGATTTTCCAGAAATCTATTTGTTTACATTTACTACTGTTTATTTTTGTCAGTTGTGTTTCATCAATCGTAATAGCTATTCAAGTGTTCTTCCCTTCTTTGAATGATTTAAGGCTGCCAGATTTTTAAGATACTGCTTTAGTACCGCAGTTTCTCTCATTCACAACTGAAAGTCAATCTTTTCTAGACATGCACTAAACAATAGTACACGCTCCATCTCCCTTTATTTTCGAAACTCAATGCCTTGTTTATAAAATGTATACTTTAAAATTTTCTCAGCATAACTTGTTAGGAAGAACTTTATAATGTTATTTATTTCAGGAGAAATTTCTTTTGTTTCCGTGTTTCATTTCTCTGTGAATGTGAACCTCAAGATTTTCAATAACCCTTACAACAGTTAATGTATTAATCACTTGATTGACTTTGGCAGTGATTATTTTATTTTAAATATTTGATTTTATTAAACCTTTTCTGCAAATTTGAATAAATTAAATCTATATGTGGTAAAAGTTGACTGCTGACTCAAGCACAAGCTTGAATTTAAGTACAGTGTAATTTTGATATAGCAAGTATTCATGACACAGTTGGACGATCAAAATTAATGATGAAAAGTTAAAAATTATACAAATAATTTTACTGGACATTTAAGGTATTTTTGAGAGAATTTTCACAGCATAATAATCCTAACTAATATTATAAATGCGAAAGTGAGTTTGTTTGTTTATGACGATTTCACGCCTAAACCGCTGAATCGATTAGGATGCATTTTGGTTTAGATATAGATGGAACCCTGGAGATGGTTATAGGTTACTTAGAATTTTAATTACTTTTTTAATTATTAATTAAAAACCATTTTTACGTTGCCATGCTTGCGAATTTCACCCGTATCAAATGATTCATGTTTTGAGCTAACAAGAATGCTATTACTTCAATAAAGAAGCGTGTGCATCTGAAAAACATTAAATACCACGGAAATTAAGCCAGTTTTATGCCAAATCTATCTATCTGTAATAATTAAAATGAATGTTCTCCAGACAAATCTACAGAAAGCAGAGCTTTGAAAATTTGAGCATGACTAAGCCCATAACTTCGGTAAATTGCACCCGAGGCTCAAAAATTTGACTACTTCTCAAACTATTAATTAAAAGCCGTTTTATCGCCTGCACAAAATGATTTATGCTTTTGAAATAAAGCAGAAATTCTATTTGCAAAATCACATGCATTTGAAAAACATGGAAATTATGTTGATTTTATGCCAAATTAAAAAGCATAAGTAAAGAAAAGGGTACTTACGTATTATCCCGGCGGTTCGCCAAGACGAGCGATTTTTTGTCGAAATAAATGCCGGGCACATGAAATTATTAATGGTTTTGAATACGATTGGCAACACATTGGAGACCTATTTGACGAAAAAACAGTTTGGCGGGAATGACCGCTGGGATAATACGTAAGTACCAAGAAAAGTCCAGATGTGTTTCTTAAAGTTCATAAATTTCCAAACCATACCAATAATATAAATAAGTACGTTTGTGTGTTTCGATGTTTTTGACTAAAATCACACAAAAATGGTTGAACGGATTTGGAAAAATTTGTAATGAAAATAGCTTATGCCCTGGATTAACATGCAGGCAGCCTTACAAGCATATAGCATAAATAATTCTTTTACAAAGACACTCAAAATAATTCTAATGCATTGCGCTCGTGGAAATTTTGTAGCTACTAAACCGATTCTAAAACTTTTCTCACTGATTGAAATTTACATCATTCATGAATATCATTGTTTGTTTGTTTTTGGATTAAGACCGATTGACTGTACTAGGGTCCTAGGCCTATATGGGAAACTTATTTGGGGGGGATCCTAGCCCGTATTTACGCGATGTTTTTAGAAAACTACGGAAAACTGGGAGCGGATAGGTCGACAGGCGCGACCAGGGTTTGAACCTGGCACCCCCCCCCCCTTGCAGTTTTGAGAGCAGAACTTCTTAGACACTGGTGGCATCCTAAGTGTTATAGGCTACCTTTAATGATCACAGATAGTTCTTTTACAGGGATGCTAATAAGAATTACATTATGCCCTATGTGTATCTCTGTAAGTACTGAACCGATTCCTAAACTTTTTTTACTGATAGTAAGCTACACTATTCTTGAGTTTAATAGGCTAAAATTCATGCATGTAGCGTAAATAGTTCCTTTACAGAAAAACTCAAAATAATTCTAATACATCACGCTCTCTGGGTATCTCTGTAACTACAGAACCGATTCTCAAACTTTTTCACTAATAGAAAGCTGCTCTAGCTAGTGTTGATAGCAGCTAGTGTTGATATAAATACTAACTGTAACATAAAAACTTGTACAATTTGTAACAAAACTTACATAAAAGGGAAGGCTTGCTTGACCCATGATATACTGGTGACCCAACATAGTTGGCATATTTTGAGGAATATTTGGAACAGCTTTGCCTGCTGAAAACAAAGCAGCATTACTAAAAATGGCAATAATATATAAACTTAAACACAATGTTCTTACAGTAGTTTACAAAATATTCAGGTCCTCCAATTTACCTTTATTTTATCAATTTACAATATACAATACAACTACAGAAATATATTTGTTAGTACTGTTTAATTAGAAAGGAATTCAAAATCAAAAATAAAGTTTTCTAGAAGCATGTGGGAAAACTGAGTGTTGCTATAATTTATATTCTTTAATTACAATTTATTTAAAAAAAAAAAAAAAAAAAAAAAAGAAGAAAAGAAAAGAAATTTAGATTAAAAGATACATAAAAGCTTTTACTCATTTTTTAACACACAACCTTAATACACAAACAGAAAGTGTCCTAAAAGCTGTTTTGTATCTTTCTGAAGGTCCTTAAAAATTTACTTTTAAATTTAAGGAAAAATAATTTATGGAAATGAAACAGCTTATTACAAAGACTTAATCTTGTAATTAATAAATTTAGAAAAAGACTAAGAAGTAAGTATATACTGTAAAAGCACTTATTTTTGAGAGGCTTTAATTTTCGCGAAAATCAAATCCTCGGAAAACAATTTTTTTTGCTTGAAACAATGATAAAAAATCAGAAAATTTTCACTTACCATAATTTATTGCACAGTTTCAAATACTTTCTTGCAACTATTTCTTGAATATAAAACAATAATACAATAACAGAATGCAGCTCATTTACTTACAATATTTATACCAGCTTCTTTGAAGCCATTAAAAATGGGGAGGGGTGAAAAATGCCTTATGCAAAAGTGGTTCTATATTTAGGTACTTTTGGAATTTTCCACCTTCGGTTCTACTCGTATAAAATTCTCAAAATTTTCAGCTCGTGAAAATAAGCGATTTTACAGTATACAAAGTACATAAAAGAATAACTGTAAAAACTAAAAAGCAGAAATTTATTACTGTGAAACTTATGGAAAATATCCTTTAAAAAATCCTCAAATTATCTTGTAAAAAAATATACAGTGACACTTGGATATAACAACACCTAATGGACTAAAAAGCTCACAGAGATGAAAAGTATCAGTAAGCCTAACCAGAAATTAAAAATGCAAGCATAATCTTATAAATAAAAATGAAATTCTGTTTGTTTGTTTGTGGATTTGAGTTGTATACAAATCCACAAAAATGGACATATAAGCCTGAAATTTTGCACAGATATGTAAAATATAGAATAAATCATAGTCCACTTTAAAACTTTGAAAGTCCACCCGTTCCCGGAATTTAAGAGATTTTTTATGTTCTCCACGCAAAAAGCTTTCCGTGATTGTAACCCCTGTAGTGAAAAAAGTGTGAAATAAGGATCGTGGTTGCCATGTGTGGCGATTTTGCCGAATAAGATGTTTTAAATTCTCAAAGTAAAAATAAAAGAATAATAATGATTTTTTTTTGTTAGTTTATATTTGTAAGATTATTAATTTTTTATTATAATATCGTGTACATGGGAAATCGGAGTAGGAATGAAATGTTTTATACGCAAAACAATAAGAATTGAAGATTTCCGAGGCTAATATGTAAATTTTTTTAGTTTTCGAAAAAGTAAAATGGCTCAAATGCTGATTTTGAGAAAGTGAGTTCTAGCAGTTTGCACAGTTTTCGGCTTGGCGCAATTTATTGGCACTTAAGGAAATAGATTTTTGAAAACAAGTGCAAAGGTTTTATTAGAATACGGCGTTAAATTTTAATGATCCATGAAGAAATAATGCAGTTATTAAGGGATTTCAAGCGATCTATCTTCAGAATTCTCGCAGATTGAGTACATTGGTTTAAGTTGGGGGAATTCCGCCAAATTTCAGAAAATTGAAATCTTCTCATTTAGTACATCGGAGTAACGATGAATAAAACACGTTGTAGTTGATAATTTTAAAAAATTCGGCTGTATTAAGGGATTTCATTTTTCAAATAAATGCTTGCTTTACTTTTTGGCGGCCGAACCATTTCCCATATTGGTTGCTGCTAAGTCAATGCTTCGAATGATTTCCTGAAAAAACTCTTGCAAAATGGCGTATGTTGGCACTTTGGCGAGGCTTAGATTTGAAACTGGATTTTATTTGAGACTGGGATATATAATGAGACTGGTTATATAAAAATGAATGTTGGTATGTGTGTATGAGGTTGAAAAACTCTAGCACCGTTGCACCATGAAATTTGGTTCACCTAAGTCTTTTATCATGGAGAAGCTTTTTATGCTATCCGTTTTCCTCTAACTTGCCACTAGGTGGCGCAGCACAACGTCGAATTCTATTCCGTTTAGCCGTTTACTATGCGAATATCGTCCAACCAATTTCGATGAAATTTGGTACACGCGGATATTAGAACACGGAGAATATTTTTCACTATCCATTTTGCTGTAACTTGCCGCTAAATGGCGCTGCAACGCATCAACTTCTATACCGTTCGACCGACCGGCATAAAATTTCTTATACTTACACATTTCAGCACGAAGAATATATTCTAACTGTGTTCCTTTTGATGTTACTCACCACTAGATGACACTGCAATGCATTATTATTTTAACTCGCCACTAGATGACGCTGCAGCAGGCCAAATTCTTGACCATTCAAACGGTCGCTATGAAAATCAGTATACATAGCTATTTGAACAATGAGAATATTTTGGCGTTATCCATTTTGCTATAGCTCGCCACCTGACGGCACTGTAGCAAATCATTACTTTAATTAACCACTAGATCGCGCTGCAGTGCATCACTTCTTGACTGTGCAACTGATCGCTATGAAAATAGGTATACATAGATATTTGAACACGGGGAAGAGTTTGGCGCTATCCATTTTCCTATATAATTTGCCACTAGATGTCGCGTCAACACATGAACTTCAGGGCTGTTCAGCCGATCGTCCTGAAATTTCGTATTCATCGATATCTGAATGCGAAGAATATTTCCGCCGTATCCGTTTTGCTAAAACTCGCCACTAGATTGCGCTACGCCGCATGACCTTCTGCACCGTACAAACGATTGCCTTGAAATTCGGTATGCATGGTTATTGAACACAATATAAAACGATATCCATTTTGCTATACAGGGATGTTAACTCCAACACTCGATTTGGGAGCACCCCGGGAGCAGAAAAAATTTCATTTGGGAGCACCTCGGGAGCAGAAAAATTCCATTTGGGAGCACCTCGGGAGCACAAAAAAATAGTTTCCGAGAGGAAAACTAAGATTCGAGATCAGAATTAACATGATTTTGGAGCATAAAATTGAAGATTTAGGAACACAATAAATGCATACAAGAAAAGCAAAGTTTGCAAGCAACACCATTTGCTAAAAGCAAAACACTATTTGAAAGCACTTTAGGAAAGCTCTGGAAAAAAAAGGGTGTATACAGGCTATGCTATCAGCAACTTGGTAAAAACAATACATGGATTTACATGGACGGAAGGAATTTTTTTTTTGTGTGTGTGTGTGAAACTGCTCTTTTTAATGGTTTTCATATAAATGCTAAATGGAAAGAGTGGGAGGGAAGTATTTCTTATATGCAATGGTACTTTTAATGCATGTTCGAAGGTTGTAAAAATACTAATATTTAAATGGTAGAATTAACATTTCTGCCGTTTATATCATTCTAGAATTATATATTCAAAATTTAGTCTATTTTAAAATAAAGATTTTAATTACGGATCTATAAATGAAATTCGTAACACATTCTGAAAAATTTGCGGACGCACTTTGGCTGAACACGGGCCCAGGGGCGTCGCCCCGTCTGCCCCCTCTCGTAGAGCCTGCACACACACAAAAAGAAAAACAGTGGTGTAGTTTTAAGAAAAAAGGTTTAGGAACACTCGCAACTGAAGACTCAAAAATCATGCGTCCATGATGAAAAGTGAAGAACGCTTACTTTTGCTGACATAAGCTCGAATGAAAAAGTAGTGAGACGGCATCTCCCCGCTCATGATCTTCACGGGCCGAAAATGTCTAGCCCGGCCCGGCATTTAATCAAAATAAAAAATTCAGACCCGGTCCAGCTCGTATATTAATCATGATTTAAGGAAGGGGGGGGGGGGGAATCACAAGCCAATCGTTTGGTCTTGTCCAAATTTTAGGAGAACAAAAATTTCCGGAAAGGCTCGATTTTGCAAGCGCAGAGGACCGTCTTTAAGAGTATACGCTTGTTCCGGTCCATTCTAGAAAATGCTGAGGTCAGCCCGTGCCTTGAATGAATCGTGCTGCAAAAGCCTGGGCCCGCACAGATCTCTACCCCCCGCGACTACACCACTGGCAGCGGATTTCCGGATTATTTTGAAATGAAATATTCTATTAATTCAGACAGCCTAGATTCTGATTTCTAAACGGGTCATGCTTCCAATTTTCATTCTTGCTACGGGCCGGGTCATAAACCGTGATTTTTTAGGGGCTGGGACGTCACCGTAATATACTGTTTTCTTTACGGACCGGTCTGGTTTAGATCAGGGGCGGCCCTGCGGTACATGACACCCACTCAGAGCCTTATTATCGCATGGGCAAATCGGGACTTTGCCCAGGACCCCCGGCTCGAAAGGGCCCCCAATATCAAATGTTGTTCTGAAATATTCTTTTTTATATCAAAATTTTATGAAAAATAAAACAAATTCCATAGATAGGGGCCCCCAAATTCATCAATGCCCGGGGCCCCTGTTGGTCTTAATCAGGCTCTGCACCCACTCCACCCTGCAAACGTAGAAAAAGACGTCCCTTTTACTTTTTTCAAAATTGCTTTTATGATTTTAAGTTGGAAATCGTGCCCCTTCATAAACAAAAAACGGTGCCCGTTGCGATGATTACTTGTTTGCCTATCTGGCCGGCCCTGATTGAGGTGACTAACAAAGCCCGACTGGTCCGATCCGGGGCGGGTAGAATGGCTTCGGAATGCAGCTTTCGTACACAGTTTGAATCTTGCTTTACTGCTAACTAGCTTTCCATACACGCTTTAAAAGATAAGTGAGCGTGGAAAATTTAACAAAGAGTCAAAATGACGTATTCGGCGCAGACCGGCACAAAAATCGGCTAAAAGCACAGTTCGACGCAATATTTGTGTTTCGGCGCACCCTGAAAGAGTCAAAATGACGTATTCAGCGCAGACCGGCTAAAAGCGCAGTTCGGCGCAAGAATTTGTGTTTCGGCGCAGAATTAACATCCCTGGCTATATCTCTTTATTACAATAAATAGTAATCACCACAAATCGTAATATCAAAAAGTCCATTCATTCCCGTGCGAAGAACGGGTACTTCAGCTAGTCAAACATAAAATCAACTCTTTTGAGGGATGTGTATGCACAGATGAAAAGTTTTAAAAATGTGAGTGCATTTAAAAATGTGAGTGCATTATATCCATGCATAATCTATTTATAGGAACGATATTCTTCTTTAATTACAGAATTTGTGCACATTGCAGCTTTGCAACTGTATTAGAAATATGAACTAACAAATAAAATATCAACAATTTTCATTAAAAAAAAAAAAAAAAAAAAAAAAAGAGTAGACAGCTATGAAACACTGAAATCAACAATGATACATTTTTTAAGTACAATCCACTTAATTTTTTTAAGACAGAAAATGTTGAGGGGAAAAAAAAAAAACATGAATACAACGAATTCACAGA
This sequence comes from Cheiracanthium punctorium, assembly GCA_038373885.1. NCBI lineage: Eukaryota > Metazoa > Arthropoda > Arachnida > Araneae > Cheiracanthiidae > Cheiracanthium > Cheiracanthium punctorium. The sequence continues at coordinate 96,185 of JAWZYV010003044.1, forward strand.
TTCTCATTCCTACAATCAAAGGAGTCAATATGCTCTTGCATTGATGATTCAAAACTTCAGACTTCTTAAACTACACGTGTAATTGATCCTGTCGGTAAAAGTGTAATTTTCACGATAAATTTAAAATGATTATAGACAAACTAACTTTCTGCACAGTATTCGAATACTGGAGATGTTTCCTATCTATTAAAATGAAAATGATTGAATACATCTTGTACACTGATTTTGAGGAATACAATCACAAACATATGCATTTAAATTTTGTACTACTATTGAATTTTATTTTGCGATTCCATAAAAGAATGCATCAAAAATTGCATAACATTAAAAAATGAATGTTACTCATTTTGAAAATTTTGTTGGTTACTTGCTGATGTTCAAAATACAATACTATAATGAGTAGAAATTCCATAAGGGCAAAAATATATCAATTATAGAAAGATCATTGCTATGGACAGTATACAGATGTTTCCTGTACACATAATAAAAAGTGTAAACATAAAATTTTAACACTTAAAAAGGGCACTTACTGGCAGATAAAGAGTTTTTGAGCACGGATGTTGTTGTAGTGGAGGATGATGTAGACACAAGCCCCAATACAGAGTTCATATTTGAAGAATTTTGGGCAGAATGATTGGTCGAAGATGTGGGTGCCAAACTGCTGGCACTTAAGACACTGGAGCTACTAGTAGTACTTGAAACTTCATATGAGTGCTAAAATAAAAAAATACATTAATGCTTCAAATTGCAAAGTAGATTATTGGTACTAGGTTTGGAAAATGGTGCTATTGTCAAAAGTGAAGAATATTACAAAGATTTACAATTTCATACTTCAGAGAAACAATTTATGTAATTTGAATTTATACTATAGAAAATGGCCACCAAACTATAATTTTCAAATTCCCTGATACATCCTTCTAGGTCAGAATATACTAAATCCACCCAAATAACTTTTGCAGAGTTTCCCATCACTGAGTTCACTTAAACAGGGTGAGTAGTCAACTTTCAATTGAAAAATCAAGCACTTTTAAGCACTTTATAAGCACACTTTTAAGAAAAATCAAGCACGTCATCATCAATTTTTTTTAAGCAACAGATCAGTAGTGAAGTCAGGAATATTTTGCAGGGGGTGGCTAACTCAAAACTTAGAATGCAGTATAGCTTATAAAAATCAATAATATATATAGTCAACACATATATATTCTTTCTTTTTGAGGGGGGGTTGCCCCCCCATTTTGGCCTAAAAAAGTTTGCATATAAAAATGAGTAAGAAAAGGAAGAAAAATTTTTAAAAACCGTAAACCAAGTTTAAAATCTTTGAAGTTGGAAAAACACACTACAGAAAAAATAAATAAATTGGCTTGGGTCTTCATTTGAACCTCAAATTCCTGAAATCAAGAGGAACTTTCAAATACACTATCATAGGAATCTCAAAAAGCTTTCGAAATTATTCACGAATACGTAATTTTCTCCAAATCCTATGTTCACTCATTTCGGGGATGGCCGCAGCCCCATCAGCAACACTCTCGCTACACCCCTGCAACAGATGAAAACAATTTAAGCTTACTTCAGGGATGCTACAGCTGAAACCCCAGTTTGTCTCAATCAAATCCCTTTTGTCTCAATTAAAATTTTTTTTGTCTCAGTATGTCTCAACTGAAATTCGTTTTTTTCTTTCAAGTCTGTCTCTCTCAACTAATTTAATTTATTTTATCTCTCTCTACTTATCTCTAGAAGAAAATTTTTTAATCTGTTTCCCTCTTCAGCTTCTCCAAGCTCTTTTGCAATGGCCTGAATTTTTTGGGTGGCCACCTCATTTTTTAGTGGAACAAGCCTGAAATCATAACAATTGCAACTGCATTTTACACATTCTTGGTTTCTATGAAATTATTATTAAGATGCCAAATTTAAAAAGTCTTGCATAAAATCGTAAAAAACGGTGGAAATGTAAAAAAACGGGAGTTTCACGTAAAATCGTTAAAAAACGGCAGTTTCACGTAAAATTGTAAAAATCGGTGAAAAAGTGCAAATTTCAAACTGAAAGCACATAAATTGGCAAGTATGAATAGGTAAATTTCAAAATTACTACTATAATTTATGGAAGAAATGCCGAATCCACGATCTCTTCCCCTCCCGCTACCGCTGAAAAAAAAAAAAAAAAGCATCGACCTGGGATATATTTCGGGGGGGGGGGGAATAAATGGTGAAAATATCTCCTTTTATCCCCTTCCCATATAATGTTTTAAAGTATTTACCGCTATTTTACGAAGCTTACGATTTCCATTTTCGAATTAATCAGTGTCCGATTTCATATAAAACATATCAATTTTTATATTCACAAAGGCGAATTCCTAGAAATAAATAAATAACTTGTAAAAAAACTTCTTGCATTCGCTAAAAGTTCGGAAGCGAACCAACCGATGAGAAGGCTCCAGTCAAATGTAAACATTTTTTTTTTTTTTTTTTTTCGTGGACGGCCAGCTGTTGATTATGTAGTGAGCGTGCTTCAGCAAATTGTTTGTTTTAAGCTTTGTATGTTTCTATTCATTTATTACTTTTGATATTTATAACATAGGGATTTATTTTAAAAGCACTCAGCGCTTCCCGAGCTTGCCAGTTACTCATAGTTGATTTTTTACCGTAATAATATCATAAGGCAATGTTTATTCGGTACAGTGCTCCTTCACAAGACGCAAAGCCACATGGTGAAAAAACAAATAACTTATAGATAAACTTTTTTTTTTCTTTGGGGGAGGAGTAGAATGATTAAACTTGCATCAGGCGCAACAGACTAGTTTTGGTTGATATTCAGTATTTTAAGAACAACTAGGTCCGGACTGGCTCTTATGGCTGCAAGTGTGAGTCAGCATTACTATTGTCATGATCAACAGGGAACCACCTGCACCTGCTTTTAGGCATGCTCTTCCGGTTTCAAGATGAATAAGCGATGGGATGGGAGGGAAAAAGTTGTTCTCGTTATCGGCGTAGTGTTTATAAAGGTTTCTGCCGGAAGCTGAGAAAAAAATAAGCACTTCCTTGCAAATTCAAGCACCTTAAGGGAATTTACGTAAAAAATAAGCACTTTCAAGAGTGCTTGAAAACAATTTTTAAAATCAAGCACCTTTTAAGCACTTTTCAAGGCGCTACGCACCCTGTTAAACTAAGAAATAAGCAGAAACGAGCAATTTGATTATTTAGAATTCAAATCTAATTGGATTCAGAAATAAATTCAATTGTTTTAACTTGAGAAACATAGAATATTACAAGGGGTTGTCAAGATTGGAGAAACAATTTGAGGAGTATATCTAGCAACTTTGAGCAGTATTTTGCTTTTTTGGAAAGCAGTTTAGTTCTGTGAGTAAAAATAATGAAAAAGCTATAATCCAGGGTTGGGTTTCTTCCGGGGAAAAAACAACAACAAAAAGCATGTTCAAATTCACAATATATATTAACTATATAAAGGAATGAAGCATATTTAAAAATATAATTAAATGAAATCTAAAATGAAACAACTTAAAATAACTATTTCTTCAACTTCAGATTGAACAGGTATTTATAGGTAGTTTTCACAACTTTAGGGATAGGAGTTTTTTCATTGATGTCAATTTTAGAAAGAGAAGAAAAAAAAATCACCTCCCAAAATTTCTTTTTAGTTATGCATACTAAAAACATGCACCCTCAATGCTCACTTTAAGAACTTTTGTTTTGAAATGAAATGAAATGTAAGATTACAGCTGATTATCTGCAGGAGGGGTCTAGGCCGTAACTTTTGTTTTGTTATACGATGACACATTTAAAAAACAGTGCCTAGAAATTGAAAGATACAACCTATCCTTTTCATAATTAAAAAAAAAAAAAAAAGTCTTTAAATATAGCATACTATTTGTTCAAATATATGTGCACCTTGGGAAGAACTGGCAGCCTATTTGTTTTACAGTTTTAATAAGCAATAGTATGTTTATAAGATCTGGATGAATTTGTGCAACATACTTGAGATGAATTGTGCTGCGACTCTAAAAGAGATGAATCTTTAACACTATGAGATAAAGAGTTTGTCAGTTTGGAGCTTGACACAGAAGTGGACATCATAGTTCCTGACTGACTTGTAGTTGCACCTGACCCACTATATACACCTTGTTGACTACTGTATCCAGTGTTATTAGTTCCATAAGAAGCAGATCCATGTGAGCTGAACCCTATTAAAAATGTAAAGACGAAAAACATAATTACAAATTTTTATCATAACACCCATTACTTCAAATAAAAATATTAGAAATTTCCTAAGTTTTGAGAAATGATAACTATGAGTGTTACACAAGCTAAACATTAAACATACATAAAATTATAACTTATAAGGGTGTCTACTACATTTCTGAAAGACAATTTACTGACTTTTTCCAGACTTTGGGAGCTTTAAAAAAAAGGCGATACATGCATATCATTTTGGAAAATCCTTAAACAGCACCACCCTCTTTTTTTATTTAAATATTTTGCTACCACTTTCTTGAAATAACTTTTGAACTGCAATATAATTGTCAATACACTTAAAATTATATAGAAAAAAGTTACTATGACTTTCAAGTAAGATACTAGTTGGTTCAGAATTAACCAATATTGAACAACACTGTTTCTACTGGTATACTTAAGTGATATATCTAGAGAACAAGATTAAATGCAAAAGCCAAACTTCAAACACAAATTTTTGTCTTTTGGTCTAACATTTCAAGTATAAAAGAATGAAATGAGAATAAAAAATTTTATATTTTATCATTGCTCCCATAGACAGACAGCTTTTTGTATTTTATTTGTTTCAACTTCTTCCCCCTTAACTTTTAAGATAATGTACAAATGGAGAAGGTCCAGATGTGCCAAGTTTCCAGACTTAACATACAATGTGTGCTTAATCAATAATTTTCTTGACTGTCATGTGTGTCTATGTAAACTTAATATCATACTACTTGAGCAGTATAAAGTAAATTCAGTTTCAAAAGTTATCAAAAAAGAAATATCCGATTGTTATTATAAAAACAACCAAAATACATGATACAAATTATTCATATATGAAATTTATGTAGACATCTTAACACAAAAATTTGAAATACCTATTTTTTATAACAAAAAATAGTTTTCCTAATTTCTTACAGCTTTGAAATTTTTAGCATATTCCTAGATTAAAAAATGGGCATAACACAATGAGCATTCATTTATTCAATATAATGTTCAGATTCATTTTTTCAAATTAAATGCCTTCAGGTTTTTGAGCCAGATCAAATGAAAGGAACATGAACTGATTTTGCGAGCCTGATGAATAAAATTAGGAAAAGTTTCAATTTCTGAATGAACTCTTAAAAAGTCTGAGAAAAATTTTAATAATCCTAAAATAGGTTAAAAAAGCCTCAGACTTAGCACATCTGCAAGTCATTTAACCATAAATATATCACTTTGCTGGAGAAAGAAGGAAATTATTACCAGTCTGTGAAGGATAAGTGTTGCCACTGGTTGTCACTGCTGCAGAGTATGCTGTAGGTTGTAAACCATATGACGAAGATCCCGATACATATGAAGATGTACTCTGTCCTTGCGTTACAACTTGACTCTGATATTTTGGCTGCTGTGACTGATTACTAGTCAAATCACTTGAAGCACTATTTAATGAGGCTGAAGTATGGGTATAGTTAACTGTAGATGGCACAATATTGGACGAGTTTAATACAGACTTCTGACTGGAATAAGGGTTGTTTGAATAACTAGAACCAGAATCATGAGAGGAACTGTTGAAAGAATTCATTGCACTCTGATCATTCTTGCTACTGATCATAGAACCTGTAAATTAAAATAATAAGATAAATTATATTAATTTAGAGTAATAATCAAATTTGATTCCTAAAATTAATATTGTTAAGTACTTTCTAAGGATGTGTTTAAAGAAATTAACCTTTAAATACAAATTAAATGTTATCGGTTTCTTTGCCTATCAACTTGACAGCAATGAGATTTAATCTTGTGCAAGTTTCATTAAGAGAAATTGGAAAAATTTTTAAATGAAACCTGGCCCAAATTCATAGAGGGAGAAAAGGGTTCAGTACTCAGGCAAAAATCCTGAGACTAGACACATATGCAATGTTAACATGATTACATTTGATAACCTGATGTTTCAATAAGAAGTGTGGAAAAGGTAATATTTTGTTTACTGCAAAATACTTTGGGCAAAAATCTTACTGAAAGTTTGGAAGCAGCAAGGGGGAGGAATCATTTTTCAAACACAATCTTACGCTCATTATTACATATAGCTATGAACTATAAAAATAACCCCATTATATACTAAATATAAAACCTGAAAAGAAAAATTGGATTTTCCAATAAAACAATTAATTAGCTAATGAAACAAGATCAAACATTAAATCTTACTCTCAAGCGATCCTGGCTGATTTGTTCGATGATTGACATAGGAAGTTACATTTTCTACAGTTTTGTGTTCATTTTGAGTTAACAGCATACTATCTTGATTTGCAACCTGGAGGATAATTCAAAGATTAGTTATCAAAAATTAAAAGAATGTTTTTAGTCAAATAATTCACATATAAAAAAAGTGCTCATTTCATATGTATACACATACATACACACGTATGAATGCATTAAGCTCCTTTTAAAACTAAGTGAACCACATTAAGTACTATTATTTATTTTTATCTTTTAACCAAATGAAAAGATAAAAATGAAAGTGGAGAATTTACAAAACCAGGCTTACGGAAGCTTTGAAGGGTTTTTCAGTAAATATACAGGGTGGTTAATTAAAATTCCCTATAAACAGGGTTCTACAGCTAAAACAGGTGCACGGATTGGAACCAAATTTTGTACATAGACAATAGAGCACACATGCTCAAGGAATTTTAAACAAAGTTTAAAACTTGTCCACTAGGTGGCATTTTGTATGGAAAACGGCAAATTTAACAACAGAAATGGCTAATTTGATATGTACAGACTATTTCAACATTTATTCAAGTGTTTTCCAGACTTTTTAAAATTTTTGGGTCATTTTAAAGCTGATATCATGCACAGCACCACATGGTAGACATTTTGTGAACTAATAATAATAAAAAAAAACTTCCTTAAGCATATCTCGTGCACAGTCCGCATGCCTAATTTGGTGGTAATCAGATCACCCTTTTCCTCTGTAGAATGCTGTTTATAGGGAAAATCATAATCACTCTGCATAATGTCTGAAATTTATTTTAATGAGTATATTGTTTTAATGCTTAGCGTATGTATGCATATATAAATACTTCAAAACAAAAGACGCAAAAGCAACATACTTCTAATTTAACACCAGATTTTTTAAATATAATATGCTATATTTGAATCAAACAAAGAATTATTATTTTAAGTGACATGCACACGGTATTCTTAAAAAATAAATAAATAATATATATATATATATATATATATATATATATATAGCAAGCTTTACATAAATGAAATTAGTAACTCTCAAGTGCTTAGAAGAGGAAAAATTATAGGTCTATAACTTAAGTGGATAAAAAAAGTATAAACCAATTTCTTGCTTAATAAAGATCTACTCTTTAAATACAAGCTTTCTAAACTTACTGATCATTGTCTAAGTTTTATACTATATCTGAAGAATTTTAAAATTTTGAGCAATTATGCACACACACATAAAATTCTTCGTTTCATGGAAAAAATTGGTAAAATATGTGCCAAAGAACTAAAATACTAAGCCATTTAAAATACTTGTTCCATAAGCAGTTTTAAAAAAATCTAATTTTACACTTATTGACAACAAAGGATAATTACCTTCTGTGACTGATTAAGATCACTTGACATTGAATTTTGACTTGGACTGCTGTGCGAGCCTATGCTATAAGTTGAATCTTTACTTATAGTCACAGAGGATGGCAAAGCATTAGAGTAGGAAGATTGAGAAGTAATATTTGAGGACAGAGCTTGATTATTCACATGGCTGGATGCATTTGAACTAGAAAAACATAACAATTATTGCTTTAAAAATATATCTGATTTTAAAAGAAAAAGGAAGAAGGTATTATCACATTAAAACTATTAGAAAATATTTCAAACACCAGCACGGCAACCTTCGCTCTATCTCAGTTGGAACATACATAAATCTTCCTTTTCTCGAGGTGAGAAGGGCATTCCATATGTCATCGAATATGTGGGCCATGTCATTGATGGCACCATCTGCTACTAAGATCTCTAACAAGAAAGAGTGCATATATTCTTTGTTATAATCAGCAAATTTTCTGGTATTTTTAAAGTTAACGTCTCTCCTTGCTCAATTTGTGATCCAAACAAGATAGTGGTGATTAGTTTATTAAATTTAAGGTAATTTACCCTTTTGGGGCAGTGGCTAGATGTTCTAGCCACCTTTTATGCTGTACATGGCAAAATTCAAAAGCAGTGATCAATTTTCCTATGACAATTTAACAGATAATAATGAAATTTGCACAAAATGGTAATAGGAGATAAAGTGCCATGCATATTTCTAAAAATGCGACACACATTTTACACAAAAATTATTCATGTTTGTTTCATTAAACTGACATCAGAAATTTAATTATCACTCCAGCATCTGCAAAAATGAGATAATGATAGAAGTGCTTGTGCTGGAAAGGGTACATTTTTAGTTTTTTAATTTTATTTTTCATCATACTTATGTAGCTGCTGGTGTTTCAAAAAAAAAAAAAAATTCTAGAGGTGATGGCAGATAGGTCATAAAAAAATTGGGATGGAATCACCATCCTCTCATCACGTCCAATAGTTAGCAAATGCAAAGGCCCTACCTTATAACCCAGAAAAACACATTCAAAATATTTTACAGCAAATCATAACACCATTCTATCATTCATTAATTTCTAGAGATGATTTTTAAAAAATCTCAAGATTTCAAATTAACAGATAATGGTATTAGAGTTAGTTATAATGTTATAAACCTCTACCCTCAAAAGACATTAGTGAAATGAATATCATTAATTCAAATCACATAAATACACAAATTCAACATTCAATTTGATGGTATATTTTTTTCAATAAACAAAGGGAGTGTCAATGAGATCCCCCACTTTGCAGAATGGAAAATGAGATTAATGGAAGAAAAAATAAAAGCAAAATACAATTCTGTAGTTAAACTTTGGTGACATTAGGTAGACAATATTTTTACTGTCCTCACTCAACTCATTTCAACTCAAACAAGCTATAAAATTTAAATGAATTATAATCTATGTAATCAAAATAATTAGTACCTTTGTCCAAGTTCTTGATAGCTGTTGCTATTATCACCAGCAGTAAAGTCAAATGGGGATGCATCAGAGCCAAACTGAAGTGCCCCAAATTGTACATCTACGGATGTCACTGCATCATCTGGCATCACAACAGCTGATTCAGGAATCTATTTTTGATAAAATAAAAGATTAGTGTATACATAGTATGAAGCACAGTAAAATTTCTACTAATGGTCACCTTTGAAAACCAGTCATATTATGGTTAGACATTATTCAGTCCATTGAATTAGTAGTAATATGAACTCCAAGGGCTGTCATTGTTATCGCCAATTAAAAGAAATGGTCAACAGCAATCATGAACTTTAGTGAGAAAAGCAATACATTAATCAACACTCTCTGTATACATGGATACCATCAAGATGGTGGCTGAATTTTATTAGAAAATATTGGGGGTAGAAAAAGGATGATATACTTTTAAGATAAAAAGATTCGTGGATGAAAATGTATGACACATCGACTGCAAAATTGAAAATATGCTTCCCTTTTTACAAAAGAACTTATGACCACTAATCATTAGTGATCTGTTGGTAGTTAAAATGGGAGGCTGACAATATCTTCCACCCAAATTGTAGTTTAAAAGTCATAAAAGATGGGGTGTCCTCATTAGCTCTCTTACTCTACAACAAGTGTTTTCACTAGAGAGCGAAAATCTTTCATTTTCCTCTTTTTTCTCACATCAAAAAAGTATTACTGTGAGAAATTTGAGCACCCCAAAAATTGCTTTCATTCTGCTCAAAATTCTGGCATTTCCAGATTCGGACACTTTTGAGAAAGTCATCCTTCCATTTTCATAAAATGGTTTGCTTAAAATTGGGGTTTTTTCAGAGGTAGGGGTAAATACCCATTTATAAATACAGTAGAACCTCGATACAACAATATTTAGGGGACTAAATGAAATTTTCTTTATAGAGGGATGCAACATATTGAGGAGATAAAATATTGCGGTCCTGCAGATTACTTATCATAATAGCGAGGTTTTACTACCTCACCCACTGAGTATTTACCCAACCCAAATCTATATTAAGAAATTTTCACCCATTTTTTCCCTTCAAATGAAACCCTGTACAAACATACAACTTTTGGAGAGCATCTACTCCTTCAGATGCTTCTACAAAAAAGTATTGCAATGGTAGTTCTTTTAGATTTTGAGCATTTCTTATTCTTTCTTTATATAATCTGTTTACAATGGTGTTTAGGTAATGTACAAGAACTTAAAGATACTAAAGAAAACATTCAATGGATTTATTTTGTTTGACCATGGACACTCAATATCAAATGATTTTAGCAGTTTAGAAATAGGAATTATCACCATGAAAATTTAGAGATTATGACTGCTGAAGGCACTGTTAATGATATGGAGCATATGCTGCTGGATGAGGGTGGAGAGCTTTTATGTGAGAGACAAATATCAGATGATAACCTGAAGATGGCTGGGAAAGCTGGATGAAAGTTTTTGTTTTTTAATAATGTTAAGGGGAGGGGAAGATTTTAAGGAGTATTTTAATAAACATAATTGTAAAATCTGGAAAACAGCTTGAGAAAAAATAATTTTTTTCCCTTGAATTAGGATTTTTCCTGAATAGTTTTCCCCTAAAATAAATGCAGCTAATTAACAAAGTAAGTTTTCTCTTCCTTCTAATTTTAAAGCAGAAAAAGTTAATATAATGAAAAACTTAAGAGCAAAAGATTTTTAAGAGAATGTAAAATAGTTATTATTGGATATGGCAGAGTGTATATACATTACTTTTTCTTTTCAATAATAAAACATATTAAAATTCAATAAAAGTCATGAACAGAAAGGTGTAACAAACTGTCTACTAATTTCAATAATAAATGTTTTAAGCTAGCTTGGTAGCTTCGAATTAAAAAAAAAAAAAAATGTAAATTATAAAAAAGAATTAAAATTATTACATTAATGATAATTTAAATTTAATGTTAAAGAGACTTATATTTCATCCTCAACATCCCTTCCTTAAATTATGATAAGAATGTCCAAAACTGAAAATTGGAAAACAAGACTTTCCTAACACCGGTTACATCATAACAGAATGGCTGTATAAAATCTATACAGCATGTAAGACAGTGACCAATAACATACATACCTAATTAGACCTCAATGTAATACACCTTGTATACACTACAGCACTTTAAATAAGTGATGATATACTGAAAAGAATTCATGTACATTAAAGCCTATAAGTTTGTGCTTATATGCTATAATGTATAAGTCCTCTTCTATAGCCCTATATAATGTATAAGTCTTCTTCTATAGCCCTATAAGTGCAATTCACATCAAAATCTATACAGGCTGTGTGACAGTGACCTATGATATACACATCCAATTTGAGCTTATTCAAATGCACCATTTAGACACTAGCGCATTTTAAATAATTTGCATTTATAGGCCATAATGTATATGAATTATTTCTTGAAACCTTGTGAACAAATTATCAGTTCTATACAAAGTCTATGCAGGTTATGTGACCATGACCTATAATATACATATTGAATTTGTGTTCAACTTTTACCACTGTTTAGATGCTAGCACACTTTCAGGAATTTCTGTCCATATGGCATAATGTATAAGAATTCTTTTTCATAGTCCTATACACATCAAAATCAATACCATTTATGAAGGGTGGTCTATATATACAAAATTTGAGCTCAATCGAATGCATCATTAGGAGCTATCATGTTCCCCTATACACATATACATCACTAAAAATAAGCATAAATGGATTCAAGAGACTTCAAAACATGTAAATACATCAAAATCTTAAGAGTCTTTTTTTCATGATTACAATACTTTCATTACATGGTAGATGTTCGAAAAGTAAAAATACCTTAGATGGAGGTGGCAGGCGTGCTTTTGGAGGCTTTACTCTTTGTGGCAGAGGTGCTTGATGCTGAGTGGATGTTGTTTTGGATGCAGCAGAACTTGCAGATTGCTGAGATACAACTGGCGAATTTAAGTCCCTTGATAAAGAAGATCCTGAAGTAAAGCCAGACTGAGATACAATGACTTGTTGCAATTCATGGGCCATTTGCACATGATGCTGACTGCTATTATTATTCACATTGTAACTAGACTGATAACTGCCACTATTAGACTGAAACGAATTTGCATTCAATGATGGCGCAGTCTGAGTATTCTGTACAGTTACAACCTGTAATTAAAAAACAAACAAGATTTAATTATTTGAAATTCATACAACAGAAAGCAATTTCAATAAGTCCATTCATAAAGAGGCTTTATAATATTTGTAAGGATTAATTTTGCTCCCTTTCAAGTAATTAAAATCGCAGTACTTTAAATAATAGCACACAACAGGTAAATGTTTTGCTGTTGACAAGTGAAGGACTTGAAGTTTATTAAAATGTACAGTTCTTATTGTTTATTGCATGTTTTATACATAGCTATTTTTTTCTTATTAGAATGCTATTTCAAAAATAAATTTAAATTTTCGTTTATTTTTTACCATTTCATGCCAGTATCCTGACAAAAATATATTTTATGTCAGCAAACTGACTACTCCTAGCATCATTTACACAAGTAAAAACTAAAATGTTTTAAATTATGAGGAATCACATTTATTCGCATGAAGTAAAATTTATATGACAGCATGTGGTTCAGACATTCTTATCAAGGCTAAACCTGAGAGTTGTAATCTAGCAGCCATGTTCTCAAGACCATTTGATTAAGGGGTTTTCTGTAGATAGGGTAGGGAAAAGATCAAGCATAAGATCTCTCTAACTACTTCAAGCTTAGTGGCTTTCGGCAAAAAAAGTGCAAATATAAACCTTAAAACTTAACCTAGCATGGAGATATCTCAAATATTTAGCTAGAAGAATTCATTTTAGAATTTAGCATTATTACAGTATCAGTGTCCACCAATATAAGGAGGTGAAAATAGTATCGTTAGTAGCTTCACCGACATAAAAAAAGTCATCTGTTTAGTAGACATTTTCTTAATTTAGTTGTTAAATTAGTAGCATTTTTGCACGATTTTGTAGTTAAGAAATAAACATATTTCATTTAGCTTAATTTAAGAAGGGAAGAGTAAAATATAAATTTAAAAACTTCATGAGTTACATTACAGGGCATATGGTACATTTATTTTTATAGCACAGTTAAAAAAAATAAGATTAGAATGTTTGATGAACAACCAATAGCAACTTTGAAAAGAAAAAGGAACAGACAAAAACCGAAATCTGATTTTCAAATTAGTTGCCTGGAGTAAGGTACAAGTAGCCAAAAATAGTATGAAAATGACATTTTTTTTAAAATCAAAAAAGTTGCCCAAGTCGCCTAATCTTTAAATTACTAGCAAAAGTCTTTTTATTCCATGGTGAACACCCTGCACTATTGTATCTCTCTTAATTGAAATAAGTTTAGATGAAGTGCGCAGAAAATACTTGATTCGATAGACGTATAAGGAAGTCATGTGGCATCCACATCAAGTATTTTCCTTTAGTTGCCCTGTGGTCTGAACAATTACGACATATTTAAAATCTTTTCTAAAACTAAATTCATCCGTTTTTTCAAGTAACAATATGAAAAGATTTTTAATGGGCATCACCCATCATATTGCTTATATGTATTATGAGTGAACTGAAATCACAACTTTTATATCTCGTGTATTATTTCAGTGCTCTGTAAAATAAGACAGGAGAGATAAGAACAACAAAATAAATAATTGGAAAAAAAAAAAAAAAAAAAGTAACTAGAAAAAAGGCTGTCAACAAATTAAAAAGAAAAGCAACAAGAAAAATTACAGATAAATCCACCTAACAATGAAAAAAGATATTAAGAATTTCAAACTGGCTTGCCACATACCGTAAAAGCACTAATTTTTTTTAGCCGTAATTTTTGCAAAAATGAAGGTATAGGCGAGCTGAAAATTTCACCAATTTTATATGAATAGAACTAAAAGTTGAAAAATAATGAAAGTACATAGATATAGAACCCCCTTTTGCAAAAGGCATTTTAAGAAAGTTTCTTTTGTCCGAAAAGTTTGTCCCTCCCTCCCTATTTTGAATGGCTTCAAAGGAGCTGGTATATAAATAATGTAAGTGAACGATCTCCATTCTATTAGTTGAATTATTGTTTATATTCAAGGAAATAGTTGTATAGTATTCAAGAAATAAAGAAAATTGTCAAGAAAGAATTGTAACTGCGCAATAAATCATTTTTGGTAAGTGAAAAATTTGATTTTTTTTTTAATTATTTGAAGCGGGGGGAAAAAATATATTTTGCGAGGCTTTAATTTTCGCAATTAGGAAGGACTCGCGAAAATTAAAGCCTCACAAAAATAAGTGCTTTTACAGTAACCAGCCACAATACAAAACCAAAAACTATGTGGTCGATTGTATGCAAATGAACATGTGATTGAGCCATCACGGCCAATCATAGCCCAATAGCCAATAGAATTGGCAGCCCTGTATAAATTTAAAATTCATTAAATGTTTTTAGTTTAACTAACACATTATTTCTTATAAGGCTATATGCATTCAAGTGCAACTAGCATAAATTGAAAGAAATGGTACTTACTCCAACTGCAGCTTTAATACTTTCCGATGCTTCTTTAGCATACTGGTTGAAATCATACGACTGAGGTCGAGGTGTAACTGTTTGTTGCATTTGTGGCACAATTTGCTGAGTAATTAGTGAAGGCTGTCCTTGTTGATTCACACTATTACCAGATGATAAAGTATTTGAGTTTTGCTCAGAGTTGGATGCCTTCAAGAAAGATGACAAATCAATGCTGAAAAAAAAAAAAAAAAAAGAAATAATGGTCATTAAATAATTATATATATACACATAGATATATAACCAATTAGTAAAACACAATGAATATTGCTGCAAAAATGACATACCCCAAGTAAGGAGGGGTGGGGGGAAGGAAAGAAACAGAGCTAAACTAAATGATAAAAGAATGAATGGAATGGAAATTATCTCTGGGTACATCCTCAGGAGCCATACCAAGCTAATTATAATTAAAGACAATCAAAATAGTACGATTTCGGTTGTGTGGAATAGCATAAGAGATATTCACTCTACACGTTTTAGGCTACATCCTACTATTAAAAAAAAAAAAGGAAAAGCAATAATAATTCGAAATAATAGACATTTAGGATATTTCCTTTATATTTAATTATGGATGTTTGATTTTATATGCCATCCCAGACAGCACATAAGCTTAAATCAAGCTTGACATTGACTTGAATTTGACGTATTAATACAAGCTTGACATTTCAATCCATTAACTTGATTATTGCGCTGATGGCGCCATCTGTCACTGTAGGCAAGAAGGAGAATGGGACATTGAAAAGTCTAAGGGGAAGGAATGAATGGGATAATAAGCCCCTCTGAAGTGTAACACGAGGGGAGTTTTAGTTTATTTACATCTAATTAACATTAGTAATTCCATTAACGAATTAATTAGCCCTAAAAATAAATTTTAATATAATTAACACAATTTAGTTAATATACTTCACTTTAAGGGTGGTACAATGATGCGGTTCCGGCCGCTACAAAATAATTTATCATCAGTCATAAATGTACTTGACCATAGAATTTAAAAACATATTTCCAAATATGGAAATTCTTCAAAATAAAATACAATTATACTAAGAAATTGATTTCAAAATCAGCCGTTTGTCTCGATTTTGAAAGTTTTAAAACATGTGCTGCTGTTAAGTTTATATTATGTTTATTTCCCTATTAGTAGAGTCTCTAAATCACACATAACGTTATTTTAATTTTGATGCATCCCATGGAAAAATAAAAGAAACAAATAACACATCACCCACTTATCAATCTGGCAAGAAAACGGCATGATAAGTCACTTCAAACTTTAGTTCTAGTTGCGCGAGGCTCAGTGGCTGAATGGATAGCATGCTCTCCCCCAACCCAAACGTCCCAGGTTCTATTCTAGCCGCGAACACTTTATGGAAACATTAAATTAAATTAAAATTTCAGCACAGAGGAGAAAATGTGTGGCAAAGTAAAATATGTTGGGCGAGTTCACCGACCGCGCCCCGTGTATTTAGGAATTTTTTTTTTTTTGAAAATTTTTTAAGCTTGAAATTAAGCTTGCTATGTCAAGCTTAATGCAAGCTGGGCAAGTGTAAACTAGAACACTTGATTCAAGCTTGCATTAAGCTTACACGCTTGAAATTTTCAAGCTTAATTCAAGTTTACTGACTTGATAAATCAAGCTTGCTGCAAGTTTGATGTTCTGTCTGGGATTTTTGCATTGTGAAAACTTTATATACAGGGTTGTCCAAATTAAACTTCCCCAACTCAGAGGCCTGTGCAG
This sequence comes from Cheiracanthium punctorium, assembly GCA_038373885.1. NCBI lineage: Eukaryota > Metazoa > Arthropoda > Arachnida > Araneae > Cheiracanthiidae > Cheiracanthium > Cheiracanthium punctorium. The sequence continues at coordinate 112,821 of JAWZYV010003044.1, forward strand.
GATGTTGTATTGGTCATAATGTGATGAAATTTTGGAAACAGACACTTCAGATCACGCGCTCGTGATTTATTAAAAAGAAATTATTAGTACAAGAAGTTGCCGATAGGTGGCGTTGCAGATCAACAAGACTTTCTACAGCTGTTCAACAGCACGAGAAACAGTTGGCACACTGACAACACTATGTGGCAATTGGCTAGCGGCGTCCACGCCCACCAAAGCAGCATCTTGAACGCGTGCAGAATCCACAACATGTCGTCCTCTACCTGGTAAAATTCCCAGCTGTCCGGTTCTTTCGAACTTCTTCATCATGTCTCGTAAAGCGTGTGGTGTCATTGATCCTCGGTGTAAGTTCTTTAGCCGACGGAATGCCCTTATCGCAGCACAGGAGTTCTCGTCATTGTGGTAGAAAAGTTTCACTAACAGAGCTTTGTCTTTCAAAGCCGCCATTGTGCATCAGCGAGCTGGAAACAACTGCCTGTACAGCGTCTGTCTTTCACTTTTGTAGAGCTCTCTTTGGATACGTTGCTCAGAAGCTTTATTTCTGCAAATCACGTTATTGCAATATGCAAATTAATAGTGTTACAGCGCCACCTATTTGCAACTTCTTGTACTAATATATATATTTTTAATAAATCGCGAGCACGTGATCTAAAGTGTCTGTTTTCAATATTTTATTACATTATGACTCATACAACATCCTGCACAGGCCTCTGAGTTGGGGAAGTTTAATTTGGACAACCCTGTATATACACACACACCGATAAAAAGGATCAATCAGGATAACTAGAAGTGAATTTTTTATTTTCACTCACAATGGGCATATTTTATTAGAAAAACTAAAAGTAAGACCTTCTTTAAAAAGATTCTTTTTCCTTGAGAATGTATCACTGTATTTATAGAATCCTGTGTGCATCATTTGAATGCAACAAAGGTCAGATGATAGTTTTTTTTTGTAGGTTCCAGGCAAAGCTACACAAATAGAAAGAAAAAAAAGGGGGGGGGGAGAGAATAATATCATCAATGCTTTTTACAGAAGGGAGAAAAACTTAGCAAAAAATATAATAAAGGTAAATTTTTTTTTCTTTTTTCTTTTTTTTTTTTTGGGGGGGGGGGGGGGGGGGGGGGGGGGGAGAGAAGATATATAAACTCAGAATAACAAAGTTATTCCTAACGTGAAGAAAGTAAAGAATATAGGTTTTCCATAATCAATATGTTTTTAGAATACAATGTAAATATCTCCAGTAGAAGTAAAATTTGCAGCAGATAAAAAGTTAATGGATTATTAGATTCACGAACATTAAATAAAGCTCAGGATAGCCATAAAGCAAGATCACCTGTAGCTAATGTCAAACTGTTCAACAATAATAAATCAGCTCAAGTAAGACATTCATTTTTCAAGCAAAGAAAAATAAACATCTTTAACAATAAGCAGAGATGTTTACACAAGATACACATGTAATTATAAAGAAAAGAAAAAATACTACTAAAAATAATTTAAAAATCTGTATGAATAATAGTATCATCTGATTTTTTAAAATCTTAAATGTTTACTTTTGTCCAAGTGCAGTTGCTGTAGAAATATCCAATCCAGTTACTGTTGAAGACTGTTGTGTGCTTGCACTGGGGGTGAACACTTTGGTCTCGTTTAGCTATGTATTGAGAAAAAACAAAATAAATAAATAATGTTCCATCAGTAGTATGATTTAGTATTAATAACACTACACAAAAACAAAAACATGTTGCACAAAGAATTGAAAGACAGACTGCTAACAGAGTTAACATTCACATAGAAAAATCGATGTAAAAAACTTTTAATATGAAGAGGATTTTTAGTCGTTTGATTCATTAGAAATTGCAGACAAAAGTACTAGGTAGATTTATTGTGCAAAACTGGCAGATATGAAAAGAAAAATCTATTAAAGTTAGAAGATGTTCACTCAATTTAACCATTAAGGCAAAATTTTTTTCCCCATTCCATTGCATTAGATTGGAGTGGAATACATAACACCAGTGGTGGCTCGTTGCCTATTTTAGTGGTGGGGCCTGACCAAAATAATATAAGTTTAATTGGTTTTAAAAAAAATGTATGAACATTGAAAACTTTATTGTGTGCGCAGCATTTAGTGTTGAAAAAATTTCAAACAGGGTTTCTACAGATTTTAAATCTTCCGTTTCTCTGACTTTTTATCGTGCACACTTTTGCAGACTTCATATTCCACTTATTTTCAGTGTAGCTTTAATTCTTTTAAAGCTTTTACATTTTACAATTTTTTCTTTAAACACTTGATGATAAATATATATCTTTTAAATTTTATTTGACAGGAAGTATGCCTTGTGATAATTTAAAGATTAGGGAAACTTCAATTAGACAAGAATGTTCATATATGAGAACACATTTAAAAAAATTCTTAATTACAGGAAATAAAATAATTTCTACAAGTTATCAAAATAAAAATATTTTGAGATCACATAACGGAATAGACTTTTACAGCAACATCTTTAAAAATGTACTCAGTAAGAAATAATTTTCTGAAACTAAAATGGATTTACTCTTAAATTGTGTAGAAGAAACTCTCAAAAGAACTTAAGTTTTGAATTAAACTGAGTGATATAAAAGTACACAAAGTTTGTCTAAAAAAATATATATGGTAAATCAAAGAAATTCTGATCATTTCCTTCAGTGATTTGCCAATTAAGCAGCAATAATCAAATAGAAATTACATTTTTCCTTAAAATATAAATTTTAAAATCTACCCTTAAATTTAGTACAAAGACTGGTAAAATAATAAGCTTGATGTATTAATTTTAAAGAGATGCTTTTTTTTCTCAGAGAAACTCAAAAAGAAGATTTTTGCAGTTCTTGTATTTTAATGTTAATTTTAGTATCCAGGATTCTGCTTCAAGTTTTAATAGCTTCTTTTTCTACTCCAGCTCTTTCTTTCTTTCTTTTTTTTCTAAGCACCATGCTTTCTTCATAACACTTTAACTTATGAATACTGTCTAAATGGTCTTGATATCTTCGACGAGTTACTACTAATTACAATTTTTTGGTCAATATTTATATGTTCTATCTCTCCTGCCTGGTCAATGCCATCATGGACATGCATTTGATTTATAATTGTTTGTACATGCATGTTTTCAAATTATAAAGCATTAATAAAAAAAAAAAAAAAAAAAAAAATAAATAAATAAAAAACACTTTCGACAGTAGCATTGCCATGGGACAAAATGAAGAACATTTTCATTACTTTGCATAGTTCTATATATTTCAAATTATTTGCAAGAAAACTTGGATAACATCCATAAACACTTTGCTTTTACAGGGTTTCTACAAATTTCACAGCTTTTGCTTGCCCGACTTTATCCCAACACCTATCATGCTCTTCCCCGACTCTTTATCTAGTGTGCTTTCCTGAATTTTGCATTTCTATTTTTAATATTACATCCTTTAATTAATAACTTTTTATTTATTTTGCCCCTTTTTACAAATAATAATAATAATAATAATAAAATCATTATATACAAAAATATTATTTGACATCACTGGATTCTAACAAAACCATGTTTGATAATAATTTAGGATAAAATTAAGAATATTTCAACTGAACAAAATATGATAATAAAGGACACATTTTAAAATTATTTATAAGGTTAAATAAGAAAATGAAAATAAAACAATTACTACAATTAGGTTCAAATAGGAAGTATTTTCTTGATTTTGCTGCAAAATTAAAATATTCTTGCAATTCCCTGATCTTTCTTCAATTTTCCTTGTCTTTTATCTAAATCCCTGACCAAAACTCATTTCCCTGACATTCCAAGTCTGTAGAAATCCCGTTTTAAATAGCAGCAGAGTTAATTTTCAATTCTTCCTCCAATTCATTCTTGTTCGAAGAACACAGAATGAAATATTGCTGTTTTGCTTTCTCGACTACAGTGTCAGCAAAAATTTCTAGGAACATATCAAACCTGGCTTGGCCTAAGTTAGGTGACTAATTACTACTGGATAAAGTGCAGATAAAGCACGAACAATTTTATGTTTCAGGAACAACTCTTATCAATTCTGATATCATCCCCACATAAAACTCAATCTTCCTGAAGAAATTTGTTCTTTTCAGCTCTTTACCTTTAATTTCCTTTAAGAATTGTCGAGCTGCAAAACCAATATTAACATTTTCTGCTATTACAAGATCTTTTGAGTATGATAAGACTATAGGAACTAATTTTGATGCTGTTGCTGCATTCTGAAGAATTTCTTCAGATCCAACAAGTGTCATTAGGGCCAAAATAAAATTATGTAGATTTCTCAAATAAGAAACAACACATAGGATTTGATGTTTGGTAATGGCAGAGAAACACACTTGCCAACTTTTAGAAATGGCCATCAGTAAAATTATGCAAGAACGACATTTTTCAAATTTTTATACTAGATAACACGTGGCCATAAATATATCCCTTTATAATATAACACGTGGCCATAAATATATCCCTTTATAATATACATACATATATATATATATATATATATTATACATACACACTGAAAACATACAATAGAAATATTTAAGTGTTTTAAAAAGTCCTGTTTTTTTTTTTTTTTATTATTTGACAAAATTACATCTTACTTCTCTTCATTTTGACACTTCAAACTCTTTAATAGCTATGTCCTTTCTTTTATATACAGGTTAATACATTGTGTACATAATTAAACTATGCATTTTAACTAAATTATTACAGAGCTGAAATACTTAATTTAGTACAATTACATTTAAGCAAATAGGCAGTTGTTGGATAACTTAAAATTATAGTGCGATATCAAAAATGAATGATAAAAATTAAGTCCATTGTGTCCACATGTTGTCCAAAAAAAAAGTTAAAATTTATACAGGGTTCCCACACTTTTTCACAGTATGAATTCCAGGAGTTTATAAGGAGTTTTCCCAGGAGAAAATATAATTTTTCCAGGAGTATACATAAATACCTTTTCTAACCAAGCATCACTGAAAATGCATTTTCCACCCGGCATCTTTAGAAAAATTGAAACGGACGAAAATCTCAGGATGGTTTAAAATTTTACTACTGTCACATGCGTACAGATTATTTCCAACACACCGCCACAAATGGTGAGCTTTGTAAACATGTACCCCATGTACCACAGCAGAGATAAGAGTATACGGCTCATACATCAATCACGAAATACTTTCGAGGTGATGTAAGAGCTAGCAGTTAGCGATAAAAGAGTTTGAGAACGCCAACAGGCATAGTTCAGGAACGAAATTATTGGATATGCGGAGAGCAGGGACGAATGTCTACAGCAAATCGTGCCATCATTGGAACTTTTTGTGGTAAGCTTTCAGACCACTGAAGTGATTACAATCCTTGTCTCCAAGTCTGTGGCAGGAATGTCAATAAATATGGCGGTGGATTATTACACGAAACACGAGTCGAAAAAAAAAAAAATTCGGCAGATTGCACATGAAAATTTTTTTTGCACTTTAAATTCTAGAAAGAAAACTAAAATAAACAATATTTCCAGGAGTCAATACTAAAATTTCAGGAGTCTACAGAAAAATTAGTAAAATCCAGGAGTTTTCCAGGGCCCTTAATGTTTTAAATCGAAATCCAGGAGTTTTTAAGGACCAGGAGTTTTTAAGGATTTCCAGGAGGTGTATGAACCCTGTTTATAATTGAAAAAGGAGAAGAGGGAGGAATCAGTAGTAGAAAGTTATTCTGCTAGTAGTACAGAGAAGGAAAAAAAGCTAATTATTTGTGAGGAGAACTATGAGGAAGCACCAGAGTTTAATACCGCTGTTGTGGCTGAGGATATGCTTTAGCTGTTTTCTAAACAAGTTATGTTATTCTGGTGCATTGCCCCATTAACATGCCGCGATATATCGTTGCGACCTCCATGGGATTTATTAAAGCCGCGTCGACATACCTCACAAAAAATAAATTTTATCCCTTTTGACGACTTTAATACAGGGAAATTCATTTGTGTACAAAACTTTATAAGTTTGAAAATAACTTTTAGATGGTTTGCTTAAAGACACTATTAGCAAACACGTGCACAGAAAAAAAGCTAACGAAACAAGTTTACTCCTCACTACGACCGAAAAATCCAATGACTAGAGACTGAGAATACCACCTCTCACATACGCTCGTGCTTCCCTTTGGCAGGAAAAAAACGGAGGGATATCGGCCATGACGTCACCAGGCAGAAAGAGGAGAGACTTTCTTTCTCTCCTAAAGAGGGGGGGGGGGGGAAGATTACATTTGCAGCCACCACCCTCCCCTTCTCTCTCTTCTAGTGAGAAAAAAACCAGTCTCCCGTCCGTCTCGAGGGGGGGGGGGAGTGGCATAGCGGCTTACGTGCACAGGGAAGATTTTCTCGCCAATCTCTAAGCGTGACTTTACGGAAGATCCGTAAAAGTTGGCAAGTATGGAGAAATGAGTCACATGCGTTTGATACTATTTTACAAAAAGCAAATTCGCATTTCATAAAAAAAGTTTAACTTGATAGCAACCCTCTACTGCAAGAAAATGTAAAAACATATCAAACAGCATTTCTTAAATGAAGGAAATAACTGGAAACGGTAGCCTGTAAAAACACACACACACACATATATATATAAATAACCCTTTTAAGAGACAAATAAAATAACTATCACAATGATTTAATAGGTCCTTTGTCAAAAACTGTGAAACTAGGAAATTTTACTTAGAATTTTCATGCAACTAAGCCCTAAATTTTGACGAACTTTATTTTGCTTACATTAGCTGTTTCTTCAACACATGGTACGGTGAAATAACATTGAAATGCAATCTATTGAGACAAAACGGCTAATTTTACCTATTTATAATTATTGTTACCTTCCAGCAGATTTGTAGGAAAGTTACTGATCAAACTTTTCTATTGTAAAAAGTATGATGCATACCTACAGGTGCAAAAAACATAGCGCTCCCGCTGAAAGGTTAAAGTGGAGACCCTATATTTCAAAATTGTAACAGCACGCATCATTAATTATTGAAAGTTTTAAATTAAAGTACATTTTATCAATTTTGAAGAAATGAAAATATTAATTAAGAACAAGAGCATTACATTGTTTTTGAATAGTTCAATTTTTATTCTACAAAAAATGTTTACAATGCCCTGTATGTATCTAAAGTAGCACTTTTTTTACGGTGTTAACTTACATTTTCAGTCCAGTCTTCTTCACTCCATTCTTCAGTTACAGCAACATCAGACCAATTACCTGCAAACAAAAATTTTTAAATGTAGAATAATAAATTTTCATTAGAAAACATGTGTGAAATGCTCATACCCCCCAACCAAAAAATAATATAATAATAAAATGCAACTTTAATAAGTGAATTATATATATATATATATATATATATAAATAATCAAATTACTTACTAATAAAAAATTATTCTCAGTCTATATTAGTAGGATTTGCCAAATTCTCATCAAATGTAGCATACAGCACCAAGTTGAGTTCAGTCTAGGGCATTTATCTTTTCATGCCAAGCTTGGCAACAAATTGCTAAAATTTCTCAACTTTGGCAACTTTTGACAAATGGCAGTACTGACAAACTTTTGTTAGTTATACAATCATTACAACCAAAAATAAGAGTATTTAGCAAATTCTTGCCAAGTATAGACGATATCACCGTGTGGAGTTCAGTTTTGGAAACTTATTTGACCAAATTAACATGGGACCACCCCATAGCTATCCCCTTTCCAATAATAATTAAAAAAAAGAATTTTTGATTGTTTGACGCTGTAAAAAGATCAGGGCATGAAATTCATTTTTTCATAGAAGGGGGATCTCCCTACCAACATTTATGAATGGAGGGGAGGGGAAAAAAAAAAAAGAAATCAAAAACCACTCTAAATCATTAAGAGCACAAACATGATAAAATAATACTGAAGGAATACAAGTCCAACATTCAAGACAACTATGAGAATATTTATTTTCATCGAAAGAAAGCAAACGATCGTTTACATATGCCTCTTTTTCATATTTAGCCAAATTTTGTGGCAACTTAACAATTGAGTTTCATTTAGTTTTTCTGGTCCCAATTCTGCAATTCCCATTAAAATGTCTAGGTTTTTATTGTTCAGTGAGTTTCGGAACTTTGATTTAATTCTGTTTTGGGTACTAAAGCCCCTTTCACAAGGAACACTTGTAACGGGCAGCACAAGAGCAATTTTTATAATCATTGCAAATGTTTCACTATATTCCCTTAAGAATTTTTCTGAAAACTTTCCAAAATCTGACAAGTTTTCATTTTTTGCCACCTTTTTGTATAAGGTATACTCTGCCATTGCAGTGTCAATTTCCACTTCTGGACAAAATTGTTTGACTATATCTTGAATTAAAGTACTGCCAAAATCTGCTTTTGCTCCATTTGCATTCATTGCAGCAGGTTCAATGCACTGAAATTTCAAACACATATCGAGAGTTTCAGGAGGAAATCTTCGATCCATTTCTTCTATTAAGTTTCCGATATAAGTGGACTTCAAGTTATCTATTCCTAATTTTTGATTATTGCAGGAATCAGTGAGTTTATTTTTACCTGTAATTCAGAAAAAAAAAAAATTTCCTTGTTTGGACCACGTGTCACTTGCAGCTCTTCTAAGCTTTCTTTCGTAGATTTAATCATATTGGTGACACTAGAAAGCACCAAATTTTCACTTTATAAAAATTTGGATAGTATTGTAAATGGTTGGAGTATATCCATCATGATGTGAATGAGAGCTATAAAAGAAAATTCAGAAACTAACTTGAGAATTCCTTTTGCTTTTGCAGCATCCCCTGTTTTTAGACTAGCATCATGTTCCAGTGCAGCTCTCAATGAGTCAAGGGTTCTGAAAACAACTGATACACAAGGCCCCACTTACAAGCCTTTTGTATTTAGATTTCTTAAGGGGACAGCCTACTTTTAAGAATGGGAAAATGTAGAAATTTTAGTTCAACTTTCATAATTAAAAAAAAATAATGAATGCATGCAGAAACAATATTTTTTCAGTTAACTACTATGACATTACTCTATTGGTTAAAAATATTATTGTAGTTTATTATAAAGGTGATAATTTAAAAAATACTATTTTACACACAATATTGTAAAAACAATTCAAGGGTACTTTCCCACTGCGCGCAAGATATCTCAATTAGAATTCCTTTGATTCTCATAATTTTTTTCTAAATTAAACAAAACATAATTAACAATCTAAACTAAAATGGTTTAATTATTTTCATAATTTAAATTAAAAAAAAATATTTAATCTAAAAGTTTAAATTATCATAAAAATTTTGATAGTTTTACAATCATAACTTTTTTTCTATGAAACACAACCATTTCATTTTAGTTCATTTTGTTCATTGTATTAAAATAAATGCCTGAGAAAAATTTCAAGTTGATATCTTAAATAGTTTTTAAAATATCATGCGTGCAAACTTGAAAAACAGTGTTTTGAGAAAACGCCAATTAAAGTTCAAATTGTAGTTTTGGAACATAAATTTAATTTTTAAAAATTAAAAACATTTTCGATTGAAACATTTACTATTTAAAAATAATTTTAATGAGTATTTAAAATGATTAACCCAAAATATGTTTTAATATGGCTTAAGAAACATCAGTAAAGAAAAGCTCGACAATTGTAAATATGAAAAAATATGTACATACCTTAACAAAAGATACATTTTTAGGATATAAAGGCACGAATATTGGTAAAGTACATTATTTGAAGTTATTTTAATAATTATATCCATGTATATATTTTTTTACTATGCAACATAAAAATTTGATTTTATTTCACTTTATGAACTTTTCGATTTAAAATTTTCCGCTTTCGTGCACATTGCCTTCGTTTTCTTTTATTGCCTCAAACTGAGAACTGTTGAGCAGTTTTCTGGCTCTTCTAGTTTCTAAATTAAATTCTGTACATTTCTTTTCTGCCTCTTTTATGCTTTTAGTGTCAACATTAGTTGCAGCTTCTACAGCATGCTGCCCAACTTGCGTTTACATTTTCCTTTTTATCTCAATAAATAATTGTCATACAGAAAAATGATTGGTATCAATCTTTTTAGAATAAAGTAAACTATTTAATGAGATAAAAATCTCAAAATCAATTTTTGGGGCATTTTAAAAGTAGGCTGTCCCCTTAAGCTACATTCCGAGTTTTAGAAGCAACAAGTTCATCCGAAAATCGGGGAAATTATCAGAAACTGGAAATGTCATTGCAAAAAGTAAATTTTCTGGAAATTTTGGGAATTTTTCAGGGCGGGAGGCTCCCGCATCTGCAATCGTTTTCGGCGGGATTTTTAAATTTCGGGCACGAATCCGGCCATCCCACCCTGAAATTGAAGCCCTGAAGATATATCACTGTACATATATTATAAACATATATATACACGCGTAGTGCCTCCTTTTTGGAAGTCGGTAAAAGAGGAGTACCAACTATACTTCTTGAAATCTTTTCAGGCATAATTACATATGTCTTAACTAAACTCACCAACATTCATTGTTGTGTCACTGGGATTAGACATATTGACCTTCTCAGCAGTACTATTTGTCCATGTATCAATCGATTCTGGGAAACCATCATTATTTTGAAGTCCACGATTTTGAAATGTCCTACTTCGACCACCACCTCGTCCCCGTCCACGACCTAAAAATAAAAAATTTACAATGTAGAACACTCCCTTCAAAGCAATATTGTACATAAACAGAAAGGGTGCAAATTAAATATTATTATAAACATTAATATATTTTTATGCAGATAAGCTCATGTTTAAAAGACGTATATACCTGGAAAAGTAAAAGCATAAAATCAGCATTATTGTTTTATTTTAGCAATTAAGGAGGATTATTTTTCTTTTTTTTTGAGGGGAGAATATACAGGCTAGCATAGCATACAACACAAAATGAAAATAAATTGACTACCAGCAAAAACTTTTGTAACATATATTATTAGATACATTAAAAGAAGCCTAAACAGGGGTTTTGCTTAACCCATCTCTAAATTATTTTATATTAAAAAAGCTGATTGCAATATACTACTTGGCATGCGAAGTTTTCAAAATCAAAAGGCCCGAGGTTTACCGTTTTTCAAAGACAAAAAGGCTGAGATTCTGTTTATGCACATATTTTCAACATTAAGCGTATGCTTTATCACCAAACTATTTCATAATATGGAAGAAAATAGCAACCACCCCATTTCTTTTTTTGAACCCCCGTTAACATGGAAAAAATTATTTGTGAATAACAATACATGCACAGATGCATATACAAAGAAAACTTAAGTTATGATGGAAACTATAAAATAAATGAAAGCATCAGTATAAATGAAACTGATCAACAGGCAAACATTGTACCATGTAACCACAGAAACAAATTCATAACTTCACTACGTTTAAAAAAAAGACAATACCATGCAAACCACATAAAATAGTGATTGCAATAACTAATTACCAGATGAAAAATGCTTACGGGGTCCTCGAGATCTTCCTTCATTATTTCGTTCTCGCCTGTTTTCTTGCAGATTTTTTTCATTCTTTTCATTTTCTTTATTACGCCCTTGAACAGAAAAGAAATAATTCAAATTCATGAAACTGAAAATTTAAATGAAAATAATAATTCTTTAATCATTCTCACTTGTATATTTAAATTAGTTTATTGATTGTTATATGATGAGTTTTGTCATGAACTTCTTCAAAACTTATTCACACTAAAAAAGTACATAAAATACCTTACCAGATTGCTTGCTTTATAAATTCTAGCTGTAGTACTCAAAATAAAATAAAAACATAAGAAATATTTTAAAAACCTCATTTTTTGCTTTTCTTTTGGAGAAATAGGAATTTAATCGATTGAAAAATGATTCTGGATAACAGGTTTTCTGGATAATTGGTTTCCGGATAAGAGGTTACATACTGTACTTCTATAATCATTGCTTATAACTTTTTTTTTTTTCTATTACGTCAGCTGCGAGTGTGTACAAATACGTCATTATGCATTAATTTTCCAGTTATTTGAAAACTGTGAAAGATAGGAGAACTGAGGTATAACATGGCTAACCCATATTTAAAAAGCGGCAATGCTTTTTTTTTTTTTTTTTTTTTTGACATTTCCCTGTTTATTTTATTATTTGTTTATTTTATTGCTATACTGGCGAGGTTTCATCGAGGCTACAAAGTTTACGTTTACACAGGCTACATCTGTCTTTTTCAAAGTACATAAAATTTAAATAAAAAATTCAAACCATGGAATGATCGAACACTACTTTTCTACAACGTACAATTGACCATGTATAAAAACAGGCTGCCTCAATTATATTTAAATTTTTTCGAGTGTTTGTCCTTGAGACTTACTGTCATCGCAATTGCTGGTATAACTGTAAATTGGTTTCTTTTGAGAGATAGGTGATAGATAATGTATGTGGGACTAATTCCAAATTATATCTGTTTATTTGGAATCCAAATTTTCCTACTGCATGAGATTCCAGTTAAAACTTCAGAGTCAATAGCGATTATGGTGCATAAACTTGATGCGCATTCTTGTTCCATTAATTAATGCTCCCTTTGTAGGGGAATAGGTTAGTTGCACCAGGCGAAAGGAGAAAAGGGCGAGTTGCACCGCTGATGAATTTAATCCACGGCCGCGAAAAGGGAGGGAGGGGGACAATCAGAGGAACCCTGCGGTCTCGCAAAGGACCAGACGTAGCATATTTTCAAAGAGGCCCTACAGCAACCGCCGAATCCAGTGATTTTTTTGGGGTCTCGCAAAGGGCTAGCAGTAGCATATTTTCGAGGGACCCCTTACAGCGATAGCTGGATTGTGATTTTGGGGGGGGGGGCATCCCAAAGACCACTGGTAATATATTTTCGAAGCCGAGCAAGATATGGATTCCGGTGCAGCTCGCCCCTTGATTTGATTGATAGCTGTTGGTACGGATGCAATTGACCCTCGTCCCTTTGTATTACTTAAGTTTCTGATCAGTAAAACTATGCAATTAACTTTCAACACTAACATATCGGGTTGCAAACTATTATAGTGCTTTTCGATTAGCCGTGCTTAAATACCACCAACAATTTTTTCTTGGCGACATTAAAAGACTACTTGTAAAGCATCGTCGTTCGCCAAAAGCCGAAAATGTTAATCAGTATACAAAAAAAAAGTACTTATATACAAATTACAATGTATAAAAGTATGAATATACTAAAAAGAAATTTGAGTGTTTATTGGATTAATCGTTTGTTAAAAATATGGAAATGGAAAACATATGGAATTAAATTAAAATTCCAAGATATAGAAATGCGTATGAAAGAACTCTGTACGGGAAATGATTCTCATTAGGTTTGTTCGCAACTGGCACTGGTTTGAATTATTTGGCTTTTTATCGGTGACTGAAAATTATCCAAACCATTAACAGTCAAAGAACTCAAAAATTCTACTGGGTAATTATTGATTTTACTGTCATCATGGCAAATTATTTTATCGTAGCTATGATATGTTCTCAGTTTATCATGTATTCGATGAAGTATATCGGTATAAAAAAAAGTACAAACATCGCATTTTAAGTGCTAAAATGACTGACTTCAATATGTTACCTGAGAGTATGTTTTGTCAGAAATATTTCCATACACCTAATTAATAATGTAATATTATTTTCATCTCCTATTGATTGCTGGTGTATTTCGATAATATTTTCACTAAACTGGAGAACAATTTCATTTTTTGCAAATTTTGTTGGAATATTCTAACCCTATTGGATTTTTGTAACTTAATGCTGTAATTTCAAAATGGACATAACAATGGAACAATCATCCGACTTGGGGCTAAATATTGCTCGGCAATTTACTTCTCTATTTTTTTTAAGGTACATTAGTATATTACACAAAAATTTTAACATTCGCACAAACAACTCAAATCGAACTTTAACTGTGCCGAATTTCACGCTAATCCTTTCACGCAATGTGCTGCAAAAGGGACACAAAGGTTTTCCTTAGCGTATTTATATATACATACGCGATGGAAAGTTCACAACAGCATTAATCTATTGTTACAATATTTCATTTGTACAGATTATGTACAGATTTGTTACAATATTTCATTTGTCATTTGTTCTTTGACAGAGTTCCCTCTGGTACGATTTTGTCTGCCCTTGCCTCCAAGGGTGTTGATAAAACTGTCCGTCAGTGGATTGATAATCTACTCTCGTACAGGCTTATCTCTGCTTCGCTTCTGGGGGACACCTTGGTGGCACGTCTTTCTGCTGGTACTCCCCAGGGTGGGGTTCTTTCACCTTTATTATGGTGTATTGTGGTGGACTCCTTGTTGGCTAAGTTATCTAGCATTGGGGGTCCACTGTATTGGCTATGCTGATGATATTGCCATTGTGGCCAGGGCAAGTTTGGCCCGGTGGTCACTGGCTTCATTAACTCGGCCTTGAAAGTGGTGGAGAGCTGGTGTTCTGATACTGGGCTTTCTGTCAATCCCCTGAAGACATGTTTGGTTGCTTTTCCTAGTACTAAGCACTTCAAGTCTTCTAAGTTTTCCTTTTTTGGACAGCCCATTGCGTATTCTTCTTCGGTGAAGTTTTTGGGTGTTTACTTTGACTCCCATTTGGGGTGGAAGAATCACCTTGATTACTGTCTTGCTAAGGCCAAATGAGTCTTTTGGGCTTGTAGAAGTGCTATTGGCAGGACTTGGGGCCTGAGTCCTCGGTCTATTCATTGGATCTACACCATGATTGTTCGCCCGATCATTGCGTATGGGTCCATTGTTTGGTAGTCTAGATCTTCCTTAGTTTCATCTAGGAAGGATCTTACCCGTATTCAAAGGATGGCGTGTTTGGCTATCACGGGTTGTCTTCGTACAACTCCTACTGCAATCACTGAAATGCTTTTAAACCTTTTGCCTCTGCATTCTTTTATTGAGGCTGAGGCCCTGGTCTGCAGAAAGAGGCTTATGGACCTGGGGTACTGGAAGGGTTAGTCGCAATACCTTTCATGGGGTGATCTTGATTCATCTATGTTAACGCATCCTCTCTGTTGTATGCCTTCTGATAATATGCTTGTCAGGCATGTTTTTGACGGATCTTTTTCCGTTCGTTTCCCCCCTAGAGATGACTGGCGAAAGCCTCCTATTTATAGTAAGAACAAGTGTAGCGTTTGGTACACTGATGGCTCCAAGCTTGGTAATCGTACTGGAGCTGGAGTTTGCTGTCCGGACACTGGCATTAAGCTCTTTTATTCTCTGGGCCTTCATGCCTCTGTCTTTCAGGCAGAGGTTTATGCTATCCTTACATGTAGTGTTTTCTGTTTAAAGGCTGGTTACTCCAGGAAGCATATCTTCATTTGCTCTGACAGTAGGGCTGCTTTGCTAGCCTTACAAAGCACTGCTATCTCCTCCTACTTGGTCTGGGAGTGTTACTTGGAGCTTTGCAAGCTCTCTCGTCTCAATAAGGTTACTCTTTATTGGGTTCCTGGCCATTCTGGCATTCCCGGCAATGAGATGGCTGATTTCCTTGCCAGGGCGGGCTCTAGTTCCTCTTTCGTTGGCCCTGAGCCGGTTCTAGGCATCTCGGGCAAAAGTTATAGGGATACTGTTCTTAACCACTTTCGGAGGCTTCAGTATTCTAACTGGCTTAACTGTGATGGCCAGAGGCAGGCTAAAGAGATTAATCTTGGCTTCCCTGGTGGCAGATGCAAGGAACTTCTGCGTCTCAATAGGTCCAGTCCCCGTAGGGCTATTGGTCTGTTAACTGGGCACTGTTGCCTTAAAAGGCATCTAAATATAATGAAGATTGCCAATGATCCCAAGGAAACTGCATTGCAGATCCTCTGTGAATGTGAGTACTTTTCGGCTTACAGGTTTGAGCATCTTGGGCGCCATGTCATTAAGCCCTGGGAGCTTCACAAAATGTCTGTTAGGTCTATGCTGATGTTCGCATCTGCTACTGGGCTCTTTTCATAGGGCCCTTCAGGACTTTCCATTTTTTCAGGACTTTCCATTTTTTCAGGACTTGGGGTTGGTACAATAGACCCATGGTCGCGGTGCCTGGCCCCTTGTGGGCCTCCCCTCCATAAGTCATAAAATATTTCATAAGCTGTAGAATATGCATCAAATGCATTTTTCTATAAATAGGTTACAATCATATAAATTTCAACATAGGGTTACCAGGTGAAATACACGAAAGATGAGAGATAAAATGACAATATCGTTTTAATATAGCAATAATGAAACAAAAAAAGTAGGGGGGTCTCCCCCTGACGAGGCTTGAACAGCAGAGTTATTTTTTTTTCCAATCTCAATGTACCTACTTAGATATTTATTATTTTTTTTAATTAAAAAATGTACCTAAATGAAACATTTTACATTCACAAGTACATTTTCTGTAGCAAAATGCTTTAAATATTTTTGAATAAGGTAATCTATTTTGATAAAACTAACAGGAAAATTGAATAATTAAAATTGTATATTCTTAGATACTAACATAACATAGAATATTTTTTTGGAATTTTATTTTTGCTGTAAGCACTTTGGCAGCTAATTTCATTTCTGATTTTAAAAAGGTTTTAAAAGCTATACGAATTTAGCTTATTGTGTATTTGGGAGAATTAAATTACAAACTTGTCTATAATACACAAGAATATACAAATAAAAATTATTTGTAAAAAAAAAATATGTATTTTAACAAATTACTGTAACTATCCTTAAAGACTTTCCACTCCAAAATACAAAGTATTATTCAAATAAATAAACTTGTAACAAAAACAGATTATTTTTACAACTATCTTTAAGAGTGATATTATTATATATTTATAAAAATAAACTTACAGTTGCGACCTTGATTTCCTCCACGGTTCATACGAGGAGGACCACGATATCGATAGCCACCTTCTCTTTGCTTATCACGTCTTCTGTTAGTATTTTCAACTGGCTCTTTCTCTTCCTTTTCAGCTGGAGCTGGATCATGGCCATTAACTTCAGGTGCCTTTTGCTGAGCTTGTCTGTTCTTTTTCTTTTTACCAGATGTTTCCCATTTACCCTAAAATTGCAAACATTAAAATGAATCATAAAATTATACTTGATAATTCAATTGCTGATCTTGCAATGCAGCACGATAATACACAATTACAGTCTATGCTTGTTTTACGAACCCATAGGGACAACTCAAATAACTCAAAATCACATGCTAAAATAAGCCTACAGGAATGTATTTAGGACAATTCACTAGTTTGTAAAATATAACCTTTTCATAAAAATGAGCATTGACTATACTCACAGGAAATCAAAAACTAGTTTTAAAGAGAGACAGTTTAGTTTAAAAAACAAAAGAGTGAATAAATAGAGGGGGTCGGATTTCTTTTCAATTATGCTATATTTGCAAATGAAGATTTTTTTCTTTTTTACATCAAAAAGAAAGAAAAAAATTGATTAAGAATTGAAAAAGAAAGAAAAAAATTGATTTTTGAGATCTCAAAAATCAAAGATAGCTATGAAAGTGCATTTAGTTTACAGCTTTTCCTTTTGTACAAAGCATAATTTATTAACACGCAGGGGGAAAAACTGGTTTATACTCAAAAACCCAGAAAATATTTGCAGGTAGGGCCAAGAAGGATGGGAGTTTGATGAATAATTTACAAAAAGCAATGCAAATCAGTCTACACCTGATTATGTTTATTATGGCTGGAGTATATCAGAAAGTTACAATTTTAATGCAAGTTTAAACTATTTTAACAAAACGTAAGATTTTCTATGAAACGCATAGTTCTGTTGTGGTGCCTCCTGGAAAATTTTCACCTATTACATTACGAAATACCAGACGTGGAGTTGTTCCTTAAACAACCAGCTACCTTCTATATGGTTCCAATGCTGAAATGGATGTTCTGTATCTATCCCACTGACCTTTCCTACTGGAGATGAGTGCAATTGATACTGGTAAGTTTGTATGATTATGCAATGCTATGCAAGGGCGATCTGCCAAGGATGGGGGGTGCTTTGGTAGGAGGACTTTCTAAGGGGCTAATTCATATTCACATTACATCTGGAGAAACCTACCAAAACTCCAGATAGTTAGATCGACAGCCAAGCGATGAGCCTTGAACCCAGGACCTTCACACTTCGGCCGCTTACCATTTTCAATGACATAACCACTGTGCCATTGTGAGGGCTGGTAAGTAAGACAACTTGCTGTTGTTCTTTCCTATATTTTGTTAAGTAGACCCCCCCATAATACGGGTCCATACAAAACGGCAAAATTTTTCGATCTGGTCCCCAATAGCTCAATGTAAATTGAGACAGATATTCTGATTTTATTTTGCTTTAGCTCCAGTAATTTAAGTAACTTTTGAATTGCAACACTGAAAGAAATCCTCATCTAGCCCGGAGTAATAGAGGCACAAGCCAGCATTTTGCAGACTGCAACATACACCTCTAGCAAAAATCATACGATGAATTAAGCAGATCATCTGCTTTTTCTAATTGTGGTGTACGTTAAACGTATCTGAAAGAGCTTTTGTATGATTTATTTTATTCTAATTCAACTTGAGAAAGAAAATGTTTTATTAAAATAAATCTGCAAATTTAAACCGGATTTAATTTAGAGGAAGTGCATATCACTTATCTCTGACGCATATGTAGTATCAAGCAGTTCTTAAGTGAAATGTGAAATTAATTGGTTTGCACTCCAGGTGGAGCATAGCTCAGGTGATTGTGAGTGATTACGGCAAACCTGCGAGAGGGGTATCTGCCCAAGATGAGGGATGCCTTGGTAGGAGGACTTTCTAAGGGGTTCTAACGCGTATTCACGTTACATCTGGAGAAAACCTACCAAAACTCCAGACCGTGCGATGGGACCCGAACCCGGAACCTTCACACTTCGGTCATCTACCATTTTCAGGAGCATAGCTCAGGACTGTACAATACAGATCTCTATAATACGGAACGCATCAACAAAGTTATGGGGGGTCTACTGATTTTGTATTTTATATAATTGCATTGGCAAGATATTGGAATTTTTTTTTTTTTAAAGGCTGTTTTAAAGAGAAGTGATAAGCTTTGAACTCATTTTGTTTATCAAGTTCTTTTAAATTTAGTATAAAATTTTATGAAGTTTCAGATTAATTAAAACAATGGAGAATACTAAAAATGTCTGCATTATTGTTTGATGTTATAAGCAGGATAACTTAATTATCACCTTTTTACTTTTTAAAAACATTTTTATTAACAAAATTGAAAATGTTATACTTGCATTAACTTTTGACTATCAGAGATGGATGTCGACAAAATTTGGGTCCATTTTATGGCCCCTTCACAAAATTACAATGAATTAAAACACCCCTTCATTATAATCGATTGAAATGACCCCTTCACAAAAGTGCAAATTAAAACAGCCCTTTATTGGCATTTTACCGCATATTTTAAATTTTTTTTTAAGGGAAAAAAAAAAAAAAAAAAAAAAAAAAAGACTCAAAAATTTTTATTAAAATTCACAAAAATGGGATCCAGGGAAAAATTCCTGGATCAATCCTTGCTAATTTACCAGCAATTAAAATTATGCTTACCTCATCTTGATTTCCTTCAAGAAGCATTATTGCAGCTCGATCTGTATCATTGTCACAGTCATGAAGGGCTACAAGAGCAGCATCAGTGGTGAGTCCAGTTATTTCAATAATCTAAATACAAATATATGTGTTAACTAAGAGTATATATACACATTACATTTAAAAAGAAGGTATTAAACATGACACTTACTTTCTCCACTTTGTCTTTTAAATCAGGATAATCAGCTTTATTTGCATCATTAACAATCTGTGCTATTCTAAGCTGCTCAGCAGTAGGCTACAAATATAAAATAAATTTAATTACAAAAAATGTTGATTAAAGCAAAATTTCAGTGAAATGCTAACATTAGCAGAAAATAGTTCACTGAACCCCCTTATTAAAATCTACTTTCAAAGAGGGCTGAAAGGATATAAAAGATACTGTACTACATGTTTTATTTGAAACACAGCCAGTATTTCCTCTAGAGTGCAAGAACGCAAGAATGAATATCTCATTTTTTAAAATCTTCTCGCATTGAAAAATTACTGCCCAAAATTCACGCACCCTACAAATCGGCTTCATTCTGCGCCGAATTCTCGTATTTCGAAAGATTAGGGCACTTTTTCAAAAAATGTTGCACACACTTCCATACAAGAATTATTTAAATTTCTCATGAGATTGTTTATTGAACTCATTTATGTTAATGAGTTCATTGTTATGTCTACCCACGTCCCACTGGCTTCAAGTTGTGGGTCCTATTGACTCAATTTGAATTTTTGGAGTTTCTGTAAAATATACACAGGGTGTCCCGAAAAGACGATGACAGACTCTAATTCTTTATTAGAGATAAGTGGGCACTGTAAATTGAAAAAAATGTTCAAAATAAGGTCAGAAATAAAACCCCATCAAGAAAAAAATTCCTTCTCGTTAATTTACACTTTTTAAATTAATATGCAACACCTCTGCAAAACAACTCCAATTAGTTAAATTTGCCCTATACACTCATTAGGTGGCATACAAAATTTGAGATACCTTAAAAAGAGTCAGACGATAAGAAGATAAATATAACACTGACATAAACCCTGTGGCTCTAGTAGTATGGTAGTACTGGTATAGTAATAACAATAGTTATTATAATCTTAAATGATTATTATTGCAGTTATGTTTGTGTCTGTAAAAGTTATGAAAGTAAAGTAAATTTTGAAAAACTCATTTTATGAAATAGTGGGATAACCAAGACAGGCTTTAAATGGAAAAATAAGATAAAAAATTATTTCCTTTGTTTCACCCAGGGTTGTGTTTTTGGCATCGAAAACTGGTTTTTGACTGTCAAAAACTAATCCATAAAAGAAAGAGAACATGTAAACCAATCCTGCAGTATATGGATCATTCTGCAGTATTTGGCTTAAAAATATAGAATTTTACAAATTTAAATTTAGTGTTAAAGTTCCATTTTAAGATATTTTATAGAAGGTCCTTAAAAAAATCCTATGTACGTATAGACAAACACATAGATTTTTATAAGTAAGCACACAAATTTATTCACGTGTACTTATTTATGTAAATACTACATATAGAATAGAACTTTAATTATCCGACGTAACTGAAACCGAACCAACATCAAAATAATCAAAATTTACGGATAAGAGATTTTTTCAAGAATTATCTAGTTTAATATGAAGGGTGATTTCATAGTAACTTGCGTGACATTTGTACACCCGGTTTTTTTTTTTTTTTTAAAGCTCTTTTTTCTTAGCTCAGCATTGAAAATCAAATATCAGTTAATATTATCCGATTTTACATTTCTTATAAAACAATTCCATGCACAAAAACATTTTATTATTAATTATTAATTTTATAAAACTTTTAATGTGTGTGATAACTTAATTGAAATCTGTTACCAAATTGAACAATTAGATTTGCGAAGGGGCTGTTTACCAATGGAAGAATTTTGCGAAAGGTCCGTTTTCAGAATGGAATATTTTGCGAAAGGTCCTTTTTTAAGATAAAATATTTTGTGAAGGGTCCATTAACGGACCCGAATTTCTCCTAAACAGACCCCTGGCATGTTATAAATCTTTTCACAAATTTTAAGTTCTTCCTAGGAAAATTAATATTAAATCCTTTAATGTAGTAAATGTAGAAAAGGAAGCTCAGATGAGAAGATAAGATGCATTTTCAGGGGAAAAAAAACAAAAACAAAAGGAAGTGGTCGATTTTAATAAACAAGATTTAATAAGGTGCTTCTTTGATATCAGGTCATCCACGTACATTTTGCCTGACCGACAGGCTCGGACTGCCTGGACCTTTGGAAGCATTTTTACTTTTCTTATGATTTTAAGTCCTGTACTACAAGACATAGAATCTACCTTAGATGCATGCACTGAGTTACTGAAAAAATGAAACTATATTAATTAAAAGTCTGAGTATGTACGATAATTATTTGTAGTCAGTAGTTGTGTAAGACATTGATGATAAATATCTTTACCTATCTTTTAATGAAACCTTTAGGCAAAAACATGTTTTCCTGCCCACACACCTCAGAAAAGGGTAAAATCCTTAAAAAGGACTAACGAAGCTTGAAAAAAACATTAAGTTGAATTAATAGTTAGGGAGATTTTCCGGTGCTAATGGAGGAAGTAAAAGAAACTGAAGACATCACTGATGTTCTGCAACTTGTATAAAACATTTTAATTTTAAATGTTTACAATTTATTAGGCAAATTGGAGTGTATAGGCTGATTAATTTTATTTTTTACCAACTATGCGAAAAATTCCAGAGCTGTGAATCGAACCCAGGACTGCCGCATAATGTGCGGGTGCTCTACCACTGAGCTACTCTGGGACGATTCCTAGATGAAATTTCTCGCATTAGAAAACATTGTTTGCTATTTTTTCAAATGGAGCTATATTTGGAAAATCCCAAATTATGAAATAGCAATTAAAATTTAAGAAGTCATTACCGTATTTACCCGCGTATAAGTCGAGAAATTTTGGACAAAAAAAGAGGCTTTAAAGTTGGGAGGGGGGGGGGGGTCGACTTATACGAGGGTCCTTAATTTTTTTTATGCCCTTTTATAAGACAAATGTTATCTTTCTGCATTCCATAAGACAATTACGTCTTTTCAGGTTTATTTTCATACCAGGAAGAATGTAGCAATACAAAGATTGAAAACGTGTATCATGTTGTTGTTCTTGTTTGGTTACGGGCAATTAGCTACGCGAGGACTCTAGGCCGAAGGCAGGGATGTTAACTCCAACACTCGATTTGGGAGCACCCCGGGAGCAGAAAAAATTTCATTTGGGAGCACCTCGGGAGCAGAAAAATTCCATTTGGGAGCACCTCGGGAGCAGAAAAATTCCATTTGTTAGCAGAAAAAAATAGTTTCCGAGAGGAAAACTAAGATTCGAGATCAGAATTAACATGATTTTGGAGCATAAAATTGAAAATTTAGGAACACAATAAATGCATACAAGAAAAGCAAAGTTTGCAAGCAAACACCATTTGCTAAAAGCAAAACACTATTTGAAAGCACTTTAGGAAAGCTCTGGAAAAAAAAGGGTGTATACAGGCTATGCTATCAGCAACTTGGTAAAAACAATACATGGATTTACATGGACGGAAGGAATTTTTTTTGTGTGTGTGTGTGTGAAAGTGCTCTTTTTAATGGTTTTCATATAAATGCTAAATGGAAAGAGAGTGGGAGGGAAGTATTTCTTATATGTACTTATATGCAATGGTACTTTTAATGCATGTTCGAAGGTTGTAAAAATACTAATATTTAAATAGTAGAATTAACATTTCTGCTGTTTATATCATTCTAGAATTATGTATTCAAAATTTAGTCTATTTTAAAATAAAGATTTTAATTACGGATCTATAAATGAAATTCGTAACATTCTGAAAATTTGCGGACGCACTTTGGCTGAACACGGGCTCAGGGGCGTCGCCCCGTCTGCCCTCTCTCGTAGAGCCTGCACACACACAAAAAGAAAAACAGTGGTGTAGTTTTAAGAAAAAAGGTTTAGGAACACTCGCAACTGAAGACTCAAAAATCATGAGTCCATGATAAAAAGTGAAGAACGCTTACTTTTGCTGACATAAGCTCGAATGAAAAAGTAGTGAGACGGCATCTCCCCACTCATGATCTTCACGGGCCGAAAATGTCTAGCCCGGCCCGGCATTTAATCAAAATAAAAAATCCAGACCCGGTCCAGCTCGTATATTAATCATGATTTAAGGAGGGGGGGGGGGGAGGAATCACAAG
The DNA here is from genome assembly GCA_038373885.1 of Cheiracanthium punctorium. NCBI lineage: Eukaryota > Metazoa > Arthropoda > Arachnida > Araneae > Cheiracanthiidae > Cheiracanthium > Cheiracanthium punctorium. Next base: position 136,645 of record JAWZYV010003044.1, read on the forward strand.
CCAATCGTTTGGTCTTGTCCAAATTTTAGGAGAGCAAAAATTTCCGGAAAGGCTCGATTTTGCAAGCGCAGAGGACCGTCTTTAAGAGTATACGCTTGTTCCGGTCCATTCTAGAAAATGCTGAGGTCAGCCCGTGCCTTGAATGAATCGTGCTGCAAAAGCCTGGGCCCGCACAGATCTCTACCCCCGCGACTACACCACTGGCAGCGGATTTCCGGATTATTTTGAAATAAAATATTCTATTAATTCAGACAGCCTAGATTCTGATTTCTAAACCGGTCTTGCTTCCAATTTTCATTCTTGCTACGGGCCGGGTCATAAACCGTGATTTTTTAGGGGCTGGGACGTCACCGTAATATACTGTTTTCTTTACGGACGGTCTGGTTTAGATCAGGGGCGGCCCTGCAGTACATGACACCCACTCCACCCTGCAAACGTAGAAAAAGACGTCCCTTTTACTTTTTTCAAAATTGCTTTTATGATTTTAAGTTGGAAATCGTGCCCTTCATAAACAAAAAACGGTGCCCGTTGCGATGATTACTTGTTTGCCTATCTGCCAGCCCTGATTGAGGTGACTAACAAAGCCGACTGGTCCGATCGGGGCGGTAGAATGGCTTCGGAATGCAGCTTTCGTACGCAGTTTGAATCTTGCTTTACTGCTAACTAGCTTTCCATACACGCTTTAAAGATAAATGAGCGTGGCAAAAATTTAACAAAGAGTCAAAATGACGTATTCGCGCAGACCAGCGCAAAAATCGGCTAAAGCGCAGTTCGCGCAATATTTGTGTTTCGGCGCACCCTGAAAGAGTCAAAATGACGTATTCGGCACAGACCGGCACAAAAATCGCAGTTCGGCGCAAGAATTTGTGTTTCGGCGCAGAATTAACATCCCTGCCGAAGGGTAGGGTGCCCGAACCCCTGTGGAGGTCTTTCTAAGGGATCCTAACCCAATACGTGTACATGATGAGCAGAGGACAACGAAGGAATTTTAAAAATTGTTTGAATCCGACATTGAATCGTATCTTGAATCAGTTTAACTTCGTAATTAGTATTTTGCCATGCCATATACTATCAGTAATGTCATATTATTATTCATTATTATCAGTTTAATTTTGTATACTACTTTTGTATTGTTATTATCTTTATTATTGTATATTTAGTACTTTCTTTTTTTACAGATGATGATTTTGAATAAATGTATTTTAAAAAATTAAAGTTTCTTGATTGGGAAAGTGGTGGATCGACTTATACGTGGGATTTAAAAAAAAAAAAAAAAAAAAAAAAAAATGAATTTTTAATCAAGAAAGTGGGGGGTCGACTTATACATGGGATCGACGTATACGTGGGTAAATATGGTAATTATTTTTAATTATATAATTAAACTTAAGTTTGAATACATTAATAGAGCTAATAAATTCATTAATTAAACATCTGTGTTAATTTTAGCTCATAATTTCCAATAGTAGTGCTACTTAAAATCACATGTCCAATACGTAACACCGTTTTTTAAAGTTAATTAATGTACATACTTCTCCATTTACCCATTAAATTTATTTGCGAAAATAATTCATAAATTCAGAGCAAAATCAGTGTCCCAACTGACAAAACTTTATTATTAAAAAAAAAAAAAAAAAAAACTACGAGGGCGAGTCAAATGAAAGTGAGCCAATGCGAATATATGACAAACAGTACTTTATTTAAAAGTAGTCTCCATGAACATTGAGACATTTGTCCCATTAACAAATGAACCACATGATTTCCGTCTCATAAAACTCCGTAGGCTGCTGATTCAAAAATTCTGTCACTGACTCCTTCATGGCGGCGTCCGACACGAATCTGGTACCCTTGAGATGTTTTTTCGTTTCCCGAAAATGTGAAAGTCGCATGGTGACAAATCTGGGCTGTATGGCTTTGTCGAATCAGCTCATCAACCTGTGCGATTTTGTCGGGGGGCGATTGCGAGGTGGCTTTGGCACAGTCTTGGATCATCGCTGCAACTTTCATGTCCTTCTCTGAACCATTTGCTGCAACGCTTCACAGTGCTCAATGAGATGCAATGTTCACCGTACATGACAACTAATTTCTTGTTGGGAAACCCCTTCAGCTGTCAAAAACCTGACCACATCACGCTGTTCCTCTTTTGGAGCGTCTATAATGTCATGCTACCGTCTTCAACCAAATGTATGAGCATCTTAAAGAACTTTTACCTCACACTTTCATAAATGAGGGATGTCTATGCTATGCGTGTGAGTCGCAGATGATGGACAGAACCATTTTTGTGCAGGAGGGTTTGGCTCACTTTCATTTGAATCGCCTTTGTATTTGGTCCCACAAAAAGAAATTTCATAGGAATCTAGTTGAGGTGGCATTTAAAACATTAAGAATAGTTGCAAACTTCCTCATTTATATTTTGATATTGAAAAAGGTACAAGTACATAAAAATTTTGCTGTGGAATGACCCATATACAGTCAACTCCCTTTAATCTGCAGACATATAATCCGCAAATTCCTCTAATCCACAATTGATTTGTAATGTAAACAAAGAAATCAATTTTGAAAAAATACAATTTCAATGTGTTCGGCGATTCTCATATAACATTCAAATAATTTAAATACACGCACAAATGCAGTAAAATAATAAGGAATGCTAAAAGAGCATAACTATATAAATGTAATGTCAAATTGGACATTAAAAATTGGGTTTCTCCTACTGAAATACATTACAAGAGTAGTTAGCTTTTCATGCAGGAGGAAAGTCATTTGATTGCTAGGCTCATTAAAATGCTCTATTACCTGGCAATTCTTGCAATTCATAGTTTTTTAGGATTAGTTCAACTCAACTTTGCATATGTTCATTTTCCTTTTGCATGCTGTTAACACACTCGATTGCGATAGGGATTCTGATACAGAATCAATCAAGAAAAAATATGTCTTGAAGGATTTAAAATTGGAGAGAATTACATTAGTTTTCTTAAAAAAAAATTATTCCTAAACAAGAAATTGCATTTTTACACAATTATTTGCAAGCTAAAGTTTTGGAAAACAAATGTAAAAATTTAAAAGAAACCACTATTACATAAATGTTTAAAAAATTTAGAGTAATCAATTATGAATTTTCATTTCTGCACTTGAAATATGAAAATAAATATGTATATTTTATTGCTATTCGAGTATGCTTAAATTATTTACCTATTGATAAGTTGAGTTATTACTGAAAAAATACTTAACCATTTACATGCCAATGTTCCTTTTTTGGAAAATCATGTTTAATATTTTTTAAAAATAAACTGTCATATCTATCAGTTTGAAAAAAATACTGCTTATTATTGAAAGTGTGATTGATTTTTTGATATATTAAGTATTTTCCAAATGTAAAAATTTCAGCCCAGAAAAATTTCTAAAAATTACCTTTTTTACAATTTTTACAGTACAAGACAAAAAATTCAATTCCCCAAAATTCAAATTCACCCGAAAATTCCCCTATTGTATTTCCAATGGATGAATTCAAAGAGATAATAAAAAAAAAAAAAAAAAAAAAAAAAAAAAAAAAAAAAAAAAAATTTTCAAAATATATCAAGGTATCTTTTCCCAATCTTGCATAAAAGTGCAATGTTCCAAAAAAGAAACATTGGCATGTAACGATATACGAAATCAGGGATGTCTCATGATATGTGTTGCTTCTGTTCCTTTATTAGATTTTGATACATTCAGTGCTTATATCTGCTGAACGTAAGTCTGTTAAAGCCATAAGCGATATTTTAGTTATTTTTGAAGGGTGAAGGACTAGAGGGGGAGGGGGGGTAAGGGGGAAGTTGTCATATCTTTTATCCCTTTGCCAGAAGAAGGGTGGATAGTTAGTGCTGCATTCCTCTGATTTGAGCTCAAATAGCTACTTTTTCTTCTTTTAGTAATGAATGTGTGCTTCACAAGGGTTTGCTTATTTTTTAAGTCCTTTTTATGTAGAGGGAACTTATGGGAGGAAGTGACATAAGTCACATGCTTGATTTTCTTTCTATGCTCTGCAATTTTCGAGGCCATTTCAGCAAGAACTTGTATAGATGTTTGTAGAAACAATGTATATGGTGCAGTCGAAGAAATTTCTAATTATAGACAATGTTGATTTTTTAAAAAGTTCTATGTTGGATGATTGAAATAAATCAATCGTAGAAATTTGCCAATTGCCTCTTGATGAAAACGGGTGCATTACTGATGAAGAAATAAATTATAATCATTTTGATAGAGCTGATTACACCTGGAGATGTGTGGGTTATAGAATTTTAGAAGAGATATTAATTTAAATTTCTCTCAGACGAAGCCTAAAATCAACATTACCCTGTGCTCATCAATGGAAATCTGCAAAAAATCCGGATGCACATGACGTTCTTACATAAAGGCATTTTTTTGTATGCAAAAAAAAAAAAAAAAAACTGTAAACATGTGTTTTGAATGCAAGAAAATTCTCCATGTACACTTCCCACAATATCATAGACATTGCGAAAAAAATGCTAAAAAATTATAAAAAGAAATGAGTTAAAATTTTTGTACTGCTGGTTGAAATTCTAAGCACCCTTTAAAGAATAAAATATTTTATTTCTTGATCAGGTAGTTGACTGATCATTTTCACTGATTCATTGAACTGCATTTATTTATACAGGGTGTCTACCAAATTTCGTAAAGTCAATTTCCGGACTTTTTCCTGACTTTTGGGAGTTCCCGGGAAAAAAATTCCTGACCAGTGCATTTTACTTTGGGAAATTGCACAATGACCCCTCCCTTGTCTTTATATTTGCATATTTGTAAAACTTCTTGAAATCAATTTTAACTGAAGTATACAGGATTAAGCTTTCATCAATTGAGAAACAGAAGTAGTCTCACTTTCTGATAGAATTAACTAACTGTTCTTGGAAATAGGGTCCTAAGCCGTAAGTTACCAAGTAAGCTAATTTGTCTTTTACCCTCCCGTCACGATTGATGAGCCCCCATTTTTCCCTCCTTATACAAACACATCGTAGATGCTTTCGCGGTTCGAAAAATGTCTTACAGTTGCTTTTGGTTTCCAGTCTGACAATTAGAGAGAAAGCGTAAAAAAAAAAAGGACACAAAACAGAAAAAAAATTATTCTTTTATTGAATTTTCCGGACCCATTATCCAATTTACCGGTTTTTTCCAGACTTTCCGGAGCGGCAGACACCCTGTTATATGTATTATTAGTCAAGACTATGCAAGCATAAAATTGCTTTTATCGTTCTTTTATACATTTATGCATTGCATTTCTTATCAAATATTATGTTTATTTCAAAATACAATTTTTTTAAATTTTGCTTAAATTTTAGTCATTTTGCACCTAATTATCAAATAAAACTTTATTACTGCATAAAATTTTAGAGTTATCATACAGCATTTTGTTGTTTACATGAAGCAAATACAGAAAAGGAAAGATAGCATTACATGCCAATGTTCCAAAAATGGAACATCCAAGAAATCAGTGATGGGAAATTTTTTAATGGCAATTTTTTCTTTTTTTAGTCATTATGGGTATATTCTAATGTAATTTTGATGAATTAATGATATCTTTTATTCCTGGATCATAGTGCTGCATTTAAAGGGTTAATCTTAAAAATTTGCTTCATATCCTCTTTTCTTTTTAATCTCTATGCATGATTAAATTAATCAACTCGCTCTAAATCTGCAGAAGAAAATATATACTTGTCTCTTCAGAGAAGAAGGGCTTTGACTGACGAAGACTGAGAGAATTTTTAGTCGAAATGATCATATCGCTTTATAAGTAGCCTTTTATGTGTGATTTTTTTTACAAAGTTTTTATTTATTTTATGCACTCTTATGTTTGAAACTCTGTTTACACTTGAACTAGCAATGAGTAGAAGAGTTTCTGAAATCCTGATTTGAAATAAAACAAAATGGTAAACATAAAGAAAAGGCATTTTCAGATTTGAAATTTATTCTTTGAGACAACAGAAGTAATCTCAGTGAAACCATGTTGGAAGATATATTAACAACTAGCTGAAGCACCCGTTCTTCGCCCGGAATGGATATTGATAAACCAACAATTACAAATGGAAAATAAATAAATATATATTAAACATACTTTGGTTATGTATTTTATCGCTACAAAATCTGTTTTACAGTATTCGTCAGCCATATTCTAACTATACTTGATTTTTTAAATACTGTTTGGGATGGGCATCATATTCTCTGCGTATTTGTCTTGTTTTTCAAAATCGAAATCTACGTTAAAATCGCCTATTAAAACTGTTAAAATTCCCGTCAGAAATATTCTAACTATACTTCACCTTTATTTACACGAATATAGACATTAATATTCCAATTAAATAAAGTGTAGTGTTAGGCAATTTCTCAACAAAGATGGTTGTGTTGTGGGGTTATGGCCAATTAGCTAAACATTGGCTCTGCTGAGGGGTGGGGTGCTCCACCTGGGAGTCTTTCTAAGGGGTCCTAACCCGCAATTACGCTAAGTTTTGGAGGAAACCATGGAAACTCCGAACGGTTAGATTGGCGGAAGCGATTTTTTTTTTAACCAGGCATCTTCCGTCTCCCAGTTCAGCGTGCTAAGTGCTCGGCCACTGGTGGAGCACTCAACAAAGATGGAACATATTGTTTCGAGGACTCATTTCTTTTATGCCAGACTTCGCGATAAATCACCAAAAATGGCAAACCTTGGAGACTTTTCACATTTAATCTGGCAGCCCTTGAAACATTATTCGCCCTTTCACCAGGTAGACAAAAATCTTTGTCTGGAATTAACAGCACTCAAGAGCTAAAAAATACGTGAAAAACACCTTTTTTGTCAACTGTCCTTTATTAAAGTCAACTTTTAAAAAAACCTTGAAAAAGATTTTTATGAATTAGTATTCGTTTCATTTCAGTGCAAGATTTTTATGGCTATGTTCATTCCCCTTCAATGTATGCAGACAAATATGAAAGTAACTTTTTGGCCCCTCACACCAGTTTGGACACAAACTTTAAAAAACCCTGAAAATGACTTATGTATTCGTGTTCACTGCATTTTAAAGCAAGAATTTTATGGCTATCTTGTCTCTTTTAGATATGATGGTAAATTTGGAAACAACATTTAGACCCTTATGCCCATTTTGATGAAAATTCTAGAAAATCCTGGAAATGATTTTAAGGCATTTGTGTTCACTATATTTTAAGCAAGAATTTTAAGCTATCTCGTCTTCCAATGATACATGAAGGGAAAGGTGAAAAGAATGTCAAAAAACGTTTCGACCTCTTACACCTGTTTCGATGTGAATTCTAAAACACTCTGAATATTATTGTTAGGCATTCGTGTTTACTACATTCTAAAGCAAGAGTTTTATGGCTATCTCCAGTTCCCTTTGAGATATGATGACAAATTCGGAAATAACATTTTGGCCCCTTATCCCCATTTTGATGCGCATTCTAAAAAACCCTGAAAATGAATTTTAAGCATTTGTGTTCACTATACTTTTAAGCCAGAATTTTAAGGCTCTTTTTTCCTCTGAGATATGAAGGGAAATGTGAAAAGAACGTTTTGCACCCCTTTGGGTACGAATTTTAAAAAACCATGAAAATGATTTTTAGGTATTGCCGTTAGTTGCATTTTAAAGCAAGAATTTTATGGCTCTCTTTTTTCCTCCGAGATATGAAGGAAAATGTGGAAAGAACGTTAAAGAACGTTTTGGCCCTTTACACCCGTTAGGGTGCAAATTCTAAAAAACCCTGAAACTAATTTTTAGATATTTGTGTTAGTTATATTTTAAAGCAATAATTATATGGCTGCCTCTTTTTTCCTCTGAGATATGAAGGGAAATACGAAAAGAACGTTTTGGTCATTTTCGTTCGTTTGGGTGCGCATTCTAAAAAAATCCTGAAAATAACTTTTAGGTATTTTTGTTAGTCATATTTTAAAGCAAGAATTTCATGGCTATCTCTTTTACCCTGTGAGATATAAAGGGAAACGTGAAAATAACGTTTTGGGTCGCCACCTCCGTCTGCGTTCAAATATTCAAAAATCTCTTCTTAAATGACGCTTTGGGCACAAAAGCTATGAGCTCCTAAAATTTCATGTCTGTATATGCGTTAAATTTGGCTGGGTGATGATCATCAGTCAGTCAGGATATCTTCCTTTATATATATAGAGATTATTAATTGGCAACCTAAAAGTTTTATATAGTTTTAATAATTACGTGACTTCAAATCACTTAAATGGTGCATTTATCGCTAATGTGTTCACTTTCGTTAAGACGTGTGCATAACTCCTAGAGACTCATGACTGCGAAGCTCGTCAAAGTGCGGCGATTTTTAGGTTGGCGAGAGTGGAGGGACGTTAATTAAAATCATAACTTTAGTTACAAGTTATCACTTCATTAATTGACTGTTAGTCAGTACAAAATTCGCTGGGTCAGTTAGTATAACATAAATGTTTATTTTCATTTGCCACACTAATTTTTAACTATTTAAAAAATGTTAGAACTGTTTAATATCCAAGCTGTACTAATTTTAATTTCCATGTATCCAGTAGCGATACTTTTTATAAATCTTCCATGGTTCTCTCTTGTGTAAAACATCAAGCAGTGTAATCAGGGCCGTAACCAGAGGGGGGGGCTACGGGGGCTGAGCCCTACCTAGGGGGGGGCTGAAATCCGGCTAAGATTTTCAAATTTCTTTGTAAATTTACAAATAAATACGAAATTCTAGAAACGACTGATTTTTAACAATCGCTAAATTTTACATCATAAAAAATACCCATTGTTTTGGGAGAATTTCTCATCACAATGGCCAGATTTCTATACATACGGTTAATTATTTTGCTGCTCTTGACTGCATGTAGCATCAGTTTTTGGATTTTTCCGAGTACACGAATCTGCCGGTTTCCTTTTAAGTTCCTTACAATTTTATCTTACCATTAATTGGCAACCTAAAAGTTTTATATAGTTTTAATAATTACGTGACTTCAAATCACGTAAAAAAATTTTTAAATGAAAAATAAATGCACTTTTCAGTAAATTTTTAATTTACTGAATTTAATTGTTGTTGTTTAATTGTTAACATTTTTTTATTTTACAGAGTTTATTATTATTCGATAGCATTTAATGGATTGCAAAAGGCACAATTAACTAGTAACTACGTCTTGTGAATTATTGTTGTACAAAAAATTACTCTAACTGACATCCAATACTGCATTCCCTCAAAATATCATTTGGATATTTTTAATGGAATCTCAATGAAAAAATTATTAACATAATGAATGTTAAATATTTTAAAACAGTGTTTTTTGAAGCAAATACTCTAGGGGAAAAAAAATGTGCAAATTGAACCCCCCTTTCCGCCTACTAATATTTATATTTGTTCCCCCCCCCCCAAACTAGATTCAAGGCCCTACCTAACATTTCATCCTGGTTACGGCCCTGAGTGTAATCTCGAGGAGCTATTTAGAATCGCATTAATTGCGAATAGTTAGCAAACATAAGTTAGTGTTGCAGAATATACAAATTTCACTTTTTTTTTAAATTTATGACGCCAAGGTTTAACTGCCGTAAAAGATACACCAAACTCATTTTTAGTAAAAAAATTCCTAAAAATCTGCAAATTATGCTACATATTCAGAAAGAACCGTTTTTAAAAGAAAATTTTCTCCTCTATCCGATGATATAAATGCCGTTTTGCTGCAAACATAACTGCTGCCGTTATTATGAATTAGGTGAGGAAAAATTCAAAAAATCGCATAAAATAAGAAAATTTCTAATTGGTATTTCGAAAATTTTAATAGTTATTCTGCTATTCGGGGCAAAGACGAATCCAACGAATCAGAGATCATTAAAATCGGTCCAGCCATTCTTGAGTTATAAGTGTCGGAACAAACCCGACTTTGATTTAAGTATATAAGATTACAGGCAATTTTCATATGTTAAATAAATAAACATACTTGCTACATAATTATTGCAAGGCCAAGTGCACGATGTGAGCAACAAGTGGTGAGGGTACACATAATCATGAACCTAGTTGTCAAATGCAATTTCTATAATGGATAACAATGCCAATGCTCGCTGTTCTCTCCTCACTGCTCGTATCGTACATGCTGGTTGATTGTATAAATTCACATTGTGTAAAATTAAAGAATAAATTTTCTAAACTTTGATACAATTATATTTTTTTAATGGCAGAATTATATTTTTAGTACAATTAAGAATATTCATAAAATAAAATTATACATTCGGAACTGAACCAAAATCATTATTTTTGGAGGAACGAAAACTGCAACTGAACCGATATAATTTTTTTTAGTTGAACCAGAATGAAAAAAATTATGGTTCAAAGCCCTGGTAGATTATATATATATATATATATATATATATATATATATATATATATATATATATATATATACATATATATATACATACACACACATACATACATACATACATACATACATACGTATAAATACATATTAACAAATATAACATGGAATATCTTCTGTTATAACATTTAAATCATGTACAAAGAATATTTATCAACAGTAAGATTAATCTTTTTTTGAAAATATCCGATATATATCTAAATATCACATTTTTGAAAATATACTTACAATCCCCGAAGAAGTTATACACGTACTAGAAATTCTAACAAGGGGGATCTACGCTCAAACAAAATATAAACAAAACTTCTTAACATAACAAATATTAGTTCATCTTACTTGTATTTTCGAGACTATTCCATCAGAAGTTTTGGATTCTTCTTTAGAGTCTTTACCTTTAGCTGTAGTGTGTGCTGGCTGAGTTTTATTTTTATCTTTCGGTGCTCTTCCCGCACGTTGTGTTGTGGCGGAACTCATCATGTACAGTACTATATACAAAATAGGGTATTTACAAAATAACTGAAAGTAAAAAGAAATATTAGTTACAAAATATCTGTAGTATAAAATATATTAGGGTACTTTTAATTAATATAGCTTATTTTTGCCAACAATTTTGGTGAAAAACTGCAAATATTTGTTTTAAAGCATATTTAGCATACCTGAGTTAGGCTTAACGGTGTAGTTTAAAAAAACCACGTGATTTTGGTACATAAATGCAAATAAATTAATTATGTCATGCACTTCAAAATTTTTAGAATGCCTCTTTACAAGCTGTACTATACACTGGATTAAGTGATAAGCCCGTATCAGTTGCGAGATTTTCAGAAAAAATTCTTTAAAATCAACAATTTAGTAGGATGTATCACTTTTCGAAAATTTTTTGCTGTGCAATTCCATGTTACAGAATTTTTTCTGGAAGTTTTATTAAAGGCACCGCTGTTTCATTTACTACGGAAGGTAATACAGCTGATAGGGAATTATCCTTAATTTTTTCGAGTCCCTGGGACCATTAGTTTATTTCAATTTGTGTACCTAGACCTTGAGGGAGATTTTGTTGCTTCAAATAACATCCTTAAGTTCTTCTGCTTATTTAAATGCTTTTTGCTGGATTTATTTTGTGAAAGACACATTGTTCATAAATAAAAATGTATGTTAAGTCCATTAAAGAAATAAAACGGAAAATTTGAGGTAAGTGCTTTCGTCTATATGAATATTTGTTGGTTGTTATATGGGGGGAGGAAATTTCGTAAGCAGGTGTCATTGCCAAGTTTGCCCTGTTTACATAGCTGTACAAGGTTGCTTAATCCACTGTAGTTTTTTCAGTTAAAAACGCTCCACTATTTGCCTAGTTTACACAGCTGTACAACAGGTTGCTAAATCCACTGTAGTTTTTAACACTTTCCAACAAGGTTGAAAAGTGTTTATGATTTTGGTTTGTCTGTTTGTCCGTGCTCTAACTCCCGTAAATATGCATCGATTCCTACGAAATTTATGTTATTCTTATCTACTGTGCCATGTACCCTATTGAAAATGATCTATGTAGCATTTATAGTATTTTTACAGGAGCACTCAAAATATTTCTGATACATTGCGCTCTATGGGAAGTTATTCTTTAAAGCGTATCATCCTTACTATATAGTTATGCTGATCCCTGACTTCAGGTTAAAACTTCGTCATTACTGCAAAAAGATTACAAAGTTAACACAAAAAACTTAATAACATCTACACTATTTGTTCAATCCGCTTGAAATTTTGCATGAATATGTATAAAATCTGAAAATCCACCCGTTCCCTCATTTTTAAGTGATTTCTCGCTATTTTCAGTTCCATTTCATTTCAGAGAGTAAAAACGTTAATCATTTGAGTGACAAAATTAGCTACTGCATGTGATAATTACTTCATAGTGACGTCACACTTAACAAGCTTTTTCTAGATTTGTATGTTATTTTAATAAAATGATTTCCTCGTGTGTGTTCACAGTGAAATGAAATCGTTGAACGGGAAAAATTTTTGCACGTTTCCACAAGAGCATAAAATTCGATTTTAGTATACATAATAAAAATTGAACATGAAGTTATTTATTTTAGGTGGACGAAGATTAAGTTTATTAAGTGTAGACACGTTTTTGTCAAACTTTTTTTTTCTTCCCCTAGAGCCTGTTGCAATTGCCTTCACAACGGGCTTCGACTTCTAGTTTTAGAGATATTCTGCTAATTAAAATGAAACAAAGTTGATATATGTTGTTAAGGATTACAAGATGAACCTTTCCATCGAAAAGAATGTCAGTACAGTTAAAGAGTTCTTCTAGAAGAGCATTGAAAATAATTCCATTACAATATGGTCAATGGCAGTTTAGAGAAAAGTCGCCAATGTTGGCGACTTATGCGATCAATTGCCAAATATGGTACGAAAAAAAAAAATGCTTTGAAAAATCAATCGAGATTGGCAATATTTTCATTATTTGGCGGTAAATCGAAAAATATCTAATGTGATAATCTATGACGATTTCTTTGGGAATTTTGAAAATTCGATACTCACGCTGTAATCAACTGATTTAGTGCATTGTGTCTCGTTAAGGAATGGCTAACGGCTATCTGCGTAGGATTGGGAATGGGGTTGCATTAGTGGAATTTCGCCCACAGATGAAAATCCGTTAATGCGTAAGAACCCAAAACGGGTTAACAGATTTACATGAAACAAAATTGGAATCTCTTTTACAGGGTCTCGTAAAATTGCATTTATAGTGATAATACAAATTATTTTATCTCTGAAATCTCGTCAGATTTAAGAAAAATACATCGCCAAATTTGGAGCAAAAATATTGATGTGTTGGAAAGTTTTATAATCAATGCGTTTGGCATGATATATCTTTCTTGTTTTAGTTATAAACGGTTCACTGTTTGCTCATTTTTAATTGCCTGTTACTGAATTTGGACATATTCTACGTTGCAATATGGACGGTGTATTTTGGTTTGATGTTTTTGTTAGTGGAATATATGTGCAATTTTAATGCGTTAAAATATTTTGCTGACCGTACACACCATCTTGTATGATTTTATCATTTTGTAAAATGGTGTTTCATATGTGAAAAATTTGGTGACCAAAAAAAAAGGTGCCAAATTGCATAATGTTGGCGACAAGAAAAAGTCGTCAAACATATGTGACGCCCGCTTATGAAATTACTTCCGTTTTATGGGTCAAAAGTTGAATATTTCCATTGTTCTGCAGTCCCATATTTATATAAAGGTTTTCTTAGGTTGCATTTTTTTTTTTGTCAATTGCTGCAAGAATGAATTTTGATGGATCATTGGAAATTTTAAGAAAGCACTTTATTTCATATATCAGTTTGCTTGATTCACGTAAGATTTTTCGGTTAAATAAGAACCAACAGATGAGGATTTGGGGGTTGTTTTATGGTGACTAAGGCACTTTGTATTATCCCGGCAGTCACTTCCGCCAAACTACTTTTTCGTCAAATTTGGTGGCAAACTGTTGCCAATCGTATTCCAAACCATCAACAATTTCATGTGCCCGGCATTTATCTTGGTGAAAAATTGCTTGTCGTGGTGGACCGCCGAGATAATATGTCTACAAATTTTTAACTGCTTCTACTTGTGTAATATTTGTGCGTTCTGAAAATATTGAAATTATATTAATTATTTGAGCAAAATTATTGCTATGGGAGGGAGAAAAGAAGTAGTTGGTTCATTCTATTCTTTTATTTTGAAATAGTATTTTTAACATTTTGTCTCAAAAGTATGCTGTATTTAAGCTAATAGCAAAAATATATTTTAGTACTTTGCATGTTTTGAAGAAAAACTTTTTAACACACGCATAGCCAGCTTTTTAAAAATGTTTATTGCATTTGAACTATTTGAATAAGGTGTTTAGCTAAGAGTATTTTAGTTTTGTGTTTATTCATTGTTGTGTGTTGTGAATGTTAATGTTACGTTAGGCGAGAAAAGAATGTCTCCAAGGTTTTACTTTGGAGAAAAAGAATAAGTCCCCAACTGAGCCTATCCCTGATTACCAAATTTTTCTCACATTTTGACTCTCCAAAAAATTTTAAGTCAATTTGGTGAGGATGATGGTATAAAATCACACAAATGAAATTATTAAAAATTTAAAAATGTTTGTCCAAAACAATGTAGAACTGTTTCATACTTGATACACAACACTAACAGAGACATTTAAATACATGCATTAGAATTCTCCAGCAAATTCCCGATTATTTAATATTAACAAATTGCCAATGCATGAATGATAAACAAAATGCTGATTTAAAATAAATTAATTCTGATTGTAACATTAAAAAATTTGATTTAAAACTTGAAACAGATGCAAGGAGCATTAAAATTATGCACATTCCGCAAAATAGTTAAAAACAGATTTAATAATACTTTTTTTAATTCAAATTTCAAAATAATGAAAGAAACATTCTTATTAGAATTCGTCACAAATCTATTTAATCATGTAGTGAATCTGTTAGCAAAATAGTGTTACAAAAACTCATAAAAACATCAACACTGTTGAACAGCTGCAAGCAACTGACTGAACACTGCAAAATCAGTGTAGTTCCGTTTAAGTATTTATGCAAAAACATGGGTTATATGAATATTCCTTAAGCTTCTTAAGCTAGAGTAATTCTTTAAACAACGCAAAAAAGGGATAAATTTTGCTAGTATAACCAATACCATTGCATTGATCAGATACATTACGATAATACAAAAGAGAAGGAGTAGAAATTAATTACACTATAACCGAATTTATATAATACTGCAATGAATTTTAAATTGCAATCAAATCTCTAAGCTGCAACGGGAATACAAATAAACACAACGTACACCATGTTTAAGCGCCAAAGCAATGAAACGTCGAAATTGGCATTGCAAATTAAATGATCAAAATGATACTCGGAGATGTATAATCAATCCTTTTTTCCGAAAGCAGAACACAATTTCTTCCAAATTATAATAAAACATAGGCAAAAAAATAATTAATTATCATTCTATATATTGCACAGAAACAACCGCGAGGTTGGCGGCCAGTATGTCCAATGAATCTACAACGAAGTAAAGGTTAACACAAAACATACTCAAAACAATTACACACTTAATAAATTCACATTAATAAACCCAGAATACGAAAACACAAGCACTGATACATCAATAAACCATTAAAAAATGAATCAAAACAAAAATCACACATACGCTCACTTAAGCCTACAATTTCCACAGGTCACTAACAAAAGCCTCTCTTATCTAAACGCTTGCAACATTACGGTTACGAAAATAAACTAGGCAGTGAAAAATGAGCCCAGTGACCAGTTGCATTCAAGCAGTAGGAAATATTCCATGGAGTTAAAGTGAAATATTCCAATGATATTTTTTTTTTTACAAACCATCGTAAAATAGAAATATTACAGTACTCTGCTATCTTTAAACTGTCGAATGCAACAATTTCAACAGTATACTTTACATTTAATGTTTTATATTATCCGTATCTCAGGGAAACATACGCAAAGGGAGCGCGATGTTACTTGATGTCAGCAGTGTTTCCCAAATTTAGCTGTGATGTTTCCCAATATTTTAAGCCTGCTGCCTTAGATCAATGTAAAAATAGGCACTATTTCATTTATAAAATTAAACACTGTAGATTTTTTTTTTTTTTTTTTTTTTTTTTTTTTTTTTTTACTTATTCCGATATATGCTGACTTCTAATTTTTTATCGTGTGGATTGATTTCAAAATTTTTCTTTTTATTGGAAAAGGAATAGCCCAGGGACGATCCCACATTAATTTGGTAACGTTCTGGTGATACTATCATTCCGAAAATCGGAAAAAATAGTGTTTTTAAACCATTGCTTTCAGGTTGCCAGTAACGACACTGGTCTTAATGTTAAAAGTCGCCAAGGTTGGCCACTTTTGGCGATTTATCTCCAAGTTTAGCTTCAAAAACTAAGTTTCCAAAACTGAATTCCAGCGATATCTTCTATATTTGACGAAAATTGGCCAAACCCTACTATTTTCAAAGGAAATGAAGGTACAGCTTAGAAAGGTTGGACGGAACCGACATATGTCAAAAGTCACCGAAGTTCGCTATTTTTGCCGATTTATCGCCAAGTTTGGCATAAAAAAATTAGTCCCCAAGACTGAACTCAACTTCGCGATATTTGCTATGGTTGGCGAGAATTTGCCAAACTACTGATTTAGAAGGGGACTATTTTCTCGTGACTTGTATGCAGCCACAGGAACTCGTGTATCAAAGGTTACTGTTTCCAAAAGACTTTATGAGAGAGAGAGAGGGTTGTTAGCAAGAAGACCTGCTGTTTGCGTCCCGTTTACTTCTTCTTCTACGGACAGGAGAATCCGTTTAGCATGCTGCATAGAGCATAGAGATTGGAGTATGGAGCAATGGGCGACCATTCTCTTATCTGTTGAGTCCCGGTTCATCCTAAACACCGATTCTCGCAGTACGTTCATATGAAGAGAACAGGGGACCCGCTACCTACTCTCCAATGTCCGTGAAATCGCCTATTATGGCAGAGTATGTTTAATGGTTTGGGCAGGCATCATGTTGGATTGCCCACATCTCTCCATTCCTTTGAAAGAAGCACTGTGACTGATGTGGGGTATAGGAATGAGGTCTTGGAGCCCTATGTTCGCCTTTTCAGGGATGCAGTTGTCCCTGAGTTCATTTTAATGGACGATAACGCGAGGCCATAAAGAGCTCTTCTGGTCGACGAATTTCTAGAGAGTGAGGATATTCGACGGACAAATTGGCCAGCCACCCTAGTAGCAATAACCTATCGGTCGATGAGAGGCGGGTGAGTTTAATCGGAGGAGAACGGGCAATGGCCGATCTCGACTTTTCACCCAAGAACGGAGAAATTCCATCGGTAACTGGTACAAAATGTCCTCATGGGGGGCCATCAAGGCGATCATCGTTTTCGATGACTGTGATGAAATAAAGAAAAAAACGATGAGAAACCGATAAACTGTTTTAAATATATTTGTTAATAAAAAGAACAGCTGGCAGGAAAATTTTCAAAAAAATGTCTGTTCTGTTTATTATCTTTTCGTTTCTTGGATACTAATTTTCCGTTTTTCTGAAAAAAAAAAATCTGACTCCGCCAGGCCCGAAACCGAGCGCATTGACTCACAGACTGACGCTCTACCGCAAGACCATCCAGACATTTCATGTATAAGCCAAATATCGAAGTACCAGTTATTTTAGTCTCAGATTGGGACTTGGGGGTGAAATTTTGTCAAAGTGATGTTCAGCTATTATTAATAAGAGTCAAATTGTTCGATTGGTAAGAAATTAATTTCAATTTTTACGAATGTATAGTAGCAACAGCATTCAAAGTTAATAATTAAAAAACAATATTGCAAATCGTATAGGAATTTTAGTCTGATTTTAACTTTCATATTTCTTGGATAGCTTTTAAAAATTAGCTGATTTCTCTTCTTGCTGTTTACATTAATGAGGTTTCAAAAGAGTTGCTCATTTTAATGAAGTTTCCGTTATTCTTATAATGCAGCTGACGTCAAAATAGATTTTCTTTTCTTTTTTTTAAACACAATTTTTTTAATTATTTAAATATTACAAACGATTTCATGTAATAAACACTTATATTTTTTGTAGATATTTCTTTGCAAATCCAAATTTTATGGGAGTGGTCAAGGGGGAATCCCACCCCCCTGCCCCGTCCCGACCCCAATATAGGAAATCTGATGTAAATTATGCGATTAATTCAGGAATTGTTCAAATTTTCCTTAGATTATGCAAAAGCACATCTAAATTACGCAAATATTCATAGGAATTTTGGTAAAATGTAATCCACTGGGAGACCTGCAAGGCCCGATGACAATTTCGTATAAAAAAATTGTTTGTCGGTTTCCAATCGACGAAATTGCTCGTCTAGATCCCCTCTATGCATGAATAAAAATTCATCTATTACAGAAAATCGAAAGTGCTCTTGCCGATGTCATAATTCGATGAGTCGGCGAGTTAACGATGTGTGGATGAACGCCCATGCAGAAAACGAGCAGTCATTGCTACTAGGGCATATCCAGACCTTAGCCCTATAGACTCAGCAAACACACGTCTGCTGGCAGAACACTTTACCAGTGCCGTTCTGACTTTACGTCCAGCACCGGCACGGCACTGCAAAAAGTAACTGAATCGTACCAAAAGTGGTCGCCCGAGAAGTACCTTGCCAGAAGCCCGGGAAGGCAACGGAACTCTGCTGGCACTACTGCATGTGCCGGCCATCACTCACAATAAAGGCACTGGCTCATTAAGTTTATAATGCCCAAAATGAAACCGCCGGGTACCGGCTATTATTAAAAATAAAGGCACTGGCCTGGTATCTTAACAGTAGCTACCATATAATGGCAAGGTACCGGATTAGTGCCTATTTACAGTAATGCTGCTATAATTAAAATACGAGCCAGTGGCGGATTCGGGGTAGAGGGCTTATTCATCAACCCCCACCCCCTACCCCGCAAAAAAACCATTTTTTAAGGGTAACATTTTGAAAGATAAAAAACAACATAAATGAAAGATAAATGGCAAAATCCGTTGGTCAATCGTTTGCAAATTATGTGCGCGTATCATTAGTGAATTGTGTGCAGTTTTCATAAACTGCAATTTTCTTACAAATTTGATGTCGCAAAAGATTTTTTTATGAGAGAGGTGGTAACACATTTCAGAACCAACATAAAAACATTTATAAACAGTTTAATTTCAATATTTCAGAGTTGGAGATTTTATAAATGAGTTATAATACTTTATGGTTGATATATATATGTGTGTGTATGTACTAATCAAAATCTTACAGGAAGTAATAATAAATAAAATTGTACTATGGTAACACACATAACTTTAGGGTAACATTTTGCTTTATTGTACATTTTGTTTAGATCAAATTATTTTTTAAATGTTAGTTATTCTGGAAAGAAATTTTCTTTATCTATACCTGTTGTATACGACATGATTCAAATTTTATGGAGGAAAGTACTTTTATACACTAAAATAAATTAAGAAAGTACTTTTCTCAATTTTAGTTCCCAAAATAGTAACATTTTTTAATGATTTTGCAGTTAAGAAATAAACATGCTTAATTTAGCTTCATTTAAGAAGGATTGAATAAAATGATAAATTTAAAAACTTCATGCGTTATATTATATAATTAGTAACCTCACCGACTTTAAAAAAGTCACCAGTTTAGTAGCCATTTTCTCAATTTTAGTTCCCAAAATAGTAACATTTTTTAATGATTTTGCAGTTAAGAAATAAACATGCTTAATTTAGCTTCATTTAAGAAGGATTGAATAAAATGATAAATTTAAAAACTTCATGCGTTATATATATATATATATATATATATATATATATATATATATATATAATATATATATAACAGAACATATAATACATTTATTTTTATAGCACGATTAAAAAAACGGATTAAACGGATTAGAATGTTTGCTGAAAGCTCAATAGTAACCAAGGGCGGATTAACCGCCCCCCCCCCCCAAAAAAAAAAGAAGAAATTGATGTAAAAGATCCTATTTTACTTCCATTAAATGGATCTATATGTCAATCTTCTAACTAACCGCCCCCACCGACAAACTAACCGCCCCCCCACCGACAAACTTGCAATAATCCGCCACTGATTGCAACTTTAAAAAAAAGGTAGTTGACAAAAACACGAGATTTTCAAATTAGTCGCCTGGAGTAAGGCACAAGTAGCCAAAACTTGAAAATAGTATGAATTGACGTTTTTTGGTTCAAAAAGTCGCCTAATCTTTTAATTAGTTGCAAAAGTCACCAGTGGACAGCGTGTGTACATCAAAAACAGTGAAAGTAAAAATTTACCTGTAATATTTTCCCGATTGTTTAAAAACTGTAAAATCCACTTGCTGTATCCTTAACCCACAAGATTTCACTGTCGAAGCAAATGTTCTTATAATTATTATTGCTCCTAACAGAGAAATCTCACTAGTATATACCGATTAACCTTCTCGAAAGCTCTACAACAACGACCAGAAAAACTTACGGCCTAAATATAACATTAGGTTGAGAAAATCTACTAATGGTAAAATCAAACAATCCCAGCTTTAAAACCCTTACCGAAAACGTCAATTACAAGATGAGTCCGATCTAATTGATCCCAATATTCAAATCTCTAGTGAAAATATTAACGATACCACTTCGACTGCTGAAAGAACTCAGGGGAAAATCGAAAACAACAACATAGAAATGCTTGTCCCTAACGACGCTAATAACGGCAGCAACAATAACTCTCAAATAAACACTTCTTGCACTGCTGATTCAGGTGGAACAGGCGTCGCAGTTGGTCCTATTTTTTTTAATTCCTACCTTCATCAAAGTTTTATTTATGTAGCCTAGTATTTTAATGGTTTGTACCGCTATAAATAATAGAGTAAAATGTTCTGCTGCTTCAACAGTTGTTAAATGTTCTTTTAGAGTTAAGGTTTCGCCTATCAAGACATTAAAATACTAGACTATATAAATAAAACTTTTATGAAGGTAGGAATTTAATGGCTTGATAGGCGAAACCTTAACATCTAAAAGAACATTTAACAACTGTTGAAACAGCAGAACATTTTACTCTATTATTTATAGAGGTACAAACCATTAAAACACTAGGCTATATAAATAAACTTTGATGAAGGTAGGAATTTAAAAAAATAGGACCGTCTGCGACGCGTGGGTGGAATCCTAAACCACAATACTTATTTATTGCCGAAATTGTTGGTAGTTGCCAGCGAAATTTAAGATCTTATGGGGATTGGATGTACCCCATATCTCCACAAGCCGCAGTTAAGGTATCATCCCAGGAAACTGGGCGTTTGTCATTTTTTTGGAAATCTTTAAGCAGTTCACGCAAGGGAGCTTGGGTTTTAGCTGCATGCGGGATGAAACGGCGGTAGAAGTTAATCATTGCCAAAAAACGTCTTAAGTCTAGAATAGTTTCGGGTTTGGGGAATTCAGCTATCGCTTGAGTTTTTTCCGGGAGTGTTTTTACCCCTGAAGGTGTTATAAGACACCCTAGAAAGGCTACAGAAGACTTTCCCAGAACTCACTTAGCTGGGTTTAATTTTAAGCCATGCAGTCGTATCGTTGGCAATTGTCCAGCGTTTCGCAATCCGAAAGGTGTGAAAACAAATTCAAATAACCCGAATGGAGTTGTTACTGCCGTTTTTTCGATATCTGCAGGGTTAACGGGGATTTGGTGGTACGCGCGAGCTAAGTCCAAATCCAAAGTGCTAAAAAGCTTCTTCCCGTAAAATATTTGCGTACAGTCATGAATGTGGGGAAGAGGATAGCGGTCTGGAAAGGTAATGGCATTTAAACGCCGATAGTCACCACAGGGACGCCAGCCCCCATTTGCCTTTTTCACCATGTCGAGAGGACTCGCCCAAGCATTTTTTGAAGGACGCACGATTCCCTGTGCCATCAGAAACTCGAATTCGTGACGAGCAGCTTTGAGAAGTTCAGGAGGAAAACGACGCGGTTTGGAAAATACCGGTGGTCCCTTAGTCTCAATATGATGAGAAACTCTGGTGTTTGGCCGCTCTTTGGGGACATGCGAAGGGTTAGTTAGCTCCGGAAATTCAGCCAAAATTTTATCAAATTTGGAAGAGCCAAGGAAAACACCTACCGAACTGTTGTCAGGCAAAATGTGTGCCGCTTTCCCTTGCGACGAAAGCATGGTTTGAGCATCAATTATACTATTGTTCTTAGCATCAATAAGTAAATTAAATTTCTTTAAAAAATCGATGCCGATGATGGGTCGACTAACTTTAGCGATTACATAAGACCAAGTAAAGGTTCTGCGCAAATTCAGGTCAAGCGTCAAGCGCTGAGTACCGAAGGTTGGTATTTTTTTGCCATTAGCGGCATAAAGAACCAGACCCTCATTTAATGGGGGTGGTTTAGTAGGGTGAACAGGGACAACAGAAACATCCGCACCGGTGTCAATTAAAAATTTTAATTTGGAGAAGGATCGGCCAAAAGAATCCGATTAATCTGGCGGTCGCAATTCTGGCCCAAATGCGATCGCCGACTTAGTTTCCCTGGTTGTGGAATGAGCATGGCGCGGAGCACTTCCTTGTCTTATCGCCAAAATTCGTGTGATAAAAACATAGATTGTTTGCTTCAGTCTTTATGGCGTTTTCTGGAAGCGCTACGATCGCGGCCTCCACGCTTTGGGAACCTATCGTTAGAACGACCTCGTCTGTGCACAATGGCGGTCAGCTCGCTAACTTGCTGCGAGAGCTGTGCGATTTGAGCTTCCAGGGTAGAGTTTTGTACCGGCTGGATGTTGCTTGTAGCATTAATTTGTGGGGTCGCCGATAAGTCGTGTATTTTGTCTGCCACCGTAGCCAACTGTGACAGCTCGTCGCTTAATGCACCCACAATGCTGCGTGTTGTGGTAGGAAGACGCGCAAGCCAAAGACATTTTAACAGCGCTTCCACTACTGCCTGTCCTGCGAGAGAGCGCATGCGCGCAAGTAGGTGGGATGGGCGTGAATCGCCAAGCTCTACACCCTGCAGCAAGGTACGTATTTTGGACTCCTCACTTTCAGAGTGAGATTCTATAAGTCGTTGTTTTAGCGTTTCGTAGGGCTTATAAGCAGGAGGGTTGACAATAATATCGCTAACAGAAGTTAGGATATCGGCATCAACAGCTGCTACCACGTGGTTGAATTTGGTAGTTTCACACGTGATTTTAGCAAGAGCGAACTGCGTCTCCAACCGGATAAACCACAGCGATGGGTTAGTTTTCCAAAAGGGGGGTGGCTTAACCCCAACGTGCGCTATGTGGCTGCCTCTGGTTCACTATCAGGCATGTTTACAATATATACACAGAAAAATAATACAATATAACAAAATCACAGAAAAATAATGCAATAAAAAGCAAACAAACAGTGTAATGTGGAGCAATATGTAATAGAAAATGTAATTACGAAATGCGTACTTAGCTTATGGGCGAAAATAGAGCACCCGTGACAGAGATATCTTCGCGATTCGTACGGAAATTTTCAAAACAAATTCTGTAAAAATATGTCCTGACGATACATAGTTGGAAAAAAACACTTACCGACTCTGCGGAGAAATATAAAGAGACTATTTCAATACGTGCACCCACTCTATGTTGAGCATTAAACGATTGGTAGCCCCCCTAGAGGAGTACCAATGATCCGCCGCATAAAACAGCAACCCTCTCGAGGAGTCTCGAAGAGGCCCTCATCAGGTTGCGCGGGGCTTGGCCTAGCGGGTGATAAACGGTAACCCTTGCCTGCTTCCCCACATGAGAGGTTGCAGTGGCAGGAACCCACACCAACGGGGCAGGACGAACCCGGCCCGCTGTCCACCCGTCGTCACTACAACAACCGCCGCACCGATGGAAAAATCTCAGGACACCAATAGCACGAAACTCGTGCAGCATAGACACTTTGGGTTTCCTCTGTCTATTGACAGGAAGGAGTTCACAACCACGGTCGGAGGGACTCGCCTTCCATTCTGCGTGGTTCACCTGTTAGTTCTTTGCTCCATGCTTGTGCATGGCTTGCAAGAACCCTTTGGGGTTGGAACGCCGCAAGAACAGCGGTTTTCCTGAAATACATGCACCACCAGTATTTCGAACTTTACAATACCTGAAATACAATACTCGAACATTACAATACGTGAAATACATGCACCATCATTGGGAGGGGACCCGAGGGTCCCTTCCTGAGATACATGCGCCACCACTATCTCGAATTTTATGCACCACCATTGGGAGCAAAGCCCTAAGGCTCCTCCCTGAAATGCACCACCAGTATTTCAAATTTGTATTATCATAGGAGGATGCCCGTGCCTCGGCTTTCGAGGCGAGCGTCTCTCCAGAAATACATGCACCACCAGTATTTCGAACTATGCACCATCAATAAGAGATGCCTGCCCCTCCAGCCTTTGGCCGAGCATCTCGGGAGATACATGCACCACCAATATTCCCTTTAGCAATTCGAAAAGTAAAATACATGCACCACCAGTATTTAACTTTGTTCGATACATGCATCACCAAGTATCTATCCCCTGCCAGCTGTTCCTGGTTTTGGGGGAGCGCTCGCTCTTTTCTCTAAGTTGCCCTTTAACTTAGTGAGTCTCCTAGCGCGTCGAGGAAGCGGGTTAGGGCCTCGCGCCCTTTATCACTCCGCAAGTAGTTATTGAATGTCGAGGCATCCAATTTCGGGCAGAACCGATTTCTCAGTTCCTGTAACCCTGGACAGTGGGCTACGATGTGCAAGCTATCGGCGGGACTTGTCAGAGGGCAGAAGTTGCAGTTCCTTGTCTCCTTCACGGAGAACCTTCGAAAATAGGCCGGGAAGGGACCACGGTCCGTAACGACCCAGTTCACCTTCCTACTTTTCCAAGTTCTCTTTTCGTTCACTATCGGAAAGATCGAATGCGTTACGCGTCCGACTTCTGCTTCTTCCCACCTTTTCTGCCACAGTTTCCTGGCTTCAATCCTCATGGAGTGCTTCACACTCCTAATGGAACTCTTTACTCTTTCGTGTACTGAGGGTTTCTGTGTTCCACTCTTTGCCAGAGCGTCGGCTTCCTCGTTCCCCCAGGTTCCGACATGTGCCTTCACCCAGTGGAAGCGGATCCGCCTATCTCCGATCTCAGAGTGGATTGCTGCAACCCTTGCATTTCTGCAATTCAGCCTTGAAAGAGCTTGGAGTGAGGATTGGCTGTCTGTATAGACATCCACGGTTTCTGTGCTTCGGCAGTGTGGGTCCAGCTAAGTTCCGTTTACAGGATAATAATCTATTTATTTACAATTTTAAAACAATCTTGATTAAATATGATGCTATATACAAGCAATTAAGAGTCCATAGGACTTCCAATAGAAGACCAGTCCTTTCACACGGGCAGAACCCTTCTGTCCACAACCGGACTTACAAAAAGCAGTTTACAGGGCAGCGCCCTACAGTGTTTCGATCGGACTTCAAAAATTGTCGGCGGAGGCCCTCTCTCTCGAGCTCACCTCTTCAGCTCATCGCCGGCACTCTCCAACTCCGGGGCTCTCTTCCGGTTCTTCTCCCCACCCTCATCTTTTCCTAGATTCCTTATTGGATATATCTAAAGACGGTGGGTGGATTCAAGGATTCCCAATTGGTCCGTACATGACGCCTGTACGTCTCCGCTAGAAGGCACCTTCAGGTCCCGCTCACGTAGACGCGATCAATTTCGGCAATGGAAGATATCGCCTCCTTGGGTTCGAGGCTGTAAAAGTCACGTGACGGTGGAAAACAAACAACCTTTTCTCCATAGGTTTATGCGCTGGACACCTGGTAATAAGCGCAAAATCAAAAAAATAATAATTATGCCTCTGTATTGTGCTGCCTATGGATGTTTCAATAACTCTCTGGAACCTGTACATGACTACAAAAAGATATCTTTCCACAGATTCCCATTAAAGAGTGCTGACATAATAAAACTTATACTGAGACGAGGCTATTTCAGTCACGTGTCGATGGAAAATATATACTTCAGCCAATCAGATTACAGGGTTACTCATCAACACAGCGGAAAGTTCACGTGTTGGTGAAAAAATGACGTCACACCGATAAACCTCATTCTTTGAAGGGGCGGGTTCCTTTGTAACAAACTGTCTGGAAAGGCGACACCAAGTCTGCCCTTTTGTGCGGATCTGGGAATCTTACACCAGATAGAATAATCCTTTGAAATAATTGAGTTAATCTCATTACACTGTCTCCAAAGCGAAACTGATGACTCTGATTCCACACAATCTGACTCTTTTTTGCTGGATTACGAATGGTATCGAACCTCGCATTACCGAGCTCAGACACTATCTTGCACATCAAAATTTTGACATTTTCCTCATACAAGAGACGATTTTTCGAGATAACAAAAACTGTAACATCCCTAATTATATACTTTACTAAGACACTCCTAACTGTAATGGTAGACGCAGAGGCGGCACGGCCATTTATGTTAAAAAACATATAAACAGTAGAAAAATTGATTTAAATTTCTCTAATTTAGAATGTATTAATGTTCTCACACATATAAACGACAATTCCTTTCTCATTAGCTCTGTCTATATCCGTGCCGTTAGAAATCGCTCCACACGACCTACAAGCTCTAATTAACTCCCACCCACACGTCCTAATGGCCTGTGATTTTAGTGCTCATAGCCCTGCTTGGAATTGCAGGAGTATCTGCAGCAGAGGCCGGCATCTGTTAAAACTCATGGCCGATAACAATCTAACCCTTGTTAAAACAAACACTCCCACTCATTATTCTCATGGGGGCTCCCTCACTTATTGACTTCTGCCTTCTAAAAAATATGCACTACTCCACCAAAGCTCGCACTATTGATATGTTTGATTCTGATCACCTTCCGATTCACGTTACTTTGAGCATGTCTCTTCACACACCCCTCACTAGAAATACCTGCACTCGTACCAACTGGAGAATGTTCAACGAGTTTCTCATTGATGCTAGCTTCAATGATCCAATTTTGAGCACTGCTATCGTGATTCAACTGGGCCTGCTTGTGCACTCCGATGAGTCATCCAAAGAGGCCTACGGATGCTCACTTATTGGTTCCAGCACTTAGGGATAGTTTAGTTCCTTCAACTGTTGATCGCTGTTGGAATTTCATTCTTAGTAGACTGTTAAGCAACTGAGATTACGAATATGTAATGTTTATCATGCGTGCTATCGAGTCAATGTGCATTAAGCCAGAGCCATTGCTAAGACTTTTTTTTTTTTGGGGGGGGGAGATGTCGATAAACTGCCAAGTCAAATATCGAACACATAAAATGATTTATTATCGGAACATTAAATTATTTACATTTTATCTACTGTAGTATATTTCTCTTCGTGTTTATGCTAATTTATACCTTTGTGACAAAAGAAATCTTGTAACTATTTTAAATTAGTTTCTTGTTTATTAAACACTGCAAGTTTATGAATTAAAATTGCAGTCATAAAATTGATAATAAATGTCCCTTCTTGAAAAAACGAAACAAATAAACAGGGCAAGTTTTTTTATTTGACAATAAATAAGCGTAACGTCACTTATATATCAGAAATGCAATAACATCAACCAGTGGCGCACACAAGGGGGGTCCAGGGGGTCTGGACCCCCCCCCTCCCCATCGGCTTTGATTTTTTCTTTTTCGATTGATTATTACCCTGTATCTATAGTAAATAAAATGATTCCAAAAAAAGGTAGCAATAGTTTCAGTTCTAATAAATAAAAAAAGAAATTTTTTTCTCATTTTCTTCAACTTTTCAAAAACGAACTGAAAGCGAACATAAAACACCATCTTGTTCTCAAAACTGTACAACTATTATTTTGCTTCTTATTGTATTGTGTAGTGTATTCTTAGGGAACTGGATGGGACGAGTTTTGATGAATTCCATCTAATGAAAACGAGTTCTTTCATCACTGATTTTTGTCAATCTGGAACATCCCTAAAAGTTGGACCCCCCCCAGCCAAAAATCCTGTGTGCGCGCCTGACATCAACATTATTGAATATTATAAAATCAAAGCAATCTAAAATATAAACAATAAAAGCGCACCCCTTCTCAGCGGGCCGCGGTAAAATTATCAAACGTTGACCGGTCCGTGGCGATGAAAAGGTTGGGGAACACTGGTATAAAGAATTAAAAGAAACTCTTTAATTAGGTTGCAGGTGGAAGCTTTTAACCTTGAATATTCTGCTAAAATAGCTTCAGTATCAACACTTCGATGGAGGACGAAGGATGATAACTAGGACATTTCACAATATTTTCCCGTCTGATGAGCGTCACTTGCCATTGTGGCCAATGGACCTAAAATTTTACCAGCCAGTAAGAATTTTTTAATCGCCCTTTGGCGAGTGGCATTCGCCATTCGAGAGGTTTAACTGAGTGTAGACGCATTTTATTCAAGTTTTTTTTTTTTTTTTTTTTTTTTTTTTTTTTCTAGCGCCCGTTGTAATTGCCTCCACAACGGGCTTTGACTTCTAGTACTTCCATTTACTCGAATTGTTAACTATAATTTATTAGTGCTCCTACAATTTACCACAGAACAGTGGGGACCTCGTAAAAATATCGAAGCTTACAAATCTGAAGATTCCAGATAGAAATTTTATTAAAGAGTTACCTTACTTTTCAAAAAGTAGGGCAATACCGGAAAACTTAGGTCTTATCCTTACAATAGACGAAACTCCAGTCCAAAAAGAGAACAGAATTGCCACATCCCGTTTCCTTTTACAAACTTAATGAGAAATGAAGATTAACTAAACAAATGCGCAAGTTGTCAAATTATGAAAAACCGCCATGGGTGGCAAATATCAAGGTGTTTTATAATACATACAGGTGTTACATAGCAAACTTTATTTTGAATTTGTTTAAATTTTTATGTTCCAAAGAAATGGATGCATTAGCTAGCTGCAGCTTTCAATAATTTGACGCGATTTCTAATTTTCGCATCATAATGACACTTAAAAAAAAAAAAAAAAAACTGGGTCCAGCTTTAGTATTTGCTTCCTGTTTCTGAGCTGATTGGCGGCGTTAAAGGAGTTTTGGTAGAGCCTAGATATTTGCCACCATAGCGAGATATTTTACAGAGCTAAGTACTCCATTCTGCAAAGGATTATGCATAAGAATATATGGAGAACTGTTTTAACCCTCTCGTCACCGAATTATGAAAAATCAGAGAAAAAAAATCTGTCTAGCATTTAATGCATCTGAAATACTATTATAAATCATGCAAAAGTATTTTTTTCTAATGTCGATTAATATTAGATTTTTCTAATATTAATTTCTGAATTTTCGAAGCATTTTGTTATGCTAAAATTAATTTAAAAGGATGCACATATTAGGTAAAGGTTGACAAATAAGAAAAAAAACTATACTTACCTTAAAAAAAACGGTAAAAAAGCAGCGTATTATTTTCTTAATTTTTCTCCTGAAACAATGAAGCGAAAACTGTAAAAAATGATCTAAATGGACTAGAACTGCAATCTAGGCACGATTTATGCATCTAGTGAAGAGCCTCCTATACTTCTACATGAATTAATGATATTGATATCACTGAAAGAAAAAAATACTAAATTCAATTGTTTTCTCTCTAAATATTGCTATTTGAAGTAGGAGCCTCATATGAGGTTCAGGGTGACGAGAGGGTTAATGGCAATCTTACATACGAAATGATTATCGATTATGCGCACGTGTAAATCGCAAAATAAAAGTCGCCATTGGTGGGAAGATATCCTAGATGTTTCGTTTTACCAAAGTAAACATATTGAGTATTGTTTTATCTGCAAACTCAAAGAGAAAGGATGATGCAAGAGCGTAGCCAAGGGGGGGGGGGGTAGGGGGGTCATACCCCCCATGAGGAATTTTTTGCTGTACAAAAATGTATATTCTTCACTCCCTTTTCACACGCATATATGCATATATGTGAATGTCAGCAGTCGTAACCCCCCCCCCCTCACCCCATGAAAAATTTGTCTACGCCCCTGATATAAGAATACGTAAGTCACCAAATTATGAAAAACTGCCACAGGTGACAAATACACAAGGTCTTCCATAGCTTTTACATATTTAAAAATATTGTGCGATTTAAACTTTTTATGCTACAAAGCAGGGGCGCAACCAGAAATTTTCTGTGGAGGTTTTCTTAAAAATTGTCAAACATTGTTGAATATTTTTTGTCTATAAAAAACATAATTCATGAATTCACATGGCTCACAATTTATTTTATGTACCAAGGGCGGCTCCAGGCCATGGGGGCATGGCCCTCTCCGAACTTGGATTTCACGCGTTCGCGGACGATTTCACACATTCAATTTACGTTTCGAACAATTCATAGGCCTACATAAAAAGTCCAACGGCCCCCTCCGAGAATTCAGTCTGGAGCTGACCTTGTTATGTACAAGCACAAGTTAAGTACAATACTACCATGGCACTGTGGTTATGTCACTGGAAATGGTGGGCGGGCGAAGTGTGAAGGTCCCGGGTTCGGGTCCCATCGCGCGTCCGTCGACCTAACCGTTCGGAGTTTTTCGTGGTTTTCTTCCAAACTTAGTGTAAATACGAGTTAGGACTCCTTTGAAAGACCCCCACGGAGAGCATCCGCCCTTGTGTCATCCTACTGTCGAGGATTTATAAGCGGACTTAGAGCCAAGCACACAAATCCGATAAACGTGTTCATAATAACAACAAGTACAATGCTAAACTGATAATATTATAATTTAATATCCAGGGTGCGAATTGACGGGGGGGATGCCGGGGATCGTCCCTGGCTGAAGAATGTAATATCCCTGGCTAGAGAAATATTAATGGATCCCTGCCGGGGATACTATTTATCCCCTGCTGAAGAAATATTAAACTGGGGAGTGGAGATTTTGCGATTCAGATTGGGAAGTCAAGAAGTCAAAATGAAGGTGGTATGTTATCGTTTGTTACTATACTCTAAGGCGACTGCCTTAAAATTTCGTCTCTTTTCTAAGCTAAAAACCCTCAAGGGTGGCCTGCAATACAGGTTCATTGTATGTAGCTTGTGTATCTGTGATTCCATAGAACAAACAATCTATGACTTTTGTTTGAGTATAAGTCAGTTTCCACACGTGTCGACGACAGCATTTGTTAAGTAATATCTTGTGAGGGAAGCATTTGCACCTTCCCTCCTTCTCCTTTTCAAGTGTCCCCCCCCTGGAGAAAATGTTCAGTTCGCACCCTGTTAATATCTAAGTGTCGGGGTTGTTTCGCCAATTCATTCAATACTTCTTCGGGGGCTAACATGAACATTCTTGTAGATGTTCAGCATCGCTAGTCTGCTTTCATCCGTCGTGCTCCGAAGATACGCTTTTAGAAGGCGAAGAGTTGAAAAGGAACGCTTACCAGTACAATTTGTCACTGGTAATGTGCCTATTATTTGGAGCAGCCTGTATATATTATGAAATACTTTCCGACTGCAAATATCTAAGGCTTTTAGTGCGTTTGTTGCTCGTATTTGTTCTCGATGTAACTTTCTATACTCTCACAGGCCGCCCAGGTGGTGTCGTGGCTAGAGAACCATTCTATCGCGCCATGGGTCCGGGTTCGAATCCCGGCTTGGGCATGGATGTTAACTTCTCCGTCCCTTCATAGGGGGTAATGCTTGCTCCGCCCACTGGGTGCTCCCATAATAAAATGGACAGTGACTCGGGCCTTTGTAGTGGCGAATGCTTGATGAGCAAGTGCCCGCCCATTGGGGGGGGGGGAATATTCTCACAGAACCCTCTTCCATTTCATACGTTGACACTAGTTCTAAAGAACGTTCTCCAATACATTTTTCTGTATTTGGGATTATATATTAAAGTAACAAATTTTGAAAGGAATTCAGAATGTTCTTATGATCCAGAAATCCTTCATCGAGTTGGCGAATAAATGTGTTTAAAAAAAGTATCTATACAGAACAGATCTTCTGTAATATTCTGCCTGTTTCTAATTTCCTTCGTTGTAAACTCAGGGAATAGTTCTTTTTTCCGTCAAGATTTTTTTAATTACAAAATAAATACATAAATAGTAAAGACAAAAGTTTGTCCTGGGAGGGGTTTTAACCCTAAAAACCCCTCCCTTGGTTGCGCGCCTGCTACAAAGAACATGCAAGAATCAAACAGTGTGTATCTTTATAACACATCAGTGTCTGATGATAAGCGTAACTCTTCCGTTGCTCGTTTTGTACGCTGTGAACGTGATCTATACTGCTATTTGCTATTTACGAGTAAGCCTTATTAAGAACCGAAGCCCCATTATGAAAAGCGAGTGTAGGGTCTTTGACCCCAAGTAAATTAAAAAAATAATAACACCTGAAATGTTTAAATTCATTAAAATGATGTCAGTTAACATTCGCTGCTGTTATAGAGACCATTTCAACGTGTCAATGGGCACGTGAACTGATGTGTGAGTTGTCTCCAAATATTGTTTAAAATAACACACCAATAATGTTCTATGTACTGAAATGCATGAGTTAATTTTCCAGCAAAGCCATTTGTAACAACAACAGCAATATCATTAAACGCAGCTTTCAAAGTTCAAAAAGCCATTCATGTCTTCCTCCACCTCTACATCCTGAAAATGTGATCCATATTATTTGACAGAAAACAGGATGCTAGAAAATTATCTTACGGCCGAGAAATAACCGGATTTTAAAATAATAAAGCTGATATTTAATTTCAGCCGGAGTAATAACAAGTTTGTTTTATATTGCTTTTGAAAACTAGAACTGCTTTTTTAATGAAGTTCCCCCAATTGTATAAATAAAAAAGTAGACGCTTGTGATATTGAGGGCCTATACGCTACTATTTGTTTTTGTTGCTTTGCTTCATGCGATTGTGGGAAATAAGCATGCATTTAACTCAGGGCAATCCCATTTCTAAAAATAAAGCAGAATGAAAATAATCCACATTTTCAGCAGCATTAAATGCTGGCAAAACAATCAACGATAATGACAATCTTTTTTTTTTTTTTTCTTTTTTTTTCTTTCCAAAATAAAAAAAGACTTTTTTCTTTATATTAGTCGGGGATAAAAACTGCAATCAAAGTGAAAATAGTTTTTAATATTTGTTTAGCATTACTATTTTCGTGATCGTCCAAGGAAATGAAACAGTTGTACTGCATTTTAATAAAAAGGTTGGCGTTTACAAAACTTATTGTTTTAACTATATAAATATTGTTGCACTTTTAAATAGCTGTAGAACTTTTAATTTGTTTATTTTAATGACTATGTCATTTTATCTCTCAACCCCTTTATTGAAAATTGTCCGAAAAATGTGTCCCCAAAAAAGCGACATAAAAATGCGACATAATTTTACATATATTTAAATACTATTAGTTCACAACAGCCTTAATCTATTGTTACGAAATACCTATATTTAAGTGCTATTAGTTCGCAACAGCTTTAAACTATTGTTACAATATTTCGTAAGCTGTAGAACATGCATCACATGTATTTTTCTATAAATAGGTTACAATCATAAAAATTTCAACATAGGGTTACCAGTAGAGATGAGACGGGCTCAGCCCGAGCCCGAAAGCCGATCCCGAGCCCGGGCCCGAACCGGGCTCGGGCCCTGTAATTCACGATTGCGTTCGGGCTCGGGCGGGCCCGGGCTCGTGAAAAATGTCTAATTTATTGAACATACTCCTTGAAACGGATTTTAAAAAGCGATTCATCGGAAAAATAAACGTACTGATGGGATGCCAGGACTTGCAACAATATAATGGGTGGGTAAAAAGATAGCTTTTTCTCATAATTTACTAAATGGGATGTTGTGCTATTTCATTTGTGTATGTGTGTTAAAATGTTGTTAATTCAAAATTTTGGCTTCATTATTGACTGGTCTATCTTAGTTAAATGTATATATTCACATCGTATCATAATTTTTTTTAAAGTAATTTTGTTCCTATCATCTAAATTCTTATGCAATAATATATTCTTAGGCAATTCTATTCAAATATGCAAATTTCTTAAATTTATTATATCAAATTTCTTTTCTGGACGTGTTTTAAATATAACATTTTTTAATGTCGCTATACGAGATTTATAACTTGTATTTTTCTGCATCTAATATATCTAAGTACATACGAATGTTTAACACTGATGTGAGTACTCAACAGAATTTTTAATAAAAATTGAAGCATTTCTGTTATTATTTGATAAACATGGATATAAAGAATCAGAGAGTGCATTAAGAGTTTGCAACTATATTTGTCTTTAGTTTGTACAAACGGCAAAATTTATCGTATTGTATCAATGAAGTAACTGAATTTTATTTATCTTCAGCTGAAATTTCGGGCTCGGCGGGCTCGGCTCCGACTTAAATAATATTGCTCGGCCTCGGGCGGGCTCGGATTAAAAGTCCTCGGGCTCGGGCGGGCTCGGGCTTCAAAAAATAAGCCCGAACTCATCTCTAGTTACTAGGCGAAATACACGAAAGATGAGAGATAAAATGACAAAGTCAATTAATATCGTTTTAATATGGCAATAATGAACTAAAAAATTAGGGGGGCTTCAGGGGGTCTCCCCCTGACGAGGCTCGAACAGCCGAGTTTATTTCGTAAGAATGAAGAATCTCAAATGTATTTATTGAATAAATCAACGTTTATGATAATTTGTCAAAAGTATAGCATAATGTCTTTAAACTTTATATAGTTAGAGCCCGATTATCACACGGGCATGCGGGACAATATCCCGGGGCCCCGGAAAAATAATTGCCCCCAAATCTCCCGATTTATTGTTATCATGATTTATTACATATTCATATACACTGCAATAATAATGTTTTTGCAACTAAATTTCCTTTGTAATATCTATCGCATAATTTTTAACAATAAATGAACTTAGAGATTTATTTTCTGTTCTTCTAATTGAATGGTCTTTAAGACTCATGGATCAATAAACAAGAAGTTAGGAGTTTTTGAAAAAGTATGGTATGGCCCTATATATGCTTATCACAAAATATCCGTTAGTTAACATTTTTTATTTCATGATGAAGGAAAGAAAATTTTGAACTTTTTGGTGTATCAAGAAAATTTTTTGGAGTGAGAAACTTTGCTCCCGTGCCTCGTAATTGCCATTCCTTGAATTAGCGCGCCCATGCGCTAATAATACAAACGGACTAAAAAAATATTAAAATCACTTTTAAATACATAGTGTTGTTCTAAATAAATATAAATAAACAGGTAATTTTTAATTCACTTTTAGTATTCTTTAAAAATGTTTTGTTTTTATGTCGGGAAAATGCAACAGCAAACAAAAATAAGTTAAAATGCTTGTGATAGTATTAGGGCCCCAAAATAACCTCTTGCCCCGGGGCCCCGTCCACCTATGATGAGGCTCTGTATATAGTAACTCTTTTGCTAAGGCCGGTTTAAACTTTTTACAATAGTTCTTTACTTTCTAATTTTTCATAGTAATGTTTAAATTTTTTACAACGTTACAGTTATTTATTAAAAATTGCTCTAATTAATTGCGGAATAATGCGAAAAAGAAACTCCTGAAAAAGGGTTACCGACATAATCTATCATGTGAAATGTATTGTTAAAAATTTCGACTTTTTGTAAAATGTTATACCCAAAAATTATCTGTTGAAGATAGAAGCCCCCCCCCCCCACTACACACACCTACATTAAAACATGACTATTAAGGGAAGGGTTGTTTGAGTGCTGAGAATAACATTATTTCCGAAGATCTAAAGCCTTTAAACAACTTTTAATAGCAAATGATAGCAATAAGCATACAGAAGCTTTGGCTTTGGAGGGGAGTGGTTATTTAGTAATGCAAAAGCATGCAAGACAAATTTGTGATGGTTACAAATAATTGGCTACCTTAATACATAGATTGTGATAACAAATGATCTAGATTTTCACTGTCCGGAGAAAAAAAAAAGAGAGTTTTCCGAGGGTTTGAATATTGACATCTCACGCACTGAAGTTCCAAAAATAAGTTTCCTGCAGATGCTAACTTAGGAGCATCTCAAGATACTGAAGCGAAAGTTGCTGTATACTTTTACAAATTTAGCTGATATTTCCTTTTTTTAGAGAAACAGTGTCAAGAGATACTAAGTTTACTCACTCAGCTATCGTTTCAGTTTAAGAAGGGTATGCAACTTCGCAACTGAAGTTCTTTAATTTTTAAGGTGAAAATGAGTAAGAATTTTGGCCTGAGGGAGAAGCGAGTATTAGACTGTAGTTCAAACAAGATATAACTTCAAGAAAAAAAAAAACTTCAAGAATTTAATGCAATAAAGTAAAATAATAATAATAATAATAATAATAATAATAATAAATGAACAATAGATTTATTCTGTCAACTATATTTCCCTTTTTTTCATATTATTGCTCAAATTGATTATTATACACAGAATATCAATTCAACGAATTTTTAGTTGCTTTGAAAATCTCTTACCAAACAATGTTAATATATACTTTCGTGCCTAAATTTTCTTATTATTTTCACTTGTTATAGTTTACAGTTTCAAATTCATTAAAATCTCTTCGATAAGTTTGGAACAATCATGCAAATTTATCTTATAGAATGATAATATAAATATTCATAAAATTATAGCTTCTCTATTTATCAACTCAGTGGTTCTCAACCTTTTAACGTCGCACCACCCCAACAAAGGTTGACTTACGGTGGCGCCCCCCCCCTCACATTTTTCAGCATACATTAAGTTTTCTAATCCTTAACAATGAACATTTAGTCGAATTTTCTACAAAATAATGTTATCAGAATGAGCATTTTAAGCGAAAATGGATGTATTTTAGAGTAAAAACGAGAATATATAAGACGATTTTTTAAAAAACATGCATCACTACCTGCTTTTTGGTTCTTTTCGCACCCCCCTGCAAACGCTCTGCGCCCCCTTTCGGTGTCGCGCCTCACAGGTTGAGAAACGCTGTATTAACTAGTATGTTTACATAACTTAAACAGGATTCAACTATAACACATCTTCGTAACGATAAAGCAAAAATTAAATATTAAATTTGTATAAAATAAAGAGTTTTTCCTCCCGAAAATGTTTAGCATTTAAGATAAAAATTCTTAAATAAATAAAAACAAATTTAATACTTTAATTTTTGTTTTACCGAAGCAAAAATGTATTATGGTCAAATGTCCGTTTGTTCTCCATAAAAGGGCAGATTATGTCAGCTAATGTGTCGCTCAGAACTATTTTTTGCTTCCCAGAGTTTCTCACTACGATTTAGATCCTCATCAGAAGGAAACGGACTTCTGAATATTAGCACTCCTTGGCAACTGCTAGTGACCGCCAAGAGGGTTTTCGGATGTACATACACATTAAAAATTAGTAAGATAAAACGATTGATCTAAACAAGTTCCATCTTCAATTTGTTTATGGTCCTCAGTTTTGGGAGTGAAAATGCTTTTCACATGGTTCGGGAAAAAAGTATAAATCGGATGTTTTTCTTTATCATAATTCAATTGATTTTAAAGACACAGATATACCGTCTTTTTTTAAAACGATTTTTCTGAATTACAAATAACAGTTTTCTAATTGGCCAAATTTGTCTAGGGACCCGTATAAAAAAAATTGCCATTTAAAAAAAATTAAAGATAGGGCTATTTTATTATATATATAAAACCCGGCAGGGGCCTCGTCAAGGGGAGATACCCCCTGAACCCCCCCCCTAATTTTTTAGTTTCATTATTGCCATATTAAAACGATATTAATTGGCTATGTCATTTTATCTCTCATCTTTCGTATATTTTGCCTGGTAGCCCTATGTTGAAATTTTTATGTTTGTAACCTATTTATAGAAAAATACATGTGATGCATATTTCACAGCTTACGGGATATTGTAACAATAGATTAAAGCTCTAGTGAACTAATAGTATTTAAATATATTTTAAATAATGTCGCATACATTTATGTTGTATTTTTTTGGGACACATTTTTCGGACAATTTTCAATAAAGGGGGTGAGACATAAAATGACATAGTCATTAATAACGTGATGTAATTCCTACATTATTTTAAACATTTTTGCAATTTACATCATCGATCACTTATCTTCAGGGGTTAAAGAAATAAAGTGCATTTCAATGTTTTGTGGGGCATCTTGTTTGTGCAAATAACGCAAATGTGTAGAGAAAAATGTTTTATAATCCAGTCGCTCGTACCCCCCCCCCCCTCTCTGGTGAGTGCAATGCATTCTGGGAATGTAACGAATTTCCCCTTTTCTCCTAAAATCATTTTAAAAATATCTATTCGGTGTTGTGAAACGAGCAAGGCTTTGTTCTCATCACAAAATTTCGAAATTGCTTTGGAGGAATAAACAAAAAAGTAAATCATTGCGTTTTCCTTTTCCCCAGCTAAACGGACGATCCGTGCAATTTGTAGGCTTTTAAACGAAAAAAAGAAAAGAAAAGAAAGAAAAAAACTGGTTTTCAGATAAGGAAAGAAAAATTTTCAGTTTCATCATGCATCTCTGGGGCAAAATATCTATTTGAACTGGAAAATCTGAGCTTACGCAAAGACTACAGACATTAACCTTAGAGACACTTTTCACTTTTCTCTTCTGCAAAAGATAATAACTGTAATTGTAATAACCAACAATAACGATGAGGATTATAGTAATAGTAATAATAATTATTGGAGAAAACTTCTTAAACTCATTTATATTTTCCTTTTGTTTTCACTTCACATTTTCAACTATATAAATAAATAAGGTTATATATCTTCCACGAATTTTAATCTTGGAAAATAAGGATTGTTTCATTATTATGTTTCTCTAACAGAAAGCTGAATATCTCAAAATGCGTAGAATTCTGTAGTCAGACATACTGTCTCTTTAACTTCGCGTATAACTAATTATGTTAGCTGTTATTTAAAACCCGTAGCTGTTGTATGTAACCTTTAGTTCTTTGTATTTTGCCTAACATTGAAAAAAAAAATTATAAAAAAATATAAATCGAATTAAAATTTATTTTCGAGGGTGTTGAAGTGCACTGATAAAAATTAAACTAATGTTAGTTCTGATCTGTAATATTTTGAAATATGGTTTAATAATTCATAATTAATATTAAAAACAACTATAACCTAAAAAAGCCGTTATCGTTATCTACGAGTTTTTATAATTTAGTTGTTTAGTTAACTGGTTCATGAATCGAAAAAGTTTTGCCATCCCTGGTGTAAGATATTAAAAGCCATAATTTTGTTTTTCATTTTAGTAGTGCGTTTATTTAAATCAATGTAAGACAATTTTGTTTTCGCATTTAGTTTATTAACAATACTGTACTGATGCTCTATTTTCATAACAATAATGCAATTTTGTAGTAACAATAGCTTAAAACATAAAAAAAAAAATTAAAAGCCGACAACAGGTGTCGTAGAAATATCGCTATGTAAATCACATACAGTTTTGACACTTCCGATAAATTTCAAGTCCATGTAAGTGCAGGTTTGAAATCCCAACGCAAGTTTGATTCTTCTTGGGGGGAGGGGGGTGGAGTTGTGGCTGTGTCGTGGACACTGCTCTATGTTTTACGTGAATACGTGTACGTAACGAGTAATATTTTCTTTGTGTTTCATCGCGGGTTCAGGAAAGAAATCAAACAAACAAATAATTACTGTGTTACAACTTTATTAATGATAGGTCTATGATACGAAAAGTGCGAAACAATAGCATACAGGTTGCATAGAGATTCTGGTTAATGTTAAATCAATTACAGGTAGTGGCGTAGAGAAAATTTTTTCATGGGGGGGGTTACGACACTTACAACTCTTATATATGTATATATATATGTTGTGTGAGACTGAAGAAAATACATTATGTATGATAAAAAATTCATCTTGGTATCATCGGTGTAGCTACCGGGTGTTAAATTTGGTTTTTCGACGAGTATAGGCCGACATTGCATTATTTGTTTTAATTTTTTTCTTATTCTCTATAGCTATTTCACACTAATGTTTTATCTACGCAATCGATAGATCTTGATGAGAGCTGACGATTGAAACGAAAACGAACGTTCTATCTTCTCAGAGTCAAAATTTACGATAAACGGACACCACTTGATCCAGCGAAACGACCTCAAAATGGCGGCGCTTCCCCTTCCGACGCCAGCGCTTCGTCACAGTCCTCACTCAACGCGACGAATTCTTTGATTCTTTACCTATCGAGTGGAGTAGTTAAATTTTGGATGCAGATGATAGATAGCTGCAGCATCAAACTGTATTGTCCGATTTCGTTATTATCAGTTTTCTGAATTGCCACCTACTATGGAAGTAAATTTAAGCAGGTGTATTCAAGTAAGAAAAAATAATCCAATAACGAAACCATACAGTTACATGACAGCCAGCAGATGTGCACACACATGCTAGCAGACGCGCACATATGCTGCGGTTACGATTCGATCTGACTTTGGATATTACTCCTAGTCCACAAGGCGAGATTTTTCGCCAACACTAAGAAGCGCCAGCATTCATTTATTCATCGAGTGATGTGGAAAATGGTGATATATAATTAGGTAATAGTTTAAAACAGTTAAAGGAGTTTTTTTTATAAGTGCTTAAAATATTTGTGCGCGTGTTTCGAAAAGTCGTATATGCGACATTTTTACTCAAGCGAGGACTCTTGGACCATATCCCTCGCGTAAGTCAAGACTACACTATTTTTTCCATTGGCATTTGGCATAGCCAGAAAAAAAATTTAGGTTGGGGGTTTATACAATGCCGTAACGAAAAATCCTGTGGCCCGGGCAAAATAAGCTTCAAAAAGTTACTTTTTAAGGCACATTGAGGCCTTTTATCCAGGGCCATAGTTACCAGTGGACACACCGGGCAGTGGACCTGGGGCCCGAGCTCAGGAGATGGCATACATGCGAGAAAAGCGGACCATATTTCGATTAACAGTTGTTAAGCTTGAAAAAAGTAATGAAGATGAGGCCTCATTATCATTTGTTGCCGTACAGTCCCCTAATCTATTGTTAAGAATCTATCTTCATCACAGGATAGTTTCACTGCACAAAAACAACTTCTATTCTATTTTCATATTTACAATAGTGAAAGGAAGTTATGCATAAAA
The DNA here is from genome assembly GCA_038373885.1 of Cheiracanthium punctorium. NCBI lineage: Eukaryota > Metazoa > Arthropoda > Arachnida > Araneae > Cheiracanthiidae > Cheiracanthium > Cheiracanthium punctorium. The sequence continues at coordinate 177,664 of JAWZYV010003044.1, forward strand.
TATTTCTAAAATTTCTTACTAAAAATTAGAAGATGAAATATATAGACCCCTTCCTATTTCGTGGGCCCGTCTCTCATTGCCAAGAATAAGGTCCTTTTTGAAAAATTTAGAGGGGGTTCCGAGCCCTAAAACCACCCCCTCGCTACGCCACTGATTTTTTCTACACTAATATAATAAAGATGTAAATTTTGGGGGCCAAGGCCCCTAGACTTGCTGCGCTCGCTTTTCGTATGAGGCGCATTCAGTCCCTAATGAGGCTTATTCGTATAAAAGGCATAATTTCAACAGACAAAACACAAAGATTGGATCAGATAGAATGTTATCCAGCTACACTTTGCTTGGTTCTTGCATGTTCCTGGCACATAAAAATTTAATCTTCACTCTATTTTTAATTATGTAAAACCTATGGTGCACCATGACTATTTGCCATGCATGGCGATTTTTCATAACTTGGCGACTTACGTATATGTATAGTTAGAAATTTGTTCTAAGAAAACAGTACTTCAAATCTTTTCTTCGATAAAACTACAGAACAGCTGGAATAGCTTGCCACCAATGGCGACTTTTCATTACTTGGCGATTTACACATGCTCATAAACGATAATTACTGCTCATGGAAGGTTACCGGGAAAACCGTTATCCATATACTCGTGTACATAATCCTTTGCAGATTGGCGTATTTAGCACCACGAAATAGATCATCTCGCCGCCTTAGCAAATATCCAATCTGTACTATAACTTGTATAATTGCATAGTTAACGCCGCCAAATATTTCTGCTGGTAGCAAATACCTAAGCTGAACCTTACCGGCTTTACTATAATCTGCATTTTAATTATTTTTCATTTTCAAGATGGGCGCTAACATTTGGAACACGGGTTTAGATTCACCCTCTTGGAGAGATAGCCTTTTGCCAGATCTTACCTGATGCCAAAATGGCGCTAAAACAGTTACAATTAGTTATTCCGTTTTGGAAAAACGAATAATTGGTAATTCTAAACTCCTGTTATCTAAGAGACCTTTTTTGAAAATCGTCATCTTTGTGTAACACACTTTGAGTTATTTATTTTTTCACATACTTTTTAATTTGGCGTAAAATTGGTGAAATCTTCCGATTTTAAGCAAAAATGTTGGGGGGGGGGTGAAAAGTCAAAATTTGCCGACAGTATATATATCAATATGCCTTCCAAAAATATATACCAATCGTGAATAAAAAGTATTTTACGATTGAAAATTTGAACAAGATATATAAATATATAAAGAGAGAGCGTCAACTAATAGTAGAAATTGAAAAAAAAAAAAAAAAAAAAGAAAAGAAAAGGATGCACAGTACTGATTAATGTACTGAAATGTTTTGGGTGCTCCTGTACATAAACAATCCAGTCGAATGGGGCCGAAAGGGGGGGTGCACAACTAGATGTTACAACAATACTAAAAAAAAGTTCCAACATTCTACGTCCAATAGTTTTTGAGATATGCGCGTTTAATGAATTTCGGACTATAGAGCGTAATGTATTTAGAATCTTTTGGGTGTTCCTGTAGATAAATTATCCAGTCGATTGGGACCAAAACTGTATTAACATCAAGTGTCATCCACTACAGTTTAAAAAATGTATTTGAACTTGAGTGGATGAATAAAAAAGTATTTTATTAACGATTGAAAATTTGAACAAGATATATATAGGGAGAGTGTGAACTAACAATAGAAATTGAAAACAATTACTTACACCGCTACACTTATTTTAATGAGTATGTCATTTTATCTCTCACCCCTTTATTGAAAATTGTCCCAAAAATATGTCCCAAAAGTGCGACATAATTTTACATACACTTAAATACTATTAGTTCACAACAGCTTTAATCTATTGTTACAATATTTCGTAAGCTGTAGAATATGCACCACATGTATTTTTCTATAAATAGGTTACAATCATAAAATTTCAACATAGGGATACCAGGGGAGCTACACGAAAGATGAGAGATAAAATGACATAGTCAATTAATATTGTTTTAATATGACAATAATGAAACAAAAAAATTAATGGGGGTTCAGTGGACGAGGCATGAACAACCGAGTTATGTATATATTTCTTCCGACACATGTTTCTATGCAACATTAAACTCGCCACATATTGCGCTTGCAAAATCGTAGGATTGAAAGATTAGAATGAAAATTTTAGTGATTTACTGGCACGTAAATCACTAAAATGAAAAACTCGGATGTTCGAGCCTCGTCAGGGAGAGACCCCCCCTGAACCGCCTTAATTTTTTAGTTTCATTACTGCCATATTAAAACGATATTAATTGACTATGTCATTTTATATCCCATCTTTCGAGTATTTCGCCTGGTAACCCTATGTTGAAATTTTTATGATTGTAACCTATTTATAGAACAATACATGTGATGCATATTCTACAGCTTACGAAATAGTGTAACAATAGATTAAAGCTGCTCTGAACTAATAGTATTTAAATATATGTAAAAAATACATGTGATGCATATTCTACAGCTTACGAAATATTGTAACAATAGATTAAAGCTGTTGTGAACTAATAGTATTAAAATATATATTCAACCTTGCGGAACTGATAGAAATCCGTGGATTACGTAACATATACTAGCATTTTATTTTATCTACACATTGTTGCCACATTCTCATATAACAGTAACAAAACGGATGAAATTTTCAAACAATCATTTTATCAAATAAATGAAGCCTTACGGAGCTTATAGAAATCGGTGGTTTGCGTAACACATACTAACATTTTCAGAGAACATTTATTCTTACTTTTATGTCGCATTTTATATTTCAATCGTAACGCATTTTCGTGTCTCATTTTTATGTCACATTTTCAATAAGAGGGTGAGAGATAAAATGACATAGTCAGTAAAAAATGAAAATTGTAACAAGACTATATTCATGATATAGTATAACTTATTATAAACTGTCGGCAGGGCTGGTAATTTATGCACTGAACACTTAACACATTGGTGGTTAAAGCTCAAATCTGCCGACAGTCCTTTGGCAACTCACGATTTTGGAGACAAAAGTACCTTTTCATAAATTTGGATGGTTGTGATACCCACACCCCCCATGGAACCAGCCCCGGGTGTAATTCTACTTCATGTTTGTCACTTTCAAGCAATTCTACATACTTGAAATTGCTTTGTTGCAAAAGCATGAATGATTTTATGCTGGCGAAAATTGCCAAATCTGGCAAGCATTATGCTTATTTTTTCAGTTTTTTATTAATATCTTCTAAAATAATTCGAATTTACAAATTTAAGTCAGTTTATCGGCTTCCTCGGAATTTTTCAAATCCGTGGAAATCTTCGTCAAAACTCAAATCACCACGGTTTCGGAGGAGATAGCAGAACAATCTCTTGACAGCGGCGGCAGCCGTTACTTTTTTTTTTAGAATAGAGAGATAACATAAGTTAAAAGGAGCCGTATTCAGGGAATGTCTTTTGTTATGGTGTTTGGGTGAAAAATAAAGCTTTTTGGATTTTATATTTCAATTTTGAATTACGGTTTGGTCATAAAAACAATCCCGTATGATCTTTATTATTGTATTATCACTTGGGGCCGAGGCCCCTAGACTCGCTACAATCGCTATTCGTATGAGGATTTCGGCCCCGAATAATTCTTATACGTAAAAAAGGCATAATTTCAATAGACAAAGCCCAAAAATTAGATCAGATAAAATGTTACCGCGCTGCGTATTGCTTGGTTCTTGTATGTTCCTTGGAACATAAAAATTTAAACTTCACACTATTTTGAATTATGTAAAACCTATAGAACACCTTGCGTAATTTCCACCCATGGCGATATTTCATAATTTGGCGACTTACGTATACGTATCGTTAATAATTAGCTCAAAGAAAACAGTACTTCATATGTTTTCTTTGATAAAAACAACGGAACTGTTACTAATGGCGACTCTTCATTATTTGGCGATTTACGCATGTTCATAATCGATTATTACTGAGGTACTTACGTTTATCTCGGCGGTCATTCCCGCCAAACCATTTCTTAGTCAAATGTGCTGGTAAACTGTTGCCAATCATATTCAAAATCATCAATAATTTCATGTGTCTGGCATTTATCTTACCGAAAAATCGCTCATCTTGGCGGACCGCCGGTATAATACGTAAGTACCATTACTGCTCATGTAAGGCTACCGGGAAAACCGTTATCCATATATTCATATACACAATCCTTTACTGATTGGCGTATTTAGCACCACGAAATATATCATCTCGTCGCGCTGGCAAATATCCAATCTGTACTATAACTGCTATTATAGCATAGTTAACGCCGCCAAATATTTCTACTGGTAGCAAATACACAAGCTGAACCTAACCGGCTGTAAAAGAATCTGCATTTTAATTATTTTTCATTTTCAAGATACTGGGATCTATCTTCTAACATTTTGGAACCTGCGGTAGATTCACCCTGCTTCGAGAGATACCATTTTGCCAGATGGTACCCAATGCCAAGATTTTAAATTAGTTATTCTGTTTTGGAAAAGCGAATAATCGCTAATTCTAAACTATTGTTGTCTAAGAGAACTTACTATTTGAAAATTGTCAATTTTGTGTAGCACACTTCGAATTATTTATTTCATATACTTTTTAATTTGGTGTAAAATGAGTGTAATTTTACTTCATGTTTGTCAATTTCACACGATTCTACATGCGTGGAATTGCTTTGTTGCAAAGGCATGAATGATTTTACTCTGCCGAAAATTGCCAAACCTGGCAACCATAATGTTTATTTTTTCAGTTTTTTATTAAAATCTTCTAAAATAATTCGATTTTCGAAATTTTAAGTCAGCTTATCAGGTTCCCCGGAATTTTCCGAATCCGAATACATCTTCGTCAAAACTCAAATCCCCACGATTTCGGAGGAGATAACAGAACAAGCTATTGAAATCGGCGGCGGCAGCGGCTGTAACTTTTTTTTTTAGAGTAGAGAGATAATTGATGTAATCCTAGTTAATAAATTTAAAAAAATGGATTTGCCTATAAGAAAATCAAAATTTTCTAAATACATATCCCATTAGAGGGCAGCAAACGTACGCCAAATCGGAAAGTCTTCTTTTGAGCATTTAAATAGTCGAGCTAGTCTGAGACAATACTCATCCATAACGCGTTCGAAAGAACCTAGCTCGAATGTTCGCAGCAACTGGCAAGGAAAAAACTTAAGAACCACATGGGATCGCGAGTGAATTGAGCATTAGCTAACATGCAATAATTACGGTTACTTGATGAAGCTAGCACAAGCCTAGTAGAAACATTTAAATCAGGTTTACTTGAATTAGACATGACAACAAACATGTGCGATGTCCAGTAGAACACCTTAGCCTTAAAAAAATTATCATGTTAATTTAGTCTGGTACTTTCTTATTATCCCGGCGGTCATTCCCGCCAAACTATTTTTTCCTCAAATGTGCTGGCAAACTGTTGCCAATCGTATTCCAAACCATTCATAATTTCATGTACCCGGCATTTATTTTGACCAAAAATCGCTCGACTTGGCGGACCGCCGGGATAATACGTAAAGTACCGTTTTGTTAGCATTTTATGCCCTTATTGATTAATTCGACCTGTAGATCTCTTAAACGTACTGATTAGAAGCAAATATGACCTAGATCTTGCCAAGTTTTTGCTAAGAGCTTTACATGAAAATTTGCCTCAGTGACAAATTACTGCTTTACATTAGTAACATGGTTATGAAATTATCCCTGTTTAAGAAATAAGATATCTGCGTACCCGTTCTCCGCACGGTAGGGAACGAAACTTTTTCTTACATGTATAGTTCGAATTGATTCCAGTGATTTGGGATCTAAAAATAAGCAAAATGATTTGACTCTTATCGTAAAGTTACTCATTAGTTATTTATAAAGTTAGTATAAGTACTGACCTGAGACCATTGTTAATATTATGACACAAAAAACTATGTCGGTGTCATTCGCGATTAGAAAAGAAAAGCGTGACGGTTCGCAGTGAAAATTCCTAATATTCAAAATGTCTCATTTTTGCATTATACTCCTTTTTAGATTTAAGTTATGCCATTAATACCTTGGATACATGATGTGGAGAACCGTTTTATTTTATAATTAAATAGTTGTGTACCCGCTCTTCGCAAGGCAAGAAGAGAACATTTTCCTAAAAAATGTGATCTTAACTCTTGTGAGAAAACAGAATCTCCAAGAAAAAAGAAAGTTCTGTTACAGTCTTTTTTGTTGAAACTACCGCGGGATATATTAACGTGACGTAGACTTACTTACTATTGTGTTAGCTGTGGTGTAAAACGGTTGTTGAAGAATGAATAGAAGGCTTAGTTTCACGAAATATTTATTGATGCGGTATATTGTGCTTAGATCAATATTGCCTTAGCATATCTACTTACTATTACTTATACTAACTTTTACTGATACCAATACAATATATTTTCGTTTTGCAACCGTTAATGCTTAATTAAAAGAAACGGTTTAGATATTTGCCACGAATGTAGGCTTTTACTCTTTGGTGATTCTTTGCAATTTACGCATCAGCATAAACGATAATCATTTCAGTTTATGGTTGCCACTAAATCAGCTCTCCATAAAGTTTTACGCATAATTCTTGTCAGATTGGTGCATTTAGCACCAAGGCCCTATTATATCATGGACAAATCGGGACTTTGCCCAGGGGCCTCCGGCTCAAAATGGCTCCCAATTTCAAATGTTGTTCTTTTTTTACAAAAAAATTTATGAAAAATAAAACAAATTTCATACATGGGGGCCCCCAAAATTCATCAATGCCCGGGGGCCCCTGTTGGTCATAATCAGGCCCTGTTTAATTCCGCAATATATTTCCTGCTATTCGAAAACGTGACCCGTTTAAAATCTCTCGAAAATAATGCTGGATAATTCACTGGTGAAAAAACAGCATTCAATTATTTATCTGGCAACTTAAAGTAAAATATAGAATTATCTCATGCGTGGCGTATGTTTTGATTGTGAGTCCGTTATTCTGATTGAGTTTCGAAAGAAGTTTTAAACTTATGACATCAAAATCGCGCACTTTTCACATGCGAAAGTTATTTTAAAGTAATTTTTTTTTTCAACTGGCAATTTTAATAATTGTTACTGTCTCCAAGACAACCAAAACGCAAGATATCATACCGAAAATTTTAAGCTGCTGCTATTGAAATGAAAATAATTCTTTACTTAAAAATTCGTAAAAAATATCCTAGTTTATATTTTCCTCTGATTTTTCTTTTAAAAAAGGGCGAAATGTATGCTCCGTCATTTGAGAAAATATAAAAAAGTTATGACGGATAGAATTCAAGATACAGCAGTTTTAAGAATATTTTACGAAAGTTAGCGTCAAATTTAATTTTATTTGAAAAATTCCCAAAAATCTGCAAATTATGTTACACAATCCGAACAAACAGTTTTTAAAAGAAAATTTTCTCCTCTATCCGATGATGTAAATTTCGTTTTACTGCGAGTGCAATTACCGGCGTTATTACGTATTAAGCGAGAAAAATCGCTAAAAATAGGACAAAACATAAAATAAAACATTTTCTAATTCGAATTCCGAAAACATCGCTCCGAGGCGTGTTAGGATCTGTCCTAGTGAAGCCGCATGCAAAATTCGATGGGTCTGCGACCAACCGTCTCGGCGCAATGCGATCGAGAGACGCGCGCAAGAAGAAATTACCTACATACTTAGCTACATACAATGTTTACTCTCGGATTTTATTATATAAGATAATCGTTTCGATATTGTAAACACATTCAACTTAAAGCAAGATATTATATAACCATCCAATTCATTTCTTTCTTTCTTTTTTTATTTATGTTATTCTCAAAATTATTTTCATTAAAAACGCATGATTTATTACAGTCCTCTCTTAAATATTACTAATACAAATGGAAAATTTCCTCTATCATAACATATTTTTTGAACATAAATTGTTAAAGGTGAAATGGATGCAATATTAATTTTGATATACAAAGTGCCTTAAAAATACTAAAATTAACGTTGATTTATAGTTGCTTTTCCATCGTTTATTTTATGATATTCATTAGAACGTATGCTTTCAAATATGTTTTTTATGCCTTCGGAATTCTTTATTTGAATGCAACTGTATCATCTGGTAGCACTCCATCACTCCGTTAGCTGGTATTTCGGTGAGATTTAACGGCCTACGCTTCAAACATATCTGCATGTACTTCTTTTCCACACCTTGTTGAAGACTGCCATTTTTAGATCGGATCAAATCTAATTTTCTCTGCAATTTTTCTTGGAAGTAATTTTTTCTCTGTAAAAGTTCAAAATATTGGGGACTAGCATAATCCATGGTTCGCGACTTATGAGTATCTGGTTTTTGTGTTACAGGGCGCTCTCCTTGCTGGGTCGGTTGCTTTTGCACTCCATCATGCTGTAGTTTTTCTTGCTGCATTATATCATTTTTGTCAATTGACTCACTCACTTTTCTTTCCAACTTTTCTATTTTTTGTAACGCTTTTAAATGATCTTTATTTAGGGCAGATAATTTTTGTGTGAGGCAATATATTGCGTCATCCTTTTCTTTGACTTCATTCTCCAAATCATTTCGCACTTCTATGAGTTTCCTTATTTGTTGTCTAGCCTGTTCAATAGCGGTTGATTTCTGTGTGAGACTTGTCAGAAGAGCTACTTTCAATCGATTGCTTGGCTTAGTTTTGACAGTTGGTCTTGCGTCAGTATTGTTCGATAACGAACTTCTGCTTCTGTCGTTGGAAATGGAAAATATAGACTTTTTACCATCCATCATATCCCGTGTCTTTTCTTAAATGTTAAAAGTGGGCGCAGTTTCTGCTATCGTTTTGATTCTGTTCAATAACCTTTTCTATTTTTGTTTCGTTAGCATAAAAATTTCAAACCGAGCTCGATTTTATATTTTCATCGATCGTAATCCACACACGAATTATCATGTTTTGATTGCGTGTTGAGATGCTGTATTGAATAAATGTTGCTTAAAATAACACTCGTGACTTACAATTGTTTTCACGAGTGTAAAAATTAAGGAGTTTCTAATTGAAGTGATTGAGCATTATACATTTTCGTATTTACGTATTATCCCGGCGGTCCGCCAAATCGAGCCAATTTTCGCCAAGATAAATGCCGGACACATGAAATTATTTATAGTTTGGAATATGATTGGCAACAGTTTGCTAGCACATTCGACGAAAAAATAGTTTGGCGGGAATGACCGCCTGGATAATACGTAAGTACCTACAATTTTCATTAAATTGGCGACACAGCTTGGATATTTGCCCCCACGACTATAAGGAATTTTTCATGATGCTAAATACGCAGATCGGCCAAGGGATGTGTATAAGAATATATGGCAACCATAACGGAAAATTATTATCGTTATGTAAATCGACATAGAATGAAAAGTCGCCATTGGTGGCAAATATCCGAGCTGTTTTTTTTCTTTTAATTAGCGATTTTTTAAAACATTCTGCTTTCAGGGAGAATCGTTTTACCACGGTTTAGTTCCCACTTTAGCTGGACCTCTTGACTTGTTGTACAGCAATTTGAAAAGACGTTCTGCAGAGCAAAAAAGTTGTGTGTAGATTTGCATCTCTGTGAGAAATGCGCCTTTCAACTGGAAGAAACCATGAATCAGTACTTAAGGGTGGAAACCTCCATAAAAAAATAAAATAAATAAATAAATAAATAAATAAAAAAATCCGACATATGAGAACTCTTATTTACGCAGGGGGTAACGCAAATGCGCATGTGCGGCTGTATTTTATGATCTACGCAGTGGCGGATTTCCCAATAGGCGCATGAGGCGCGCACCTCGGGCCTCTCAAATCTGAGGGGCCTCAAAATTCCGGTTCTCGAAAAGAATATATATATAGAGGAGAGGAGGTGATTATGGAATACCATTTACATTTCTAACTGTAACTTCATAGATTTTTAAATAAAATCCCCCAAAACAGCATGAGTACATGCTATAATTAATCGTAATGAAATGTCAATTGCAAAGAAATACACAATTTATTTTGTTGTTATAGAAAAAAAATATTTTTAAAAAAAGTTACGAATTGAGTATAATATGGAATAGTCGGGTAATATGGAATAGATGGTTTAAACCGATGAAAAGCAATTTATATTGCTTCATATATAGTTATTTGTTACTATAAAACAAATTTTTATGTTTTGTAGTTTAAATAATTATACTGGAGTCATTTCTGCTACGAGTCGATTTAGAAAAGTTGTAGATATAATTTTCTTTCTTTGCTCCGATACAGTCATGGTGAGCCCACAGAGAACAGCTGGATCTTTGAATCCAAACTTATCGTCGTTGATCATTAGAGAATTTTTCGTGACAAAAGATGCATTCAGCGTCTTTGTTTTCCGGGTCTTTAGTGGATGACATGAAACGCATTACAATATTACCCAGTATTCCATAATACCCGACACGCCATCTCGGAAAACGAACCTTTAAAACTAATTGGCAAAACACTGTCATCTAAAAAATAACCACAGTTCAACAAACTACTATTCTCTTAGTGTACATTATGCGTAACATCAATGTTCATGTCACGTGTTTACTAGTAAGTTAAAATGTTTGAAAACTTATCTACAAAAACTCTTGAAAATCGCAAAACATACTTTGTTCTGTAGCCAGTGGTACGGCAACAGAGAGCGGTCTACTCTTACTGCATTGTAAGAAGGGAATCTTTCTTGAGTTGTTCATGGTATTCCCTAGAGTTCAGTATCTCTAGTATTCCCTTGTGGCAATAGCAACTAACAGAGCAAAAAACTCTGTATTCCATATTTTCCGACTATTCCATAATCACCTCCTCTCCTCTATATATACTAGCTGCTACCCGCGACTTCGCCCGTGTCGGCTTTAGAGTTAGGTCCGAGAGAAATGAAGCATGTGTGAATAACACAAATGTTTGCGACAAAAGAAACTGCATTTAAATATTATTTGCTTGTTACTTGTTTTAAATGAAGTATAATGCATGATAATGTACTTCATTTAAAATAAGAGAATATGCAGAGTTACTAAATTTAGATTTTTTTTTCAGGCATTTGGCGAATTAGTTACGACAAGAGACAGTTACGACAGTATTTGCGTATTGTTTTTGGTGTTCTTGTAAAAGATATATTTATGCTATATGTATGAATTTTAGCCTAAGTTAATCAGGAATAGTGCAGCCTTCTATTAGCGAAAAAGTTTTAGAATCGGTTCTAGAGTTACAGAGATATCCAGAGAGCGTAATGTCTTAGAATTATTTTGATTGTTCCTGTAAAGGAACTATTTGCGCTACATGCATGAATTTTAGCCTATAATACTCAAGAATAGTGTAGCTTACTATCAGTGAAAAAAGTTTTGGAATCGGTTCAGTACTTACAGAGATACACATAGAGCGTAATGTAATTCTTATGCGTATCCCTGTAAAAGAATTATTTGTATATATGCATAAAAGGTTGCCTATAAGACTGGGTCCCAGCAGTGTCTTAGAGGTTCTGCGCTCAAAACTGGAAGGCTGGAGGTGCCAGGTTCAAACCCCGGTCGCTGCTGTCGATCTAGCCGCTCGCAGTTTACCGTGGTTTTCTCCAAAACCTCGCGTAAATACGGGCTAGGATCCCTTAGAAAGTTTCCCACAGAGAAATTCCCCATATAGGCCTAGGACCCTAGTGCAATCAATCGGTCTTAATACACAAATAAACAAACAATAATACGCAGGAATAGTGTAACTTTCAATCAGTGGAAAAAGTTTTAGAATCGGTTTAGTAGCTACAAAATTTCCATAGAGCGCAATGCATTAGAATTATTTTGAGTGTTTTTGTAAAAGAATTATTTATGCTATATGCATGAAAGGTTGCCTGTATGTTAATCCAGAGCATAAAATATCTTCATTACAATTTTTTCCAAATCCGTTCAACCAGCTTTGTTTGATTCATTCAAAAACATCTAACACACAAACGTACATATTTATATCATTAGTAGGATTTGGAAATTTATGAACTTTAAGAAACACATTTGGACTTTTCTTGCTAATGCTTTTTAATTTGGCGTAAAATCAACATAATTTCCATACCATTTCATGCTTTTCAAATGTATGTGAATCTGCAAATAGAATTTCTGCTTTATTTTAAAAGCATAAATCATTTTGTGAGGGCGATAAAACGGTTTTTAATTAATAATTAGAAAAGTAATTAAAATTTCAAAATTCTGAGCCGTGCATTTTACTGAAGTCATAGGCTTATATCCTCAAATTTTCAAAGCTCTGCTTTCTGTAGATTTGTCTGGAGAACATTCATTTTTATTATTATAGATAGATAGATTTGGCATAAAACTGGCATAATTTCCGTGGTATTTAATGTTTTTCAGATGCACGCGCTTCTTCATTGAAGTAATAGCATTCTTGTTAGCTCAAAACATGAATCATTTGATGCGGGCGAAACTCGCCAAACATGGCAGCGTAAAAACGGTTTTTAATTAATGATTAAAAAAGTAATTAAAAATCTAAGATTCTAAGTAGCCTATAACCTTCTCCAGGGTCCCATCTATATCTAAACCAAAATTCATCCTAATCAATTCAGCGGTTTAGGCGTGAAATCGTCATAAACAAACAAACAAACTCACTTTCGCATTTATAATATTAGTTAGGATATAACACAAAACAGTGTAACACAAAACTTTGTCTCACTACTTCGTTGTGAGACGAAGAGCTTTGACTGATGAAGACTGAATACATTTTCAGTCGAAACGATCGTATCTGGTTATAAGTGTCCTTTTATGTGTGTTTTTTCACAAAGTTTTATTGATTTTAACGTTTAACACCAGTATTTTGAGTGCTTTTTCCATACCTAGAATGTATAGCTGTTTGGATGTCAGTTGTACAGAAATTGAGAGGAATAATTTACCTTTCAAAAAAATCACTAAAATTTAAAAATTTAAGCTAGAGAAAAGGACTTTATCGTTTTTAGAATCAAAAGAACTTTTAGAACAAAAGAAAGAAGAAGGGTGCAGGGGCGTAGCCAGAAATGTTTCATGGGGGGGGGGTTACGACTACTGCAACTCACATATATGCATACATGTGTGTGATAAGGGAGTGAAGAATATACAATTTGTATGGCAAAAAATTCCTCATGGGGGGGTGGGGTTATGACCCCCCTAACACCCCCCTTGGCTACGCCCCTGGAAGGGTGTAATAATAAAAAATTGCCGACAAGTAATCAAGCAGATACAATCTGATATGTGCGGGATAACACAATTTTTGGGAAAATAAATATATGATAGTTAAAAAAAGTATTGAAAAATTAAGAAGAGCAGTACTCAGTGTCACCGGAATTATGCGTGTAAATTTTCAGCTCGATCGCATAATAGGAAGTAGGGTAAAATTCATAAGCAAATTTTAAGCTCGAATGACACACATAGTTAATTCAAAACTTGAAAAGTAAATGATGACTAAATTATTATTTTTTTTTAACTAAAAAATATTTATGATAACTATATTATAAACACGGCATGTTTTTTTTATAGTCGCAGATGAAAATGCTAAACATTAATAAGAAACGTTGGGCAGAAGCTTAGGTACATAGTACTTCGTACAATAGTCCTAAACTTATTGCCAGTTTTTGAATAGACACAATAATTAGACTAAACAGAAAGTTTACTTTCACTATTAAACTGCTCACAGTTTTGCAGTTTCAAGCGGGAAATTTATGAATATATTTAAATATTTATAAATATTTTTTACAGGAATGTTAAATTTTTGATTCATTTTATCCAAGTACAAAATTCTTTTAAACTTTGGGAGGTCTAAATCATGTTTCTGATCAAGTTTTCCCTGTTTTGACCCTCAAAAGTTCCTGTTAAGTACACTAAATTTTCACGATTGAAACAAGAGGCAAATACCAGATTCGATAAAATCAAGGTACACCAATATGAAATTGCATTTGCGCGGTTATATTTAGAAGTATGCTGATGTTTATTTAGTGCTAATCATGAAAAGTGAAAAGTAGTAAAAAAAATTATTAAGTTTCATGAGGTAAAATATTTTTTAATGTACTAATCTATAAATATAAAATTATTTTTAATTTTTAATGCTCATTTGTAGACATAAATTAGATGTAAAAGGAGTGAAAACATTTTAAAATAATTTTATTTTAAACATAAATTAACTTTTATATTTTAGACATAATTCTCAATTAGAGAATATAGAATCAAAAAATGAGATTTCTTTGTCCTTGTTTGGACTTATCAATTAGTCCATTCTTAGAAATTCCAAAAAAATAAATCCGAATCTTTCGAATGAAATTAATTCCAACTAATGTTCAAAAATGTTCAACTGCTGTTCAAAATGTCCCCTGTTATTATTAGCTAATGAGAGTGAAATTTAATATAATAATCTATTATTTTATTATTTTATTATTCTATTATTCATCAATATTATTTTATTATTCATGGATTACTAGATTGCACTCAAACCTGTTTTTGTGAGGTGGATAGAGACCGAATAAAGAAAACGCATTAAAAAAAATCGCACTAAACTTCATGAGCAGCTATAAAAAATAAGTTTACGCAACTCAAAAAGTGTTTTTTATGCGGTGAATAGGAACCGCATAAAAAAGTAACTTAAATTAAGCGATTATAGAATTGAATACATACGTGATGTAACTGGCTGATGCAATACCTAAACTTATGCAATTTGATGAAATACATGTGGAAAATCGAAAAAACTAAATGGCCGATCAAGCCTACTAATTTTTTTTTATTATTGATAACTTCCTCAATTATCTTCCAAGTTGACTGAAATTTTCATAAACCGCACAAAGAAAGGTTTGAGTGCATTAAAAATACACACAAGTAGTAAACTTAATATAAAGTGTATTTTTTTCTACCCAAGAATTAGCAGATCATTTTAATACTTTTATTGCAATCGGAACATTAGCAACCTTTTAAATATCAGACAGTTGTAATTTAAGTGATTAAGTAAATCATTAATTACTGTAAAAAACGTGTGCATAGAACGCACAATGTAAAGGTATGACTATAGTGAACATTATTTTTTTAGGAGGGTGGGGCTCAAAATTGAGTTACGCCTCGGGCGTCTCAAGAGCTAAATCCGCCACTGGATCTACGAATTTAAAAGTAATGTCCTGTCAAAACAAAATAATTTCTTTTTGTACAAATGAAAATTATACTCAACACATTTAATTTTTGTTCCCTTATAATAAATAAATTATTTCATATTCTAGTTTTAACATTACTAAAGTTTCTGTAGTACCGTAAACCATTGTTGGTACTTAAGTTGTAAAGTTCAACAATTCAAAGAAAACTGAAGTAATTTCTAGCGTTCTTAGATTAGCAAAATAAAAATCTTGAAATATATTTACGCTGATCCCTGACTCACTGATTCACTGATTCTGTAACAATTCCGGGTAAAAGATACTCCAAGATAAAACTTTTACCACCATTATTCCAAAAGGATTAAAAAGTTAAGCACAAAAAGCGCAATAACATCTGCACCGTTTGAACGATCCATTTGCGAATTTTCGTAATTAGATATAAAAATATAGAAAACAATCTGCATTACTTTAAAAATTGGAAAATCCATCCGTTCCCTAATTTTTAAGCGATTTTTCGCTATTTTTCGTTCTATTTTATTTCCGAAAGTTAGAAAAATTTGATCACTTGCGTGACAAAATTAGGAGCTGCGAGTGACAATCACTACATACTGAA
This sequence comes from Cheiracanthium punctorium, assembly GCA_038373885.1. Classification (NCBI taxonomy): domain Eukaryota; kingdom Metazoa; phylum Arthropoda; class Arachnida; order Araneae; family Cheiracanthiidae; genus Cheiracanthium; species Cheiracanthium punctorium. The sequence goes on from JAWZYV010003044.1 coordinate 193,420, forward strand.
GCCACAGTTATCAGGTTTTGCTGGGAAAACTGCGATTCCAATTCGTTGAAATAGTTTTTCCAGATTATACAGTTTAATTTTTTTTACCGAATAATTTATTTTTACAAAATGATTTCCTCTGTATGAAGCAATCATATAAGAGGGACTGTTCCCACGAAACGAAATCGTTCAAATGCAAAAAGTTTCCGCACGTTTCCAGAAGGGCAGGAAATTCGATTTCGGTATATAATAAAAACTGAATATGAAATTATTTATTTTAAGTGCACGAAGATTAAATATATTAAGTGTAGACGTATTTTTGTACAAATGTTTTTCTAGCGCCCGTTGTAATTGCCTCCACAACGGGCTTTATTTACTAGTACAGGGATGGGCAAACTACGGCCCGCCGGAAGGTTTTATCCGGCCCGCGGTGGAATTTTAATTAGCCGGTCCGATGGAAATTGAAAGAATATATAGATATATTTATATATTATATAGCCACACACACACATATAAAGAATTATGAAGATGGCTTGAGTGCGAACGCCGATTTCAAGATTTCAGTGCCATTCAAACAGAATTGGATGTATTTACCATGCCTTTCAACGTAAATTGTGAAGCAGTGAGGTCAGATTTGCAGCTTGAATTAATTGAACTTCAATCTAACAATCATCTCAAGCAGTTGTTTCTATACCAAAGTTAAAGTTTTACAAATCATTATCGAAAGTAAGTTTCCCAAATTTAATATATCACGCCCAGAAAATCAGCGATATGTTTGCTTCATTTTATATATGAGAACAAGCGTTTTCAACTATGAAACTTAGAGAGAATTCTTTCAGAAGTAGACTGACAGATGAGCATTTAGCCTCGATTTCTTAGAATCAGTGCATCTAACTTCGAACCTCAATATAAGGAACTTTTAAAAATGAAATCGCGATTTCATTCATCATTAACATATTTAAATTGTAATACTTGCATATTGTTCTTGAAATTTTAGAAAAATTTATCTTGGCCCGCCAAACATTTTTTTTTTTTTCGATTTTTGGCCCGTGACCAAAAAAGTTTGACCATCCCTGTTCTAGTACATAAATAGAAAACAACTAGAGCATAAATTTACTGGCAAATCAAAAATACTCGGAATTTTCATGCAGCTCTTGATATTTTTCATTTTATTTTCTTCGCATGTGTGTCATCATTTCCACGTATAGTGGGATCGCCGGATCGACGGCAAATCATTCGGAGGGTTAGCCCTCTACCTTTATCAGAGACTCCTAATGTCGGATTTTTTGAGACCGTTTTGAGAACTTTAGAGTCGCACATGATTAATATTTTCCTATAAGCCTATGTGTTACAATTCCTGGTTGTACCTATCCATCATATATATATATATATATATATATATATATATATATATATATAATATATAAATATATATATATATATTTACCGCAGTTACTCCAGAAAGATTAGAAACGTACATTTAAAGAACTTTATATTGGCTTGAAAATTTTCATAAACATGAAAAGAATTGATAGAAAAAAAAATCTGACAATCCATTCGCTTCTTGATTTTTAGACGATTTTTCGTAATTGCCAGCGGTGTAACGATATACGGAAGGAAGTGGGATAACATGGAAGTGAGATCTACGCCATTTTGATGTCAGTTTCAGTTACCTTATAATTAAGAGCCGAGCACAGCGAATTCTGGGTTGTTTCATACCGAAACAAAACTTTTTACGATAACTTACGCTTGTACATTCGCATTGCATGCCCGCATTTCGTACAGGTATTTAAAACGATGTGAAGAAGACCGCAGACGACTGACAACATTCTGAAAATTCACCCGTTCCCGATTTTTAGCGATTTTCTTACTAATTATCCGAGAGAGTATTTTTTTGCACAAGTTTAAGATATCGCATAAAAGGCCAATTAAATTGATGATAATACGAGATGATGATAATACACGTCACGAGAAAAATAATTTCATATACTTTTTATGATTTCAGTTAGATTGGAATAGTCGTTTGTGGAGATTGAAGAAGAATGAAGATTGAGTTCTTCACGAGACCAATAAATAAGCGTATTTCAATGGACGATGGATATTAGATTGAGGATCTCAGCTTTCAAAAGCTCATCTATAATTTGTAAGTGAAATTACAATAGCTTTATCGCGAAACAACAACTGCGTTTGTGGGATAAAAACAGCCTCTCGATTTTAGTAAAGCTGTGCAAAGAAAGTATACAAGTGTTTTTTTGGAGTGGGTATCCCATGGAGGTACTCCATTTAACCCTTTAACGCGCGGTGTCCTCGCCGCGAGGACACCAAACTCTGACGTTTTGACTGTTGCCAGTCACGAACAATAGATTGGATTTCTATAAAAATAGTTGCGGGTGACATAGCTCCACGAGAATCCTATACTTTTCAGCACGTCATTTCCCGTAAAAAAACTGTCACGATTATTTTTAACAGCACTGACATCTGCTGAAAAATGGAAGAACGCGAGAACAGCTGGATAGATTGCCCAATGCTGAAAAAAGGGCAGCCGTTGCCATCGCTCGACTTAACTACCAGCAAGATGGCGGACGATCGAAACGTTCATCGCGTGCCACAGATCTAGAGACCCTTTTTTGACGACAGCCGGCTGTCACACATAAATTAGTGGATCTCCGCTATCGTGTTATTTTTACAATGACCGCTAATTCTATCGGGTTCAAACCAGTGGCGGATCCACGGGGGGGGGGCTCTGGGGGCTCGAGCCCCCCCCAGAGCTAGAAATATACTATGGATTAGGGAAGTTAAAAAAAATTGTAAATTTTCACATGAACTCAAATTTAAAAAAGTAGCACTGTATATACCGTTGACTCTCTGTTTAACGACGATCTCTCTCGATATTTCAAAGTCCCAGCAACTCCAACGTAAAAAAATTCTATTCAAAGACGACACATTTCTGTTTAACAGCGATTTTTTTTTTTCATCTTACGCTACAGGAACAGGGGAAAATTTTTTTAAGAGTGGGGGAAAAAAGTGTCAGGAAATGTCAAAAGTGCAATTCGCAAGACAATCTCAACTACCTGAGTGTATTCTCAAAGGTATTTTGGAAGCAACACAAAAATTTAGTTCGGGATCCAAATCCAAACAGCCGAAAAGTCAATGTGGCCGATTGGAAGAGTTTACCAAGGCACTTCTGCATGCAAATGGTTCCATGAAGCAAGAGCATCCAACATTCTAATTTCACGGCCCCACCATGGCCGAGTGGATAAGACACTCGATATGATAGACGGCTGAAGTGTGAAGGTCCCGCGTTTGGGCCTACCGCGCGCCTGTCGATCTAACTATCAGGAGTTTTTCCAGATGGTTTTCTCCGGATTTAAAGTGAATACGCGTTAGAACCTCTGAAAAAATCATCCGACCAAGGTAAGCGCCCCAGAATGCAGATGCCTCTAGTATAGGCTTGCCACATAACATCACATAACACAGCGTTTCTCAACCTGTGGGGCGCGACCCCCAAGGGGGACGCAGAGCGCTTGCAGGGGGGGGGGGGCACAAGAAAAACCAATGAGCAAGTAGTGATGAATGTTTTAAAAAAATCAACTTATTTATTCTCATTTTTACTCAAAAATATATCTATTTTCGCTTAAAATGTTCATTCAAATTTACTGATAACATTATTTTGTAGAGAATTCGACTAAATGTTCGTTGTTAAAGATTAAAAAACTGAATGTATTCTGAAAAATGTGAGGGGGGGGGCACCACCCTAAGTTAGCCTTTATTCGGGGGAGGGACGTTAAAAGGTTGAGAACCGCTGACATAACACATAACTCCAATTTCTGAAGGCCCAACGAGTGGCTGAGAGCATAGCGCTCGCAACTGGGAGAAGAAAAGTGTCTGGTTCAAACTCAGATTGCGTCCGTCAATCGAGCCGTTCGGAGTCTTACGCAGTTTTCTCCGAAACTTCTCATAAATAGGGATTAAGACCCCTTAGAAAAACCTCCACGTAGGTAACCCCGTACTCGGTCTAGATCTCTCATGTAGATAATTGTTCGTATTACCAAAATAAAATAAAATCAAGCAATTACTGCAGTACTGTTATTCTGGCAGAAAAATTTGGAATGCAAAATTTTCAGGCTTCGGCTGGTTAGCTAGAAAAACTCATAAATGGAAGCTGACGCATTTCACATTTGAGAAAATCTGGAAGAAAGAATAACTGGAAGGCGAAAAATGAAACAACTGACTCATTTTGATTTTTTTGAAACCTAATTTTATTGTATTGCTTGTTTTTACTACCTTTTTTTAAGGTGACTTAATATAATTTTTGTGGATAATAAAATAGTATAATGAGATAATAAAAGTAGCATCTTTAAACACGCCAAAATATCAAGAAACATATTCACAGTCCTAAGAATGTAAAGTGTAAAGGGTTGGTGTTGGTGCTGTAGGATTACGGCCAATTATCTGCACATGGAATCTAAGCCGATGGGTGGGGTGCACTCTGTGGGGGGTCTTTCTAAAGGGTTTTAACCTTTATTTACTCTAAGTTTCGTAGTATAGCACGGTAAACTCCGAACAGTTAGGTCTGCGGACGCGAACTGGTTTTGAACCAGGCACCTTCCAAAGTGTAAAGGGAAATGTTATTTTTTTACAAGTTCTGTTTATGGAGGATCTCTATTTAAGGACGAATTTTCATATTTTCACGGTTCCTTGAAAGTTGTTAAACTGAGAGCCAACTATGTGTAACCAAGAATATTTACACCAATACTTATTGAATCCTTGTGGACTAAACCACATAATTTCTCTATTTACAAAAATGATAGAGCTTTTATTTTTAAACAGAAGGAAGGGAAAATTTTATCGACTCGCTACCGCCACAGTGGCTGGAACGCAGTTCCTAGTTTTATTTGTACAGTGGAACTTGTCTAATGGGACTACCCTTGGGAAGAACAAAACCGGTCACCTTATAAAGACCGTCATTTTACAAATGTGGTAAAGTGTGATGGTTGTAAAGCGATATTGCATTAAAGTTGTCACTATAGACAGACGATCTCTTTACCAAGGTGGTCACACTTTAGCAGGTTCCACTGTGGAACCTGCTGTCGTTGAATGGACGACGGCACCCTGATACGGGGAAAAAAATCTTCTGTTGCTCTCTCCATTTTACAGGCAATTTGTACCGCAATTTGTACAGCTTTCATTCTTTCAACTGCTCTCATAAGTTGTCCCTACCACCCAGACGTATGGGTACAAATCCTCATTATAAAAGTAAAACATATTCTAAGATATCAGACAAAGCGAGTACCTGGCAATGTATAGCTGGTCTGGTTTTAAAAAAGAAAGCTCAAATTGTAAATAGCAGGTAATAGTGATAATAGTTGTAAATAGTAATTGATTTTGGTTTACTACAGTTCTCACAGAAAAGGATGAGAATAACCTAATCTGGAAAACTTAATGCCATCCTAAAATGCAAAAATGTATGCTGTGAACACTGTATATTGCACGATGGCTGTGAAATGGGTTCAATAATGCATTCAGCAATTATACTCTGTACACACTAAAATGTTAATGGGTAGGACCCGCGAACAACAACATGAATAAAGGTCTCGTTGCTCATTAGCCACGTCTTGTCGTCACTACAGTAGAGATGAGACGGGCTCAGCCCGAGCCCGAAAGCCCGAGCCCGAGCCCGGGCCCGACTCGGGCTCTGTAATTCACGATTGCGTTCGGGCTCGGGCGGGCTCGGGCTCGTGAAAAATTTCTCCTTTGTTGAACATACTCCTTGAAACAGATTTTAAAAAGTGATTCATGGGATAAATAGACGTACTTATTTCAAAAAATAGCGGCACGGGGGACTAGAAGGTGTGTGAAGCTCCAAAATTTATTGTATCCTCTTAATGAAGTAGTTAATTTTATTTGTCGTTAGCTGAAATTTCGGGCTCGGGCGGGCTCGGATTAAAAGTCTTCGGGCTCGGGCGGGCTCGGGCTTCAAAAAATGAGCCCGAACTCATCTCTACACTACAGGGGTTAAGGAGACATTTTTCTGGCGAAATTTACGACTTTTAATGATCAGTTGGGATCTACCAACAAAAGATTAATGTGTTAAACTGAAAACCCTGTCCCCCCCCCCACACACACAATGGAGAGCGCAACGGAACATTTTTTTTCCTGTATCAGTCCCGTCGTCCATTGAAACGGTATAGGTCGCACGATAGCTCTGCACCCCCCCCCCCCCCCCCGCCTTCCGTGTTTTCTTTCAACGGTTCTTGCAGCAGACAACATACTTATTTAGTTGTGATATACCATGTCTAATTATACACTGGAAGAAAAAGTATTGGGAAATCAATGTATCATCCTAATGAAAAACAGCCCCCCCCCCAGATGGTTTCTCTGGATCCGCCCCTGGTTCAAACCCGCTAGTGCAGTGGTCCACATCCCCCCGGTCTGCAGACCGGTACCTGTCCGTGGATCAAATGGTATGCCCAAGGAACATTAAATTATTTCCAATTTATTTACTGTGGTGGATTTCTCTCGGGTTTCGACTTTGTTCAGGTTTGCGCTAATGGATACCTCTTCGTAACAGAATAAATCTTTTAACTACTTTAAATTAGTTAATTGTTCATTAAACATTTCAAGATTATGAAATAAAATCGCAGTCACTTGAATCTGTATTGTCATTTCCGACCACCTGTCTGTGTGAAGCGCGGTTTTCAGCAGTAGCAACAACCAAAACAAAACAATGCAATTAACTGGACATAAGCAACAGATTTCGGGTGTCATTGTGTCTTATTACCCAGAGATGGAACCGACACGTTGCAAAGAAACAGGCCCAGTGTTCTCATAGATTCAACGTTCTAGCGAATGAACCCTTTGAGGCGCAACCCTTTTTTTTGACGACAGCTGGCTGTGCGCACAGCCAGCTGTCGTCAAAAAAGTGTTTCTAGATCTGTGGCACGCGATGAACGTTTAGATCGTCCGCCATCTTGCTGGTAGTTAATCGAACGACGGCAACGGCTGCCCTTTTTTCAGCATTGGACAATCTATCCAGCTGTTCTGGCATTCTTCCCTTTTTCAGCAGATGTCAGTGCTGTTAAAAATAATCGTGGCAATTTTTTTACGGAAAATGAAAAGTAAAGGATTCTAGTGGAGCTATGTCACCCGCAACTATTGTTATAGAAATCAAATCTATTCTTCGTGACTGGCAACAGTCAAAACGTCAGAGCGGGAACACTGCGTGTTAAAGGGTTAAAATATTACATCACTCTATAGTAATTTTTTTTTGTGTGCAGCTGTATTTTAATTTGAAGGCATGTTTAAATACAATTTAATTAAAATTATTAAATCACAGCAATCTAAAATCTGAACAATCAATGCCCCCCCTTCCCCCCCAACGGGCCTCGGTAAAATTATCAAACGTTGACCGGTCCGCGGCGGCAAAAAGGTTGGGGAGCATTGCGCTAGTGTATATGTACACACACACACACACACACACACACACACACACACACAGATATATATATAACTAACAAGTAAAACACAAAACATACTACAAATAAGACATATCTCGCATAAAAATATAACAGCTATTAGCAAGAATTAGAAACCAGATTTTGAAGCCAAATAAAGTGCAAGAATTATTGTGATAATATAATGGAACGGAAATTATAACCACTGTCACCATCGTCAGGGGCCACAAACAGTGGATTATAATTTACAGCAAACCAAATAGTAGGGTTTCGGTTGTGTGGCATATCAGAAGAGATATTAACTCCACACATCTGGGCCCTACCCTACTATATAAAGGAAAGAAGAAATCAAAAAGATAACAAAAATTAGAAATAGGAATTATAATTTTACATACCAGACCTTGAGCACATGGAAATTTCATTTGAACAATTGATATGTGTTGCCAATGCTAAGAATTGTAAAAAGTGAAAAATGGTGTTGCCACTAAATAAAAGTGTAAAAGTGGAAAGAAGAAAGTATAGGAGTTGCCAAATACTAAAAGGTAATATTATTAAATTTTAAGAATATCCAGGTATATTAATATAATAAATATATATTGAATAATAATAAATTAAAATGATTGAATAAAATAAATATTATAGCAAAATTAAATATAACATATTGTTTAAAAAATATAATGATTATTATTATTGACAAAGTATGTATAATAAGTTATTGTATGACAGAAGATTAATCTAGTAAATAAGAAAAAAATAATGTTTAGAACAGAATAATCACAATATAGGAACCCCGGTTTTTTTTTTTTTAATCCCTCCAGATATGTATATGCATGCATATACACATCCAAATTGTTTTTAAACATATTACTTTTTTTTTTTTAATGAGAAAAACTTCCTCCGCCCGACCCAACCATCCAATTACAACCTTAAAACCAAAACCCCACCCAACCTCCAGTAAATTAACAAAGACATTAGACACATCATTATCAAGAATTGTATATAATAGATTTTAGGAACTTAGTGGGATAGTTGTATTGTCTAGCTGACAGAAATAGAGATTTAAAATTGGAGACTTTAAAATCATCAGAACATAGAAACTTGATTCTACAGCAGTGATTATAGATGATATTGCGAAATACAGATTTATGTAAGCAGGAGGAAAAATGAGTAAAGCTATTTACTTTAAAGCTAAAATCTTTACGCTTATCATATATATTGAAACTAAGGCTATTTCTAGGAGTGATGGAGATATATATATATAACAGATTTGTTTATTAACTTTGTCAAGTTTTGAACGTAGGCTGTTTGATTTGGGAGGGGGGGAATGATTTAATGTTATCATAATACATTGGCGTAACTTTTTCCATATCTAAATAAGAAAGTCTTTCATGTTCTGTTGTACAGCAAAAATAATTTCTAAGCCACACTATTTTCTTAGGAAGCTAATTTATTGACATAGTCAAAGACAATTTAACTAATAATGTTGTGATAGAAAACACATTTTTCAAATGCTGCCTTTTAAAGTAATTCAGTCGATTTTTACAATTGAATTGCTTTGAATTTCATTTTCCCTATTGAATAAAAAAAAACCTTGCGCAATTCAAATAGCAATACTTTTTCCTGGAAGTTCTCAACTTTAGGTATTATTAAAATTTTTTTTTTCTATTTTAGATATATAATCTGGATTATAATGGTTAGTATACCTACTGAACTAAGGACAAACAAAATAGGTATATTTTTTCTCGTTAAATCAAGACTCAGTTTCATTAGATGTAATCAACCGGGCTATTTTAAGCCACTTTTTTTTTGCGTTTTCAATAGCACTATTATTATTAAAAAATATAATATATGAATTTTGAATGTACAAATTGAGTTTTAACCAAATAACACGGTCTAAAGAGCTAAACTGCTCTGTTTTAAAAATATCTTTAAAAAAAAAATAATTTCCTATTTTTAAAGTTTCGGAGCAAAGTAATCCTTTCTTGGGGCTTTGTTCAATTCCTTTGATTTCATACAGATTCAATACTGTATTGTGATATTGTGTGTTTAAGGGAAACCTGCACGTGGGGTATCTGTCTTAGGGAATGGGGTGCGGTGCCGTGGGCGAATGACTTTTTGAGAGATTCAAATACATTATCCACCTTACATCTGGAGAAAACCACCCAACACTCAAGACCGTTAGACCGACATCCGCGCGGTAAGCCAGAAGACTAGACCATCACGCTTCAGCCGTTTACCATGTTCAGTCTCTTATCCAGTTGACTTTGGTGGGGCCACCAATGATTCAGAATCTTCAAATATCATGTCAATTATCAATCAGTTTAGTTCTTTAACTATGGTAGATCACTTTTAGTGATTGCAAAGTTTATGAGTCTCCATAAAACGTATTCGTCATTGCACGAATTACTAATTTCTTTAAGTAATGAATAAATATAGCTCTTTTCGTTCAGCTTTGTAACTGTGCAAAAAGAAATAAAAAAGAATTGAACGGACGTTACTATCCCCTTTATCATAATTTCATCTGATTTCATCAGAAAATTTCTATCAAATTCAATTCTCATTCGATATTTTATACCCACCGTTCTAAATTCTATGTGTGTTATGGGATAAAACTTGCGTAGGCATACGTAATTGGAGTACTATTGACAGTAATGCTATCACTCACTTACCTAAGCAAGCCATTGATTATTCGTCTCATTTTAACTAATACTAAATAATCTATCGTTGTTCTCAAACCAATCTCTCTATATAAAGGAAGATGTCCTGACTGACTGACTGACTGATGATCGCTGCACAGCAAATCTACAAGGCACCGCAAATCTACAGGAGATACAGACATGAAATGTTAGGATCTTATAGCTTTTGTGCCCAAGACTTCATTTAAGAAGCGATTTTCTAACCCAAACGGGGGTAGCTGCCTAAAACGTTCTTTTCACGTTTCCCTTCATATCTCAGCGGAGGAAAGAGATAGCGATAAAATTCTTGCTTTAAAATATGACTAACAGAAATACCTAAAAATCAGTTTCAGGGTTTTTCAAAACAGGGATAAGGGGCCCAAAACGTTCTTTAACCTTCTTTTCACATTTATCTTCATATCTCGGAAGAAAAAAGATAGCTGTAATATTCCTGCTTTAAAATGTAACTAACAGCAATACCTATCATTCTCATTCAGGGTTTTTTAGTATTCGCACCCAAACGGGGGTAAGGGGCGTAAACGTTCTTTTCACGTTTCTTTCATATCTCAGAGGAAAAAAAATAGACAGTCATAAAAATTCTACTTTAAAATGTAACTAACAGCAATACCTAAAAATCGTTTTTTTTTTTTTTAATAATTCGCACCACAACGGGGGTAAGGGGACTAAAACGTTCTTTTCACATTTCCCTTCATATATCGGAGGGATACAGAGATAGGAGTAAATTTCTTGCTTAAAATGTAACTAACAGCAATAGCTAAAAATCGTTTTCAGGCTTTTTGATAATTCGCACCCAAACGGAGGTAAGGGGCCCAAAACGTTCTTTTCACATTTCCGTCATATCTCAGAAGAAAAAAGAGACAACCGTAAAATTTTTGCTTTAAAATGTAACTAGACACAAATACTTAGAAATTATTTTCGGGATTTTTTAGAATTTGGACACAAACGGGGGTAAGGGGTCTAAACGTTCTTTTCACGTTTCATTCATATCTCAGAGGAAAAAAATGGACGTCATAAAATTTCTGTTTGAAATTGTAACTAACAGAAATACGTAAAAAATTTTTTCAGGGTTTTTTTTTTATTCACACCCAAACAGGGGTAAGGGGCTCAAAACGTTCGTTTCATATTTCCGTCATATCTCAGAAGAAAAAAGAGATAGTTGTAAAATTCTTGCTTTAAAATGTAACTAACAGCAATACTTAGAAACCGTTTTCAATATTCTTTAGAATATGCACCCCAACGGAGGTAAGAAAAAATTCTTTTCACATTTCCCTTCATATCTCAGAGGGAAAAAGAGATAGGCATAAAATTCCTGCTTAAAAATGTAACTAACAGCAATACCATTTTCAGGGTTCTTTAGAATTTTCGCATCCAAACGGGGGTAAGGGGCCCAAAATGTTCTTTAACGTTCTTTTCACATTTCTCTTCATATCTCAGTAAAAAAAAAAAAAAAAAAAAAAAAAAAAAGATAGCTGGTAATATTCCCGCTTTAAAATGTAACTAACAGCAATACCTATCCTTCTCATTCAGGGTTCTTTAGAATTCGCACCCAAACAGGGGTTAGGGTCTAAAACGTTCTTTTCACGTTTCTTTCATATTTCAGAGGAAAAAAATAGACAGTCATAAGATTCTTGCTTTAAAATGTAACTAACAGAAATACCTAAAATCATTTTCATGGTTTTTTAGTATTCGCATCCAAACGGGTGTGAGAGGCCAAAATGTTATTTTCATCTCATCTTATATCGAAAGGAAATGAAGATATCTATAAAAATCTTGCATTAAAAAGTATTGAACACAAATTCATAAAAATCTTTTCAAGGTTTTTTAAAAATCGATCTCAATAGGGGGTAGTTTACAAAAAAAGGTGTTTTTCAAGTATTTTTTTAGCTCTTGAGTGCTGTTAATTTCAGACAAAGATTTTCGTCTACCTGGTGAAAGGGCGAATCACTTTTAAAGGGTTGCCAGATTAAATGTGAAAACTAGCCAAGGTTTTTCTTGTTTGGTGATTTATTGCCAAGTTTAGCATAAAAAATAAGTCCCCAAAACTGGACCCAGATTGGCAATATCGTCCATATTTGTCGAGAAATTGTAAACCCTACTGTTTAATTTAATTGGAGTATTGGTGTCTATATTCGCGTAAATAAAAATGGAGTATAGTAAGAATATTCCTGGCGATGATATCAAAAAAGTTTTAGTAGACGATTTTAAAGTGGGAACAAGGAAAACAAATACGGCGCATTCGCGGATTATGATGCACATTCCAAACATTATTTTAAAAAATTAATATAGTTAAAGTATAGTTAGAATATGCCTAAATAAATATTATAAAACAGTTTTTGTAGGCAATTAAATCTATAACCAGAATATGTTTGGTATAATTTATCAATTTTCCATTCGTATTAGTTGGTTTAACAGTATCCATTCCGTGCAAAGAACGGGTACTTCAGCTAGTATCTGCAATGTGCAAAATGTTTCTTTATTATTACCAGTTTTCATCAGCAGTTATTATGTGACAATATTCCGGCTGATGCGAAAGGCATTTTTTAAATTTTTTTTTTTTTTTAGCGACCACCGTACAGTGCTTAGAGTCGCATAGAAGTCTTTTTATTCGAAAATTTAGTTAATAAACTAGTCATAATAATCAAAGCGTCGAAATCCCCCAAAAAGCGCACATAGCAGGTATTCATTTGACAGCGACGATACGTTAGTTACCGAATTCTCAGAGACGAAAAGTTCAGTATTATTCCAGAGCAATGACTAATGAATAATCTGGAATGTATGTCACTCACTTTAGAGACAGACATACACATCCATATCCTTGTATACTTGTAAGATAAGGGAGATCAACGTTCCTATAAGAGTGAAAGTATGATTAATGTTCTATTCCTACTCAGTGGAACTGATAATGATGTTTTATTGTAAACGAATGCAGGGCCCGATTATGACAAACCGGGGGCCTGGAGCAGAAGTCTGAATAGGGGCCCCTTACATGTTGTTACTGTGTGCGACAACTACTTCATGTATTTTTCCTGTGTTCGCATACAAATCTTTGTCACGATTAACCCTTCGATGAGCAACTCTTTCCCAATGCTGAAAAAAGGGCAGCCTTTGCCATCGCTCGAATTAACTACCAGCAAGATGGCGGACGATCGAAACATTCATCGCGTGCCACAGATCCATCGCGTGCCACATCGATGGCAATGGCTGCCCTTTTTTCAGCATTGGGCAATCTATCCAGCTGTTCTCGCATTCTTCCATTTTTCAGCAGATGTCAGTGCTGTTAAAAATAATCGTGACAATTTTTTTTACGGGAAATGACGTGCTAAAAAGTAAAGGATTCTCGTGGAGCTATGTCACCCGCAACTATTTTTATAGAAATCAAATCTATTCTTCCTGTCTGGCAACAGCCAAAACGTCAGATTTTGGTGTTCTCAGAGCGGGAACACTGCGCATTAAAGGGTTAAATGTTTCCAACATGAAATATGTGATATGATGATATATTAGATACAATGAATATATTAGATAGATGAGAATGTTTATGAACATTATAAACATATGAAACATCAACATTATGAAATAAGCTTTATTAGAAATGAACACTTAAAAAACACAACTAAAAGCCTGACTTTTTCATAATATTAATAATCATAATCGGCCAATTCCAATTTATGGGTGCCCCATTCTCGCTGGGTAATTACTTAAAAAACTTCAGTGGGTCCGGTAACTTACCTAAAATCTAGCAACCATCATAGTTACCACTTCTTTTTGCAGAAATCGTTAATCTGCTGTGATATTTTTTCTATGGAGAGGTATTAAGAAAAAAGAAAAAAGGATTTTGACTATTTGTAACTTGTAAATTCATAACTGAAAAAAATTAGGCAATTACTACATTAAAATATACCCTTAAACTAAATTCACATACTGTAATAATTTAGGGGGCCCCTCAAAATCGGGGGCCTGGGGCATATGCTCCTCTTGCTCTTGCGATAAACAGGGCCTGAAAAAATGGAAAGAAGAAGAGTGGTTAAAAATAATAATCAAATATTTTTAAATCAGTAGTAATTATTAACAGCCGGACTACATTTGGCGGCAGCTAATAATATTTTCTGTTAAGCTAGTACCCTTGACTTTAACACAGACCAAGGTAAGAGTAAAAGTGCAGAACAGCTTACCAGAAACTATTGCCATCCTGAATTGACAAGACAAGGCGATGCCCTGGCCTGGCTTGCCCATAGAGGAGGGACTTGCCTCCTCTATTTCTCGTTTCTGTGAATATTTTCATGAATTAAAATACACGTAAAGATTGCCCTATTGCAAAAAGATCTACACGATTAGTGAGAACAATTATTTTTTAATTAACAAAAGCATGTAGTATGATAAAGCTTAAAAAGAACACACATTACAAACGTATTAATATTATAATTTTTATTTAAATGCACAAGCACCTATGAAATTGCAAACAAAAATACAAAATTACCATGAAATTTTAAAAGTGCCGTTTTTAAAAAGAATTTTCAGTTGATTGTACTTTATTGTAAAATTTCCATATCCATAAGTCTTTTTGTTTAATTGAGGGAAAAAAATCTAAATATGATTCACAAATCATATGGTTACGACAACACTTCTGATATGTTCTTTCTAAAATTAGTCGTATACCTTAAAAGAAATATATATTCCGTATTTTCCAATGCATTTTCAATTAAAAATTTTTTAATTGTCTATATTTTTTTATTAGTTTCTATTAAAATCAACAGGTAGCAGCACCATACATCGGAAAATACTATTAAAATTAACATGATTGAAAATCAAGATTATCGTAAATACGGGTGAGGACCCACAAGAAAGTCCCCACGGAGAGCAACCCCCCCCCCCCCCCGGGTTGTCCGTTTTACGTGGATTTATAAGCAGATTCCACGTCCAAGCACACAAATCCGGAAAAAAAAAAAAAAAAAAAAGGAGTCAGGAGCTCAAAATCTCAGCTCACTTAATGGGTATACTCAGCTAGATGTAGTAATTTCTTTCTTCCGTTATAAGTTTTTATTTCTGTATCTTGGAACATGAAAGTAGCATGACCTAAAATATTATGGGGGTGGTGTAGTGCCCATGGCCTATATCATAACTTATAAAAATCGAAGCAATGTATCCTTTCTTGTGTGTGTGTGTGTGGGGGGGGGATGTGCCCCCTTTTTGTCATAAAAATGTTCGCATATAAAAATTAATTTAACAAAAAACGGGTAAAAAGAAATTTATAAATCGAGTTCAAAATTTTTGCAGTTACAAAAACATAATTAGGAAAAAAAACTTGTCTTAGGCCCGTAGGTGAACCTCAACTCCCACACGTTTGCACTAGTTGGTTGCAGAGTTGTAATCGGCCTACATTAGTACAGGCATACCTCTAATGCAACCTCTGCTCTTACAAACACCTGCTTGTAACCTTTTTCATAAATGGTATGGTGGGGTGAAATGCTATCGTACCACATAAACCACACCTGGATAAGTTGATTTATTAGGGAATAATAGCGGCAAGCACCAAAATACATTTAATTTAATGAGACATGTTAATTCAAACCTGTGATAATTTTGATCTCCCTTTACACTTATTAGACAGCAAGTCAGGATACATGCTCTTGTGGAAGAGAACTTTACAAGTAATTTTTTATGTTGTTCAAGCATTGAAAATGGCCTCTTCTCTATATGGGAAAATGAGAAATGTTTTGACCCATTTTTTTTACTAATTTACCACTGCATTTTATAATTGTAAACATTTGTAAAAGCGCGGGCCTTAAGCGTACATTTATAAAAGCCTTATGCATGGGCGTCGGTAGAAAATTTTCCAGAGGTAGGGGGGGAGTGGGGTAAATATTACTTCAACATATGGTGGGAATGTTGGCAAAAACAAACAAACAAACAAAAATCAGAGAAAAAACGGTCTACCAGATAAATCCAGGTGAGGCAAGTGCCTCCCCCCCTTGCCCTTTGCTGCCAACTCCCATGGCCTAATAGGCAAATCCGCCTCTTCCCAAGAAGCAAGTTTCATGAAGAAAGTCAATCAGACCATTACAGAGTTTCTGAAGGTCAGACGCTACAGTCGAAAAGGGGAGAAAGTCCTCTCCCCGAAAAAAAAAAAAAAAAAAAAACCAAAAGAAAAAACAACCATGAACGAAGTATAAGCTTTTAATATAGAAAAGTTCAGTTTTCACGAAAATAATTGAAGTTTCAAATGCGGGAGACTTCAAAGATAAGTTATAGCTTTGCATTTCCGTCAAGTAAAAATGAAATGACTCCATTTTTATAAAAAAGAAGAAATAAAAATGACTTCCTCAGTTGGCCGACATTTTCTATTCGAAGAAAAGGCGGGCAATCTAAAACAAAATATTCTATGTCCAACCCGGCACGCAGCTCTTTGTTTACGTTCTTTGTATAAAATGAAAGCGGTTTGTTCAAAAAGCGACCACTACGATGCAGTTTTACATTTAATTATTCTTTTTTTAAACGAAATTCTGTATTTGCCGGAAACTTCTAAAGAAAGTTATACTGAATTCAATCTCGGTTTAAGTTTTTCATCTCGGGAATTTTGGGGGTTTTGGCTTGCAGCAGGAGTATTCAAAGGCCCGTGACGGGAAGAAACGGCGGGTGCTTAGCACGCTGTATGAATGCTTGGATAATGTTGAGTTTCATGTTTTATATCTAATTATTAGCTTTGTTGAATGGTTAGTTCCAAATTAAATTATTTAAATTTTTTACTCCAATTTATAAAATTAAAGATCAATATAAAAATTATAAAAGTCCTTCTTGAACCATAGCTTAAAATTAGATGAAATTTTAGCCTTCTTTTTTTTTTCCTCATTTTAGCGTATTACTAAAAACATAAAAAAAAAAAACTATGCAAAATGATAATACCGTATTTTCCGGTAATAACGCCGCAAATAGATAATTATTTCTATTTATAGAACTAGTTTAACGCCGCACCGAGAATAACGCCGCACTTTTTAAAAAGTATTATAGAATCAAGCTTATCAAGTTTAGATGTGTTATTTTAGGTAATACTATAAAGTAGTACACATAAAATTAAACAATTATAATTAAAATAACTTACTATGTAATATATAAATTTACGATGTTTGTCAATACGTCATTATTAGTACAATTTATTTATCTATTTTTAGAATATACATATGCATATATATATAAATATATGTACATATATATATATATATATATATATACTACAGACTGTTTTCTACTTCAGAAAATCCGTCAAAATCCTCGTCCTCAGTGTCAGTCTGGAACATTTTTAAGTGTTCAGATGGCAAAAGTTCATCAACATCTGAACCATTTTCATCATCGGAGGACACACTAGAAATTGCAGGAATCCCATTAGTGCTATTTTGTGAAAAATCGATAATTTCGGCTTTTTGAAAGGCTCTCTCTACCATACCATTCGGAATTTTATTCCAGGAGTCCAAGATCCACTCACAAACTTCGAAATAAGTTGCTTTACGGATCCGGCCTCCTTTTGCAAACATATGATTTTCTGCTGACATCCACGATTCCCAGTGATGACGCATGCGAGCTTTAAATGCCCGATTTATACACAAATCCAGAGGTTACAATATTTTAATCAACCCACCAGGTACTATTGCCAGTCTTGTTTTCTCTGATCCTAGAAATTTTTTCGTTTCGTTTGAAAGGTGCGTTTTCATCGAGTCCATGATCAGTAGACAATTTTTTTGAAAAATGAAATTCGGTCTTTTTCTCCAACATTTTTCTGCCCATTCGTGCATAACGTCCTGGTTCATCCAGCCTTTTTGATTTGCGAGCACAACTATTCCCTAAGGGAAATTTTCTTTAGGAATTGTTTTCCTCTTAAAAATAACAATCGGAGGCAATTTATGACCTGAGGATAAACATGAAAGCACCACGATAAAGCTGTTTTTCTCATTCCCTGTTGTAACGATAGGGACAGATTTCACACCAACAAAATCTGCTGAGTGAGATGCAGGCATGTCGAACGATATAGGGACCTCATCCATATTCCCTATCTCCGATGGCTTCAGTGCATAGTTTTTAATCTCTTCTTTCACAAACTTTAAAAACGAAGTTTTCTTCTCTTCCCAGTCTTTGGGCAATTTCTGGCCAACACTTGTCCGGGCTCTCACGGTCAGATTATTTCTTTTAAAAAATCGGTTGCACCATGATGGTCCACCTCTAAAATCGGCCAGACCATTCTCTGCCGCCATCTGCTTCGCTTTTATTCTTATTAAAACAGTTGATAAAGATCGACCATTTTCCCTTTGATTCTCAATCCAGTCACAAAGCTCTTTTTCCAAATCTGGCCACTGTGCTTTCGGTCCGCGACGTTGAGCTCGTTTCTCTCTCGGCATTTTCAACAGTATTTCTTCCTGCTTTCGCCACGTTTTTCATCCACATTCAGCTCTCGTGCTACTTGTCTATTGCCGTTAACTTTTGCTAATGAGATAGCGTTTAATTTAAACTTTTCTGTATAACTTCGACGCTTAGAATGGTTCGAAAACATAACGGAAAATAATTAGTATCGGAGCAAGAACACTAATAAAATGAATAAAATCGAACGAAGAACGTGAAGTAAAATTAATTTGAGTTGTTGCCAGACGCGAATATGCATATTTTGTAATGCTGAAAAAGATTTGGAACATAGAGTATAATTAGACGCCTATAGGTAAGGTTTAGCGCTGGCGAATATTGGAGGGGGAAAATGGGAGGGGTTATTCCTAATATGGCATGCAGAGTGACTTGATGCGATTGGATGCGATGCCCGATCAAAGTACTATTTTTTGATTCTGAAAAATGTTACTATACGTAAACACCGTGATGGGTTTTCGCCATGCGAGACTTTTATAGGAACGGAAAAAGATCATGGATTATTTTGTTCCTTAACCAGATTTAAGATGGGGTTTTTTTTTGGAGGGGGGGTTAAATGATCAGCTGTAACTTTGGAACTACTTACAAGCCGCACCCAGTTATTGGCCGCATTTTTGCTTCCGAAATAGAAAAATATAGTTTAACGCAGCGGCGTTATTACCGGAAAATACGGTATATAAAAGTTTGAACATTAAGAGTAATTTTTTATTACCTATTAAAATATAGAGTTTGCAGGTTAATATTCGGCCTAATTGGGGGTGGGGGTCGGTTTAGACTTCTTTTTTTTTTTTTTTTTTTTTTCATTACATCCGTATTATTAACACTTAAACAATATTTCATGTGCGAAAATATATAGTTTGAAAAACAGAACGATTTGGCTCTACTTAGCGTACTGGCAGGGTCGGCTCGTGGGTGGCACAGTGCAGCCTGGACCAAGGCTCAGGGCGCCGAAACTAGAGGGGCACCAATTCCTAATCATAAATGAGAAAGCTATCAGGAATTCTATGGATGCCGTCTAGCTTAAGGTCTAACAAGTTTAAGCGAGGTAAAGAGACGGTCTGCCATCTATAATTGTTTATCCTATACGACTTCATTTTTATCGTCTACTGCATCCGATATATTACATCGAAAAATAAATTTAAAAAAACCATTCTCTGTTTTTATTTTATTGTGGGTTAAGTGCACCAATGCCAGTAAGAGGCAGGTCACATCACAGAATGCGATGCTTAAAGCGCCTTCCTGGAATTTTAAATCAAATACGAGAATATAGTCACTTTAAATACACATATTTATTAAGAAAATTTTCGTTTTACTATTTGAAATAAGTCAAAAAATTGAGTTAGAAACTGAAATGATACCTGCAGTTTTAATCTTTTTATCTCTGTGAATGATGGATTTGTTTTCCCTGAAGAAGAGTGGACTTTTTGTGCTACGATCGTATTGATAAATATCTCTTTTATGTGTGTTATTTTGCAATGCTTTTAATTTTACCGTTCAACACAGGTTTTTTGTTGAGTCTTCATACTCTCATTCGGTAATATTTTGATGGATTAAATTTTATGTTTGTGCTGATTATAGGCAGGAATAACAAGAATAAAGTAACAAATAAAACTATTTTTTAATAATATATTATTCATATTAAATGTCTTATATTTATATTTTATAGTATAAAATAACCGCTAATAAACTTTCAGTGAGATCGAATCTCAAAACGATACCTATCGCGAAAATTTCAAAATTATTTCCCTTGTGACATGATGCTTCGTCACGACCTATTAACCTGTGCCGACATTTACTGGGATTTAAAAATTTTAATGGAAAAATTCTCATAATTTATATCAATTTCACCTAAAATTTAAAGAATTAATAACTTGGAACAACCCCTAGATGTCTAGTATTTTTCGCGGCTGTAATTTATCGCCAGATGTTGGCAGCAGTTAGTCATTCGTTTATGATTAAACATGGCCGCCGAAACTGACAATTTTATCTTTGGTCGAAGAAAGAGAAGATAAGAGCGGATAGCCACTGAAAAATTTTAATAGATTTTTTCAACACTTGTATGCATGCTTTGGTACTCCCATAATTAGATTAATACCTTATCGCTTGCCTTCAGCTACAGACTATAAGTGCCCCCTGTACCTTGATAATAAATACTTTGTATATTCAATGTATCTATATTTGATGACGATCTATATTCACTATTGATCTGAAGTATATGTAGGTATTTCTCCAAACTCAAAAACGATTGGCCGCAGAATGTTAAAATTGTGTGTTTAGAGCTGTTGTACCAGAGTAACTCCCTTTTCGATTGCAATTGAATGGTTAATTTATCTACAGGGTCGCTAAAAAAAAAGAGAGAAAAGTCCTTTCTATGTAGTTAACCATAGTTGGCGGCCGTGACGTATGAGTCACGTGATGTTTTGAGGGTGTATTTCTGTATTTTAGCTAAAGAAAACCAATGTGTAGCACAGTGGTTAAAGCCACTGACATTGGGAGATGGCTCAAGTGGAGGAACAGGGTTCTGTCCTCTCGCGGGGCCGTCGGTCTAGCGGTCTGGAGTTTTGGGCGGTTTTCTCCAGATGTAACGTGAATACGCGCTAGATACCCAGAAAAGTCCTCCCCCAAGGCATTTGACCCCCCCTTGTATTTGTCCTTTCTTTGACGTGGATTTATAAGCGGTTCCTCGTGAACAAGCACACAAATCCGAATACATGTTCCAATAACAAGAACAAGAACAAGCTAAAGAAAAGAGAAATGAAGGAGTGAATTGGGATTATATAGATGACTAATACTTCTTAATTCCTACTTCTTTCATCTTAACCCTTTGAGGCGCAACCCTTTCCCAATGCTGAAAAATGGGCAGCCGTTGCCATCGCTCGACTTAACTACCAGCAAGATGGCGGACGATCGATACGTTCATCGCGTGCCACAGATCTAGAGACCCTTTTTTTGACGCAGCTGGCTGTGCGCGGGCACAGTTAGCTGCGTCAAAAAAAAGGTCTCTAGATCTGTGGCACGCGATGAACGTATCGATCGCCCGCCATCTTGCTCGTAGTTAAGTCGAGCGATGGCAACGGCTGCCCTTTTTTCAGCATTGGGCAATCTATCCAGCGGTTCTCGCATTCTTCCATTTTTCAGCAGATGTCAGTGCTGCTAAAAATAATCGTGACCATTTTTTTACGGGAAAGGACGTGCTAAAAAGTAAAGGATTCTCGTGGAGCTATGTCACACGCAACTATTTTTATAGAAATCAAATCTGTTATTCGTGACTGGCAACAGTCAGAACGTCAGAGTTTGGTGTTCCCAGAGCGGTATCACTGAGCGTTAAAGGGTTAAACGCACAAGCAAGCTCACAAGAGAGAAAAAAAAAAAACTAACTCATACCTCACAGTTGCCAACTCGTAATGGTTGAACTATAGAGTCTATGAATAATTATTGTTTAGACCAGCGGTTCCCAGCCTTTTAACATTGTGTCTCCCCCTACCCCACCCCCTAAAAAAGAAAAAAAAAAAGATAACTTACGATGGTACCGCCCTCCTCATATTCCTCATCATACATATCCTTATTTTATTCTTCTACAATGAACATTTAGTGTCTTTTCCTACAAAATAATGCTATCGGTAAAGTTTTGATAAACATTTTAACCGAAAACAGATACGTTTAGAAATAAAAATAAGAATCTCTCTCTTCTGAAAAAAAGTAACGGCCGCTGACGCCGCCGCCCCTGTCAAGACCTTGTTCGGCTATCTCCTCCGAAACCGTGGATTTTGAGTTTCAACTATGGAGTCCACGGATTCGAAAAATTCCAAAGAACCTGATAAGCTGACTTAAATTTCGGAAATCGAATTATTTTAGAAGATATTAATAAAAAACTGAAAAAAATAAACATAATGGTTGCCAGTTTTGTCATAAAATCATTCATTCCTTTGCAACAAACAATTCCAAGTATGTAGAATCGCGTTATATTGACAAATATGAAGTAGAATTACACCAATTTTACGCCAAATTAAAAAGAATATGAAATAAATAACTCAAAGTGTATTACACAAAGTTGACAATTTTCGAACAGTTTCAAGTTTCACATTTAAGCTTGCTTAGAGAACAGGAGCTTATAATTAGGAATTATTCGTTTTTCTAAAACAGAATAACTAATTATAACTGATTTTAAAAGCGCCATCTTGGCATTAGGTACGATCTGGCAAAATGGTATCTTTCCAAGCAGGGTGAATCTAAACCGCGAATTCCAAAATATTAGAATCCAGTATCTTGAAAATGAAAATTAATTAAAATGCTGATTATTTTAAAGCCGGTTCGGTCCAGCTGGAGTATTTGCTACCAGTAGAAATATTTGGCGGCGTAAACTATGCCATTATAGCAGTTATATAGTACACTTTGGATATCTGCCAGCGCGGCGAGATGATATAATTCGTGGTGCTAAATACGCCAATCTGCAAAGGATTCTGTATATGAAAATATGGATAACGGTTTTCCGGGAACATTGCATGAGCCGCAATTAAAGGTTACGAGCATGTGCAAATCGCCAAATAATGAAAAGTCGCCATGGGTGGCAAGCTATCCTAGCTGTTCCGTAGTTTTTATTTAAGAAAACATATGAAGTACTGTTTTCTTAGAATTAATTACTAACTATACATATACGCAAGTCACTAAATTATGAAAAATCGCCATAATTGGCTGATACGAAAGGTGTTCCATGGCTTTCACATAACTAAAAATAGTGCGAAGTTTAAATAGTTACGTTCCAAGGAACATGCAAGAACCAAGCGATGAGTAGCTCGGTAGCATTCTATCTGATCCAACCTTTGGTTTTTTTTTGTTGAAATTATGCCTTTTTTAAGCCTTATTAGGGGCCGAATGCCTCATACGGAAAGCGAGTGTAGCGAGTCTAGGGGCCATGGCCTCTAGTTGAAAAAAAAAAAAAAATCTGAAATACGTTCATATTTTAAGCATTAAAATGCTATATATTAGAAGCGTATCATTATCCACGCGTTGTCCCTATTTTTTCAATTCCTATTATTAGTTCACACTCTCCCTATATATATCCTGTTCAAATATTTAATCGTTCATAAAATACTTATTTTTCCATTTTCTTCTCAAGTTCAAATAAATTTTTTTAACTTGCAGTGGATGACACTTAATGTTAATATAGTTTTGGTCCCAATCGACTGGATAATTTATCTACAGGACCTCCCAAAAGATTCTAAATACATTACACTCTATTGGCCGAAATTCATTAAACTCGCATATCTCAAAAACTATTAGACGTAGAAAGTTGAAACTTTATATTCAGGACTGTTGTAACATCTAGTTGTGCAACCCCCTCCCCTTTCCTCCTTTTCGGTCCCATTCGACTGGATAGTTTATCTACAGGGCCGCCCAAAAGATTTTAAATACCTTACACATTGCTTTATTCTTGCATGTTCTTTGCAGCATAAAAGGTTTAAATTTCAAAATATTTTTCAATTCCTACTATTAGTTCACACTCTCCCTATATATATCTTGTTCAAATTTTGAATCGTTAATAAAATACTTTTTATTCATCCACTCAAGTTCAAATACATTTTTTAAACTTTTAGTGGATGTCACTTGATGTTAATATACAGTTTTTTCAAAGATGAATTCATTAACTAAATTTAATTAATTAATTTAATAAACAGTAGCTAAAATAAAATTTTCTTTGTTGTCCTAAGTAGTAATTGACTTAATTTTTTTTATATATTACTTGTTCTACCTTAATTCATTAAGTTGGAAAATGCTGAAAATTTCTCCAATAACTATACCGATTGGCGAAATTACCCCTTTCAGTAATGAAGGGCCCGAAGACCTGTGCTGCGAAGGCAGAGCTAAATAATACGTTTTGAAGATAAATAAATCCAGTGTCAATATGGCCTTTGTGTGTTATGGCCTATGTTAAATATACCTACCTGGTAAACGGAGAAAGACGCCAAGTTTAGGGCACTTAAGCCCATGGCCCGGGCATGCTTTAGATAGGAAAGAAAAAAAAACACACACACAGCTATTGTTTTTTAAGTGTTTTTGTTTAATGGATAGCCCCCCCCCCCCAAAAAAAAGAATAAAATGCGTGCATTTTTTCAATAAATTATTAAAAGAACTGTACAACGTAATAGGAAAAGATTTTGATCAATGGTGGTTAGATAGTGAGGTCAAGCCCCTCTGGCCTCTAAGGACGAGCCGCCACTGTTTACGCCATATAGTATACAAATAAACATATTGATCTTTTAAAGATCAATATGTTTATAAATATGATCAATTTTATAATTATGATCAATTTTTTTAATATTTTCCTTAAAATAATAAAAAATTAAAATTTGTTTATGAATTTTTATTGAAAATTCTATTTACATATATTTACATTTTTGGCAAACCGAATTTAAAAAAAAATATATTACTCTATCAATAAATCTGACGACACTACTTTGTGCAATTATTCACTGTCTCGTATCCTTGTCCACATAAAATATATCTCTTTAAGCGTTCTGGCATGAACCAGTTGTTCACCACGACTGGCAATGATCCGTATTTTTGGTACACATTTCTGAGTTCCCTTTTGCAGGCAACCGCCAGAGTCCGCGGCATGTATTTCATTCCGCTCTCCGGGTACAATTCTGAAAAGGCGTTGTAGATTTTGCCCTCTTTGGCAGAATCTTCTAGGTGGAAGAATCCGCACAGAGATTTTACGAGTCCCCTCATTTCGGCCATAGTAATGAAGGGCTCGGTCACTACTTCGAAAAGAAGCCGGTAACAGCTCACGACGTCCGACTGGTCGCCTTCCAGCTTCCGCACCACTGTGTTCAGGCACTTGAGGACCAGATTCATCCTGTTGTAGCTGGGCTTGGCGACTTCAGAATCTTTCCAGCTGACAGCATCCCAGCGGTCCAAGAAGTCGGCCGATCTGAAGTACTCATTGGCGAGATCTAGCCGATGGATTTCAAAACTCACAGACTGCATGTAGCATCTGCAAAGAATAAAGAAAAGAAGTATGTCAGTGCTTTAACCCTTTGAGGCGCAACCCTTTCCCAATGCCGAGAAAAGGGCAGCCGTTGCCATCGCTCGACTTAACTACTAGCAAGATGGCGGACGATCAAAACGTTCATCGCGTGCCACAGATCTAGAGACCCTTTTTTGACGACAGCTGGCTGTGCCCGCGCACAGCCAGGTGCGTCAAAAAAGGGTCTCTAGATCTGTGGCACGCGATGAACGTTTCGATCGTCCGCCATCTTGCTGGTAGTTAAGTCGAGCGATGGCAACGGCTGCCCTTTTCTCGGCATTGGGAAATCTATCCAGCTGTTCTCGCGTTCTTCCATTTTTCAGCAGATGTCAGTGCTGTTAAAAAATAATCGTGACCATTTTTTTTTACGGGAAAGGATGTGCTAAAAAGTAAAGGATTCTCGTGGAACTATGTCACCCGCAACTATTTTTATAGAAATCCAATCTATTCTTCGTGACTGGCAACAGTCAAAACGTCAGAGTTGGGTTGTTCCCAGAGCGGGATCGCTGATAGTTAAAGGG
The DNA here is from genome assembly GCA_038373885.1 of Cheiracanthium punctorium. NCBI lineage: Eukaryota > Metazoa > Arthropoda > Arachnida > Araneae > Cheiracanthiidae > Cheiracanthium > Cheiracanthium punctorium. The sequence continues at coordinate 219,494 of JAWZYV010003044.1, forward strand.
TTAACAGATTATTGTTACGGCAGAAAGAGATGCAATGTTTTTAAAAAAGTTAGCGTCATGAGAATCCCAGGCATGATTTGAATTTTGACCCTCCCAGGACATATCGGTATTTACGTATTATCCCGGCGGTAGGTGAAGACGGGTGATTTTTTGCCAAGATAAAAGGCGGACGCATGAATTTATTGATGGTTTAGAATCAAAATAGAATTATTTAGATGGTTTAGAGGTCAAAAGCTATTCTCTAAAAAGTAATAAAATTCATATCGTTGGAGTGATCGGATCGACCATTTTCATAATTATGCAAAAAATATCGAAAACAATCTATATGCTAATTCAAAAATCTGAAAATCCATCCATTCCCTAATTTTTAAGCGATTTTTGCGCTATTTTCAGCTCTATTTCCGAGTGTAAAAAATGTCTCATTTTTGGGTGACAGAATTAGGTGTTGCAATTGATATTTACGCCATATTGAAGTCACGGTTGTCAGTATTTGAAGAGAAAATTGTGCCCTTCCAATTCGTTTAAAATAGTTTTTCCAGATTAACCAGTTTAATTATTTTTTCACAAATAAAATGATTTCCTCTGCACGAAGTATTGATATGAGAGGGGGTGCTTCCACAAAACGAAATTGTTAGAATGTGAAAAGTTTCCGCTCGTTTCCAGAAGAGCATGAAATTCGATTTCGGTATACAACAAAAAATTGAACAGGAAGTTATTTATTTTAAGTGGACGAAGATTAAATATATTGAATGTAGATATATTTTTGTCAAATGTTTTTTCTATCGCCCGTTGTAATTGCCTCCACAACGGGCTTTATCTTCTTGTTTTATACAGTCTTAACTCCGTGCTCAAGACAATTTAGCTTTGTCACTTAAAATAATCGTTCTCTGTTGATCGAGAAATAAACTTCTTAGAAAATTAAATAAATAATAGAATTGATTTCTTAGAAAATAAAATAAATAATAAAATTTTTGAAGATTTAAAAAAATATTGACACAAACCCAACATCACTAACTAAAAATATCATCATGTTTATAAGGTTTTTAAAGTTTTCGAGTTGAAATCAGTTGCTTTTGTACAGAGTTAATATTGTTGTCACTTTGAAGAAATTCCAAGTACTTTTTAAGCATCTGAGTGTGCTTGAAGATAAGCTAAATTATGTCTTTAAAAATCTATCAACAAACACTTATTGAAAATATTTGAGATATACATTGAGATTCACCATACAAGACTAAAATTAATGTTCTGAATAAGCTGTAGCATTTAAAATACTTTAGGACTATTAAGAAATAATACATTTTCTGGATAATTCAAGCATACTTTCTTTGAACTACCTTATACTGTTTTTCTAACTTTTACACATTGTTAGAAAGAATAAATATAGTTTAAAAAACACGCTTTAGTGATAAATTGAACCAACTAAAACGTGAAAAATAATTCTTAATATAGAAATAAATTAATGAACGAAAAATAGTATTACTGTGAAAAAAGTGTGGGGCGCTTTGTGCTATATTTTTTGTATCATATTTGTACTAAACGTACCGATCGATTATTCTCAAGAACTGATATATGGAGCAACCCACGCTTTTTTCACAATAATACTATTTTTCGTTCATTAACTTATTTATATATTAAGAATTATTTTTCGCTCTTTAGTTAGTTCAATTTATCACTAAAGCGAGTTTTTTATTTTTTTTAAAACTATATTTATTTTTCACTTTTCAGTTCGGTTTGTTATAAAAGCGTGTTTTTTTAGTTTTTTAAACTGTATTTATTTAAAATTTATTTTTAATTTTCAATATCTCTCATAAAACACTAAGTTGGAAAGTACAAACTATGAGATAATTTATTTTCACTGTGCACCAGTAGCGTAGCCAGGATTTTATTTCGGGGTGGGCTGGGTATCAAATTTAAAGCTAAAGTTCAATTGAAAGCTAAATATCAAATTGTAAGCTAAGAAAAGGGTCCCATTTCGGGGAGGGGGCAGCAGGCCCCCTCTGGCTACGCCCCTGCTGTGCACCAAAGTATTAATTAACCTGCAGTTAAATGCTACCTTCCTGACTAAAAAGGAAAAATAGGTCTCTAAATCAACAAACAAGTTTCATAACGACTACAACAAACGCAAACATACATGTAACAATATTGAGGTAAAATTTTTAGATTTGCCATCTGGATTTCCAAAACGTAACTACCCAAACATACCATTGAATACAATTGCCAATAGCGAGAGCGATTTTACTCCATCGTGCTGAACCGAGTGCCGAAATGGTACGCAGGCGTAGACCGCGAGCTTGCTCCATCTCTCTCTCGCTCTCACGCAAAGTATCTCTAAGAAAATTACTAATCCTGACAATCCTAATCAGGATAAGTTACCAAATTATTGTATTGTCATCGGTCCTTGATAAGTCTACAAAGTTTAAATTAAATCTGACCGTTTAAAGTGAATCAAAATCGAGTTCAAAGGAGTCGGTTACAAACAAACAAACAAACATACAGGTGAAACTAATTAAAGCGTATAATAAAAAAAAAGAAAATGAAAGAGCATTTTAAAGTATTTACTAAGATCTAAGTTTCCCCATTAAGCTAATAAAAAAAGATAAAATTAGCCCGCATCACTTTAAAGACTTAGCTGTTATAAAATTCAACTACAAGTTTTTAATGAATAGCGAGAATTCTATTTTTTCTTTACTTACATACAGCATGTACCAAAAAGGTGGTAACATGCTTTAATTCTTTATCTATTAGAGATAAATAGACAATGCAAATTTAAGAGATGTCTGAAATAAGGCAGGGAAAAAGCTACGAAAAAGCCTCTCGTTAATTTTCAAAACTTTACAGTTTAAAATTTGTAAAAGACCCCTATACAAAAAATTACCAGTTAGTACAATGTGCCCTATACAGCAATGAGGTGATGTACAAAGTTTGAGAATTATATTCTAAAAAGTGTCAGAGATATGAAGATAAATAGCCTTCGGAAACAATTTTCAATGGCTCTCGAATGGAAAAAATCAGGTCGGTTGATCGCATTTCAGGAGTCATAGAGAAATTACAAAAGAATTTTTTAGAATAGATATAGATCTATAATAGACGTTTAAATTCAAAATCATATATAGTCCCCGATCATGTTTGTTTACGATAAGACGTTTTATGATGAAAGGCTGAAATATCATACATCACCTCCTTAGTGTATGGGGCACATTTTACTAACTCTGAATTTTTTTGACGGGGAGGGGGGGGGGAGCATACGCATACAAAGTTAAAAAGTGTAACTTTTTGAAAATTAGCGTAGTCTTTTTTACGAACTTATTTTGAACATTTTTTTTTTCAATTCACACTGCCCACTTATCTCTAATAAAAATAATGCATATTATTCAGAATAATCTCGTATAAGTTTTAACAGAAAAGTTTTTAAGTTAATTTTCTATAAACTTTTGCAAAATTGGAATTTAACTTTGACTGGATTACTAGACTTAAAGAGCTAGTAATACAGTCAAAGGATTATCCTTTGTTTTCACACCGTAAAGTATACAATTCAATGAAGATGATAATAAAACAAATAATAATAATAATAATGAAATTTTCACTCATTAGATTAAACAAATTCGTACTAGATTACAGAATCTTACAGTATGCACTATTTCAAGAAAATTTCTTTTATTAAATTCATACACCATTTAAATTTACCCCTTTTTTTTCAGAAGACATTTAAAAATAGAGAAAACAATTTTCTTAATACGTAAAACTGGCTTTTGTTAAACCTTCATACGAAAGTTGAAACTTCAATATAAATAAATCCAGAAATGGAAATGTACGTGACTACAAAACAAAATACATGACAGTATATCTAAGGTTTAAATTTCGTTTAAATTGAACTCTCTTGCTCGCTGTCCTTTACAGCAAACAAAAAGCTAAATGAAATGTCAAACTTGAAGTAAAAGTGACTCACCCGAATTTCACAACTGCATCGAGCGCTGGGACGTAACTCTGAAAAAATCCGCAGGGCTGCTTCCGTATGAAATTATATTTCGAAAGCACTGCCATGAATCGAACATCCCCAAGCTTCAGGCAGCTTTCGAGATGACTGACGTAATTGTTTCGCCGTTTAGCATAGTCACTGCAGGGATCGGCATACAATCCGAAAATAAACTCCAGTCTTCTATCGGATTCTATGGAATATGGATTGTAAGGATCGTCAAAAAACGATATTCCATTGCAGTAAGAAAAAGCGTCGACGATCTTGGAGATGAACTTCAAGTCCGGACAGTCAAACTTCAGTAGAAATTCAGTCACACATTTGCAGAAGAGGCGTAAGTTTTCGTAATCTTTTAATTCATCGAGATGGATTACGACAAAACTGTCGATTGATTTCCACAAAGATTCTTCAACAGAAAACGAGCTGAAATAATTTTCCAATTTTTGTCCAAAAGGAACCTCCACGTCACAATCCATTTTGAAACAACATTAAATCAACTCACAAATAAATAAGCAAATAAAAAACAAATTCTGCAATTGATACTATATTTCTTATTTAATTTGCTGCAATATAGATTATTAGATATTCTTTCCAAGGATTTAGTTTAGTTCCATATCATCTTCGAAGCAAGTACATAATTAAAAAAAAAAAAAGTTTACTAGGTGGGCGTACGTACGCTAAAACGCTTGGAGTACACTGCTATCAGCAACTGATATAGTAAGCCGATGATGGAATATCTCCGTAGCAGTCCATTCAGAGAGGCTTTCTATTTTCAGTTGAAAGGGGGTTAAAAGTACTACCTCAGGTGTGACATGTCTGGGCATTGGCCTAGTGGGTCCATTGATATCAATGGGTGGGTCTAGGTATGATTGGACTTGATTACTCCAGGTCTCGGTTAAGATAACGCTGACGCATCTCGTTATTCTTATCAAATTTTATTTCTTTGAACCTAAAATAAGCATTTTAAATAAAAAATAAACAAATAAATTAGAAAGGAATTACCAAACTTTCCCAAATTATTGTTTTTTATTTTATTTTATTTTATTTTTTTAGTCGTGGAACAATTTTATATAAACAGGCTTAGAATTTCTTTCTACAAAAATTAAAATAGGAAAATTATCTAACTTTTATTAATTAACTAATTAACTAGCTGAGTTCCCAGCTCTTTGCACGGAATACTCTTATTTACACAACCACGGTTATTCTAGTATTATAATTAATTGCGTGGTTTGAAATCACGGATTTAAGGAAGAGAAAAAATTTCTTTAGAAAAAAAAGGCGAAAAATTAAAAAAAAATTATCTAAAATGGCAACTGACTCTGCGATAACTGTCTTATGTAAGCCAATTTGGAAAATATAAATGAAAACAAATACTAAGAACAAATAAAAGTTTGAAGCAAACTATTTATTATTAACTAGCTGAAGTACCCGTCCTTGACGGGTTAGTGAATGAAAATTTCCAAAAAGCAAGAACTTTTGTCAGCATTGTAGGAGTACACAGAATGGATGTAGTATATTGCCAAAGTAAAGAAAGCAAAGTTATAATTTTTAAGTATTGTTAAAATATTACAGGTTAGAGAGTAACTAAGTAATATCATTTCATTCGCTTTGGTCGTAATTATGTGATGCGCGAACGAATATTGACGCATATTGAAATAATTTTCGCAAAATCTCAAAATCTAATCAACATTTTTGAAAAATTTTGAAGGCTAGAATTTAAGTTGAGTGACAACCTATCCTGTCACCCAATTTCGTTAGATTCCCTGCAGTCTTTATTTCGTGATGCTGGAACAAAATTTCAGCATTTTAAAACGATTTTCGCAAAATCTCAAAATGTAATCAATATATTTTAAAATTTCAACGCCTATAAATTAAGATTAGCAACTACCTATCCTATCACTAAATTTCGTATCATTCGTATTAGTCGTTATTAAGTGATGTTTGAAGAAATATAAGCGTATTTTGAGAGAATTTTCACAAAATCTCAAAATCTAATAAAAATGTTTAAAAAATTGGACACCTATAGTTTATGTTGAGCAACCATCTATCATGTGACCAAATTTCATATCATTCGCTTTAGTCATTATTACTTAATGCGGGAACAAAGATTCACTCAGTTTTAAACGATTTTCACAAAATCTCGAAATCTGATGGATTTTTTTTAATTAGATGCTTTTAGTTTAAGGTGAGTGACCACCTATCATTTCACCAAATATCATTTTTTCACCTTTGCAGTTATTACGTGATGTGCGAACACAAATTTACGCAGTTTGAAATGATTTTCGCAAAATTTCAAAATCTAATCAAGATTTTTTTTTAATTCGAAGCCTATGTTTGAAGTTGAGTGACCACCTATCATGACATCCAATTTCATATCATTCGCTTCAGTCGTTTTTACGTGATGCTTGAACACAAATTTATGCAGTTTGAAAGGATTTTCGCAAAATCTCAAAATCCAATCAGGATTTTTTTTTAAATTGGACGCCTATGTTTTAAGTTGAGTGACCACCTATCACGACACCCAATTTCATATCATTCGCTTCAGTCGTTTTAGCGTGATGCTTGAATACAAATTTACGCAGTTTGAAACGATTTTCGCAAAATCTGAAAATCTAATCAAGATTTTTTAAAAATTCGACGCCTATGTTTTAAGTTGAGTGACCACCTATCATGACACCAAATTTCATATCATTCGCTTCAGTCGTTTTTACGTGATGCTTAAACAAAAAAAGCGTCACGGACAGAATGACTGAATGACAGACAGACAAACTTTTTTTTGAGGGTCGCATCGGATTAACGGGTGCTTGAAACGGATAGAAATCGCAAAATTTTTGAATTCCAAGAAATGTACAGACAAAAGTCTAATTTTATTTATATAGATATCATTTCCAAAACATTTATGTTTGGAACTTAGAATTTGTCTTTGTTTTAAACAGTATGGTTTTTTATAGATATGGAAAGGGAATTTACTAAATAGAAAATCAAAGCTTTTACGGATGGTTTTTAGCGTATAACTCGTACAACGCGTTATACACTAAAACTATACGCTCTACGAGTTATACAAGCGTATAACTCGTAGAACGTCGTCACCCAAATTTTGCAAAATATACGGGAAATACGATATTAGCGCCGATATCTATATAAATAAAATTAGACTTTTGTCTGTACATTTCTTGGAATTCAAAAATTTTGCGATTTCTATCCGTTTCAAGCACCCGGGAATCCGATGCGACCCTCAAAAAAAAGTTTGTCTGTCTGTCATTCTGTCATTCTGTCCGTGACGCTTTTTTTGTTTAAGCATCACGTAAAAACGGCTGAAGCGAATGATATGAAATTGGGTGTCATGATAGGTAGTCACTCAACTTAAAACATAGGCGTCGAATTTTTTAAAAATATTGATTGGATTTTGAGATTTTGCGAAAATCCTTTCAAGCTGCGTAAATTAGTATTCAAGCATCACGTAAAAACGACTGAAGCGAATGATATGAAATTAGGTGTCATGATAGGTGGTCACTCAACTTAAAACATAGGCGTCGAATTAAAAAAAAATCTTGATTAGATTTTGAGATTTTGCGAAAATCGTTTCACACCGCGTATTGTGTTCGCACATCACGTAATAACTGCAAAGGTGAAAAAATGGTATTTGGTGAAATGATAGGTGGTCACCTAAAACTATAAGCATCTGAAAAAAACCCGATCAGATTTTGGGATTTTGCGAAAATCGTTTCAAACTGAGTGAATTTTTGTTCACACATTACGTAATAACGACTAAAGCGAATGATATGAAATTGGGTCACATGATAGGTTGTTGTTCAACATAAAGTATAGGTGTCCAATTTTTAAAACTTTTTATTAGATTTTGAGATTTTGTGAAAATTCTCCCAAAATGCGGTTATATTTTTTCAAGCATCGCGTAATAACGACTAATACGAAATTTGGTGATATGATAGGTAGTTGCTAATCTTAATTTATAGGTGTTGAATTTTTAAAATATTTCGATTACATTTTGAGATTTTGTGAAAATCGTTTAAAAATGTTAAAATGTTTGTTCCAGCATCACGAAATAAAGACAGCAGGGAATTAAACAAAATTGGGTGACATGATAGGTTGTCACTAACTTAAATTCTAGGCTTCCAATTTTTCAAAAATGCTGATTAGATATTGAGATTTTGCGAAAATTATTTGAATATGTGTAAATATTCGTTCGCGCATCCCATAATTACGACTAAAGCGAATGAAATGATATTACTTAGTTACTCTCTAACCTGTAATATTTTAACAATACATAAAAATTATAATTGCGCTTTCTTTACTTTGGCAACATACAACATCCATTCTGTGTACTCCAACAATGCTGACGAAAGTTCTTGCTTTTAGAAATTTGCATTCAGTACTAACCCGTCAACGACGGGTACTTCAGCTAGTCAATCTATATAAATAATATTAGACTTTTGCCTGTACATTTCTTGGAATTCAAAAATTTTGCGATTTGTATCCGTTTCAAGCACCCGGGAATCCGATGCGACCCTCAAAAGAAAGTTTGTCTGTCTGTCATTCTGTCATTCTGTCCGTGACGCTTTTTTTGTTTAAGCATCACGTAAAAACGACTGAAGCGAATGCTATGAAATTTGGTGTCATGATAGGTGGTCACTCAACTTAAAACATAGGCGTCGAATTTTTAAAAAAATCTTGATTAGATTTTCAGATTTTGCGAAAATCGTTTCAAACTGCGTAAATTTGTGTTCAAGCATCACGCAAAAACGACTGAAGCGAATGATTTGAAATTGAGTGACATGATAGGTGGTCACTCAACTTAAAACATAGGCGTCCAATTTTTAAAAAATCCTGATTGGATTTTGAGATTTTGCGAAAATCCTTTCAAACTGCGTAAATTTGTGCTCAAGCATCACGTAAAAACGACTGAAGCGAATGATATGAAATTGAGTGACATGATAGGTGGTCACTCAACTTAAAACATAGGCGTCGAACTTTAAAAAAATCTTGATTGGATTTTGAGATTTTTCGAAAATCCTTTCAAACTGCATAAATTTGTGTTCAAGCATCACGTAAAAACGACTGAAGCGAATGATATGAAATTGGGTGTCATGATAGGTGGTCACTCAACTTAAAACATAGGCGTCGAATTAAAAAAAAAATCTTGATTAGATTTTGAAATTTTGCGAAAATCATTTCAAACTGCGTAAATTTGTGTTCGCACATCACGTAATAACTGCAAAGGTGAAAAAATGATATTTGGTGAAATGATAGGTGGTCACTCACCTTAAACTATAAGCATCTAATTAAAAAAAATCCATCAGATTTCGAGATTTTGTGAAAATCGTTTAAAACTGAGTGAATCTTTGTTCCCGTATTACGTAATAACGACTAAAGCGAATGATATGAAATTTGGTCACACGATAGATGGTTGCTCAACATAAACTATAGGAGTCCAATTTTTAAAACATTTTTATTAGATTTTTGAGATTTTGTGAAAATTCTCTCAAAATACGTTTATATTTCTTCAAACATCATGTAATAACGACTAATACGAATGTTACGAAATTGAGTGATAGGATAGGTTGTTGCTAATCTTTAATTTATAAGCGTTGAATTTTAAAAATATTTTGCTTACATTTTGAGATTTTTCGAAAATCGTTTTAAAATGCTGAAAATTTGTTCCAGCATCACGAAATAAAGACTGCAGGGAATGAAACGAATTTGGGTGACATGATAGGTTGTCACTCAACTTAAATTCTAGGCTTCAAATTTTTCAAAAATGTTGATTAAATTTTAATATTTTGCGAAAATTATTTCAATATGCGTAAATATTCGTTCGCGCATCACATAATTACGACTAAAGCGAATGAAATGATATTACTTAGTTACACTCTAACCTGTAATATTTTAACAATACATGAAAATTATAGCTTCGCTTTCTTTACTTTGGCAACATACTACATCCATTCTGTGTACTCCTACAATGCAGACGAAAGTTCTTGCTTTTTGGAAATTTTCATTCACTAACCCGCCGAGGACGGGTACTTCAGCTAGTATGCTAATAAAAAAGAAAATCACGAGGATAACTTATAGAATTCTATGCATTTGAATGTTTATAAACACAACCACAGTAGGAAGCCCTAGTCAGGGCCTGACTTGGATCGTCAACAGCCCTACGCTTATTATTTTTTGAAGGACACATATACCAGTCGAATTTTGTTTACACGTCTAACAACTACTATTTAAAAGTAGTTTTGCAGTAATGGTAAACGATGTGTCTATAAGATAATCATCTCCGTCCAAAATAGTACATAAATTAGCTCTGATTGAGGTTTTAAGGGCTGTAGTTAAAAATGCGTTAGTGTCTAATTTGTTTTATTCCCCACCGTTGCAAAAACTATTTACAGTTGTAACGAAAATTTTAGTATTCGTTAAGTTGTGGCACGTGCGCAAATTGACTATTGTACACAATTTCATAATTGATGTTGTCTACATGATTTGTCTTTCTTTTTACTGATTGCCATATGGTTATTACTTAAACTTCTTTAACAGCCAATATTATCGAAAATGATTCAGGAAGTAAGTTCCGACTATAAAAGTTAGTTCCGACTACGAAAAGACTATACTTTTGATTCCATTCGATTGATTGGGTCTCCTGAAAATCTGGATGCCCTTGCCCTAGACCATGACCTGTGCAATCAGACCCTGGTCCCATTAACTCCACTGCGATTGTTTTGTAAGCTAATTATTTAGAAATTTCTATGAAGAAATATTTTATTATCGGCAGTCTATTTCTGGTTCCCACCAAGGCAGGTTGTATTATATGTGAACTCCGTATAAGACAAATATGGTACCTTAAATCAGGTATGGGCATGGGCAAGCTTTGGAAAGTTGCGGGCCAAACTTCAGATTGTTGGCGATGTCGCGGCTGTATATTTGGGATTTTCAATGGTTTCTATGGGTTCTGATATGTTTTACGGGCCATATCAAAAGTCGTGGTGGGCCACATCCAGCCCGTGGGCCAGTGATTACCTGCATGTGCCTTAATAAAACTAATTTAGATCAATTCATTATGCGCAACGTTTGCATAAAATCGACCTATATAAGTTCGAATCAATTTGCGTACATGATAATTGATTTCTTATACAGTTAGACTCTCGATTAACCGGAATGGTCAGGAAATGCTTCGTTCCGGATAAGCGAATATCTGGATAGCCGAATTTATTCAAATTTTGCTGGAAATGTTTTTTAAAAAAAGTGTAGAAAATGTAAAATTTTTATACAATAGGGCATTAAAAATTTAATTAATACAAAAGGAAAAGAATTAATATAAACTTCAATCTTATTTAGATTAACAATTAATATCTACATTACGAAAACCCCCTCCCCCCCTACTTTTGCCAACTTAGGTAGAATTTCAGAATTTTTGTGTTTTTCCCACTTGCTAAGGATTTTTTTCTGCTGTGGAATTTCCCGATAGGCATGTTTGTACCACAGATAATCAATCCATTGACCGATTACCGATAGTCGATGATTCATCTGTGGCTTGTACATACAGCATTCTTCTACATCTGCCTGTACATCTAGCCTCTTTCCCACAGTTTGCAAATTAAAATTAGTTTAATACAATACTGTGCAATGATTTATAAAAAAGTGTTTTAGTTGGTATTTTATTGGGTTGACTAACTTTAATATATGGTTAGATTTTATGTTTACGAAAGCTTTCAACAGGTTATTGGCGGGACTGAGAGGGATTTTAGCAATCAAGTGACGATGGGAAAACTTTGCTCCCAAGCATTAGTCTTCTCTTTGATGAATAGTTTGTGATCAATATTAATAGAGTTAATAATGATAAGATTAATTATTACAATAATTCTTCGCATATCATTTCATTACAAACATTACTTCATCAAAATAAATTAATTAACGTACATATTTTACGTTCAATATTGTATTAAATAATTTTAATGTTCAGTAAGTCTTTGCTTCCAACTACTTTTAATTTTATCGCAAGAAAATTGCACCTTTAACAAGTACTTCAAATGTATTGCAACAGCAGAATATGTCTATTAGATGTCTGCATATTAATACACGAAGAATAATTTTTGAACCGCTTTTTAAGCACACTGAGGAGTGTGAGATTTGGCATAAATGAAGTTCATATGGAGAAAGAGTGCAGAAAGATAAAACTTCTAATAGAAAGTATTTTAAGCTAATCAGAGTTTTATAATGCAAAAAATCTGCAGGGACTCCACTCAATTTTCCAACGCTTGAATTTACCAAGCGTTTAAATAAATTTCATTCAACTCAATCGGATATAGTGTTCAGACACTAGTGCACTTAAAATAATTTGAGTATATAAGCTGCAATGTATAAGAATTATTTTTTGTAGCCCTGTAAAAAACTGTACAGCGTACACTCCCTAAAATTTATGCAGTATGTAAGACAGTAACCTATAATATGCGTACCTAATTTGATGTCAATCGAATGCGCCATTTAGACACTAGTTCACTTTAAATGATTTGAGTCCTTAGTCCGTAATATATATAAGAATTATTTTCTGCAATCTTGTGAACGAACTATCAGCTATACACACAACAAAATCTCAGCAGGTCATGTGATTGCGATCTATAATATACATAATATATATATACAATCGAATACACCCTATTGACACTAGCGCACTTTCAAGAATTTCCGTCCAGACGCCATACTGTAAAAGAACCCTCATTTATTGCTCTTCCAAAAACTTTGTCTTATACACTGTAAAATCTATACATGTTGTGTGATTTATAATATACATATACAATTTCAACACAATTTTTCACCATTCAGAAACTAGCTCATTTTAAATGATTTACATCCATAAGCCGTAATGTATAAGAATTACTTTTTGCAATCCCGTGAACAAACTAGCAACTCTACACACCCCAAAATCTATGCAGATCATGCGACCGTGACCTTTTATAGACAAGTGCAATTTGTGATCAATCGAATGCACCGTTTAGAAGCTAGTGCGCTTTCAAGAAATTCCGTCCATTGGCCATAAGTGAAAGAAATCTTTTTCGTAGCCCTGTAAAAAAAACTATAAATCCTATGTGGTCTATAACATATGTACCAAATTTGAGCTCAATCGAACGCACCGTTTAAACGTTAGCACTCTTTCAAGAATTTCTATCCACAGCCCATAATGTAAAAGAAATATTTGTCGAACCTTCTAAAAACACTATAAGTCCTATACAAATACCAGTCCAAAATCAATGCCGGTCTTAAGACGGTAATTTATAACATATATATCGAATTTGAGCTCAATCGAATGCACCGTTTAGGAACTATCGTGTTCAGTTACACACACACACACACGCACATACATACATACATCTCGTAAAAATAGCCTAAATGAATTCAAAAGACCTCAAAACGTGTAATTACACCAAAATATCGAAGTCAAATTTTTTCATGATTACAATACTTTCCTGACATGTGGGTACATGTTCGGAAAGTAAAAATATATGCTATAGACTCTTTCTTAGTGTTGTGTTGTGTTGAGGCGATACCTATCTGTCTTAAGGGGAGAACCTTGGGCAGAGAACTTTTTAACTGTTTTTAACTTGTATTCACGTTACATCTGGAGAAAACCGCTCAAAACTCCAGACCGTTAGATCTAAAGCCACGATGTCAATAGTGTACTGAACCTTCACACTTCACTCATCCATCATGTCCAGTGTCTTATCTAATGAGATAAGCGGCCCCACCATGGCAGAGTGGCGAAGATGCTGAAAATGGCATCTGGAGTTCTGGCCTGGCCTATCGCGTGGCTATCGATCTAACGCCCTGGAGTTTTGGTCGTTTTTCTACAGATGTTGCGTGAATACTTGTTAGAATCCTTTAAAAAGTCCAGCCCTTGCTTAGCTTTGCTACACAAACAAACAAACAATCGGCTATGGTGGGGCCTTATGCGAGGAAAGATAATATTTATGGATTTTCACACCTGAATTTATTGTTTGTTATTTCATAGGATAACTACCTTTCGTATTTGTTGAGTATATTATTATTTACACAGGAGGTAGTATCCTTAACCCTTTAACACGCAGTGTTCCCACTCTGGGAACACCAAACTCTGACGTTTTGACTGTTGCCAGTCACGAAGAATAGATTTGATTTCTATAAAAATAGTTGCGGGTGACATAGCTCCACGAGAATTCTTTACTTTTTAGCACGTCCTTTCCCGTAAAAAAAATGGTCACGGTTATTTTTAACAGCACTGACATCTGATGAAAAATGGAAGAATGCGAGAACGGCTGGATAGATTGCCCAATGCTGAAAAAAGGGCAGCCGTTACCATCGCTCGACTTAACTACCAGCAAGATGGCGGACGATCGAAACGTTCATCTCGTGCCACAGATCTAGAGACCCTTTTTTTGACGTAAGCTGGCTGTGCGCTTAGCCAGCCCTTTTTTCAGCATTGGGAAAGGGTTGCGCCTCAAAGGGTTAAAAACCGCTATGGCTAAAAGTTTGCTGAGAGGGGAAAAAAGCAAAGAAGTAATTAAATCATCTTAAAAATTTAAAAATAATCGGAATTTTCGTACTTTTTTTAAAACAAAGTAGTAGAAATGTTCAAGAAGACAGGGGCGTAGCCAGGGGTAGCAACTAACCCCGAAATGAGTAAACACGATATGAAAAAAAATTGAATATTTAGATAAATTTGATAGCTTTCCTTGTGAAATCTGAGGGTCTAGATCGAACTTAAAAAAAAATATTACTGCATTTCCAACTGCAAAGATTTTAAACTCGATTTATGATTTTATTTATATAAGTTAACTGCCATTCCAAATTATGAATTTTCGACTGTCCCCGGAAAAAAAAAAAAAGTTGGCTACGCTGCTGAGAAGTATTGACGAATTATTAGACATATGAAGGAAAATATTGTTGATTCAACAAAATTATTACATTAAAATAGACCCGACAAAATTTTGCCACATTTAAATAAACTGCTACTTTTTTTTTCGTGCAAGTAGTACTATCCGTAATGAAAAGTAGAGTGCGTACATACGTGCACTCATTAAAAAAAAACTACAAAATATTAGCCGCCAGCTTTTGTATTTCATTTGACCAGGCGACTGTCTGTCGCGCCGTTTCTTTTCGGATGGGGGGGGGGGGGCTTTGTGCTTGCTTGGACAGACGCACAAATACCCGAGATAAAAGACTTAGCCGGAATTGAATTCAAGATAATTTTCCTCAGAAGTTTCCGACGTCGTGACATAGAATATTTTGTTTTAGATTGCCCGCCTTTTTCTCGAATAGAAAATGTTGCACAACTGACGAATTGTTTTTAATTTTTATTTGGCGGAAATGCAAAGCTAACCTATCTTTGAAATCTACCACATTTGAAATTTCAATTATTTTTGTGAAAAGTGAACTTTTCTATATTATAAACTAATGCTTCGCCGGTGGTCTTTTTTACTTCTGTGGAGCCTGACCTTCAGAAACTCTGAAGTGATCTGATCGTCTTTCTTCATGAAACGTGCTTCTTGGGCAGTGGCGGATTCTCCTATTAGGCCATGGGCGTAAGGCTGCATAGGGCAAGAGGGGCGCTTGCCTCCCTGGATTTTCGTAGACCGTTTTTTCCCAGATTTTTTTCTTCTTGCGAACATGGCAAACACATGTTGAAGTAGTCTTTGCCCCCCTTCCCCTGGAAAATTTTCTACCGACGCCCATGCATAAGGCTTTTATAAGCGTACGCCTAAGGCCCGCGCTTTTGCAAATGTTTATAATTATAAATGGTAAATTAGTAAAATAAAAAGGGGGGGGGGCGAATCATTTCACATTTTCCCATAACCGTAGAGAAAGGCCATTTTCAATGCTTAAACACATAAAAAATTACTCTTTC
This sequence comes from Cheiracanthium punctorium, assembly GCA_038373885.1. NCBI lineage: Eukaryota > Metazoa > Arthropoda > Arachnida > Araneae > Cheiracanthiidae > Cheiracanthium > Cheiracanthium punctorium. The sequence goes on from JAWZYV010003044.1 coordinate 235,354, forward strand.
ACAAGAACATGTATCCTCACTTGCTATTTAAAAAGTGAAAATGGAGGTACAAATTAATACAGATTTTAATCAACATGTTCTGTGCCGCTATTACTCCCAAACAAACTAACGAAACCTGGTGTGGTTTATTTGGTACGATAGCCTTTCACCCTATCATACTATTTATGAAAAAGGTTTCGGTTTGTAACAGCAGGGGTTGCGTTCGAGGATATGGGGATGAACAACCAAATAGCACTGATGGACTTTTAATGGAAAATCAACACGCATATTAAATATAAGCTTAGTATGTCTGTACTAATGTAGGCCGATTATAACTCTGCAACCAACTAGTGCAGACGCGAGGGAGTTAAATGATATGGTAGTCCTCCAAACCCCTACCCACATTGTGTAGACAGGGGGTCGCCGATGGGGCTGCAGCCACCCCGAAATGAGTAAACATAAGACACTGAGAAAAATACGTTGTCGTGGATAAAGTTGAAAGTTGCCTTTGAGAAAGCTGAGGTTCATCTACGGACATACATAAGACACAGTGGCGGATTTTGCTCTTGAGAGGCCCAAGGCGCAACTCAATTTTGAGGCCCCCTCCTAAAAAAAAAAAAAAAAAAAAAAAAAAAAAATCACTAACTCCTTTACATTATTATTAATTATTTTAAAATGTTTTAATTCCTTTTATATCTAGTTTATGTCTACAAACCAGGGCCTGACTTTCACTATAACACCTTTGTGCCCAAGGCACTTTTACAGATTTTGTGTCCTTTAAGCTGGCTCAATTTTTGTGCCCCTGTATATCGTGTTAAACTCAATTTTTTGGCTTATTTCTCCATGTGTGCCCAGGGCACGTGCACCAAGTGTCCGTCCGATAGTCAGGGCCTGCTACAAAAGGAGTATTAAAATTTTAAAATAATTTTTATGTTTATAGATTTGTTCATCTTAAAAAACATTTTTTATCTCAATAATTTTTGTACTACGTTTCACTTTTCATGACTAACACTAAATAAACATCAGCATACCTCTAAGTATAACCCACCAACTGCAGTTTTATATTGATTATTTTTCACTGTTACTTAATTACGTCGAATTATTTTTGTGGACCACTGGCATATGTCTTGTTTCAGTCATGAAAATTTTGACTACTTAACAGGTACTTCTCAAGGTCAGAACAAGGGAAACTTGATCAGAAACATGACTTCACAAAATTCAGAAGAATTCTTTACTTGGATAAAATGAACCAAAAATTTAACATTCCTTCTAGAACATATATTTATAAATATTTAAATATATTCATAAATTTCCCGTTTGGAACTGCAAAATTAAGCAGTTTAATAGTAAAAGTAAACTTTATGTTTAGTCTAATTTTTGTGTTTATTTGTTCAATAAGTTTAGGACTATTAATTGAGTAATTCGGTATGAATAATACACACACACACACACACACACACACACACACACATTATTCTATATTTTAAATAGAATGAAAAAAACTGTAAGAGAAATTAAAAAAAACCCCAATACTTTAAGTAGTTAAAGTACAAAAAATATTATTGACTTAAAAATAAATTCCACTTTATAATGGGTAAATGGGTAGCTGCGGTCCTAGGTTTATTATTATAGGTTTATTATTTAACATTCCTTCTAGAACATATATTTATAAATATTTAAATATATTCATAAATTTCCCGTTTGGAACTGCAAAATTAAGCAGTTTAATAGTAAAAGTAATCTTTCTGTTTAGTCTAATTTTTGTGTTTATTTGTTCAATAAGTTTAGGACTATTAATTGAGTAATTCGGTATGAATAATACACACACACACACACACACACACACACACACACACACACACACACACACATTATTCTATATTTTAAATAGAATGAAAAAAACTGTAAGAGAAATTAAAAAAAACCACAATACTTTAAGTAGTTAAAGTACAAAAAATATTATTGACTTAAAAATAAATTCCACTTTATAATGGGTAAATGGGTAGCTTCGGTCCTAGGTTTATTATTATAGGTTTATTATTTAACATTCCTTCTAGAACATATATTTATAAATATTTAAATATATTCATAAATTTCCCGTTTGGAACTGCAAAATTAAGCAGTTTAATAGTAAAAGTAATCTTTCTGTTTAGTCTAACTTTTGTGTTTATTTGTTCAATAAGTTTAGGACTATTAATTGAGTAATTCGGTATGAATAATACACACACACACATTATTCTATATTTTAAATAGAATGAAAAAAACTGTAAGAGAAATTAAAAAAAAACCAATACTTTAAGTAGTTAAAGTACAAAAAATATTATTGACTTAAAAATAAATTCCACTTTATAATGGGTAAATGGGTAGCTTCGGTCCTAGGTTTATTATTAATGTTTAGCATTTTCATCTGCGACTATAAAATACATGCCGTATTTATAATATAGTTATCATAAATATTTTTTAGTTGAAAACAAAAAATTAAATTAATCATCATTTTTTAAAGTTTTTAATTAACTGTGTATGACATTCCAGTTCAAAATTTGTCTATGAATTTTAAGCCACTAACATCCGATCGAGCTAAAACTTTGCATGCATGTGAAATTTCGGTGACGCCAAGTATTGCTTTCTTTAATTTTTCTATAATTTTTTTAACTATCAAATATCTTCCCCCAATCCCCCAAAAAAGTGTTATCGCACATGTATCAGCTCATATCTTTTTAATTATTGGTCGGCAATTTTTTATCATTGCATACTCGGAAAGTTTCGATTCCAAAAAAAGATAAAAATCGGTTATCCCTAGCTTAAATTTTTAATTTTTAGTGATTTTTCGAAAGAAGATAAATTATTGTTTCCAATTTCTTTTACATCGTGACAACCAACAACAATTATATATTCTAGGTATATTTGAAAATTTCACTAAATACAGAGTGTCCTTTCCTAAATTATTTAAATGAAGAACGGCTGAAAAATATAAAATATTTAATTTTTGACAAATTTTTCAATCTCAAGCTGTAGAATAAAGCGGTTCAGGCTTTTCTCTTTTAAAATGAGAAATATTCTTATCAGACTGTACACTTTTTGATTTGGGGGGGGGGCGGCAGTCTATAGCAGGTGTATTTGAATGTCCTACTGCAATACCAGCTACTGAGCCGCAATCTGATTCAGTGCGGCCCAACCAGTGGCTGAGCGCATAGCACTCTGAACTGGGAGACGGAAGGTGCCTGGTTGAAAACCAGGTCGCGTCCGCCAACCTAACCGTTAGGAATTTTCCGTGGTTTCCCCCAAAACTTAGCGTAAATAGGGGTTAGAATCCCTTAGAAAGACCCCCAAGGGGAGCACCCACACCTATCGGCATAGATCCCACTTGTACATAATTGGTCGTAATCCCAAAACCCAACACAACTAATTGATTCAGGATAGGAAAAAGGCATAGGGACCCTCTGCACCTGTATTTTTTGAGATAAAATATAGTGAGCAAATTAAAACAATGCAAAAAAATCTAGGAATTTTTCTTGGAAATAATGGACAGTTGAGGGCCCTAAAATTCCAAGGAATGTTGCATGAAAATACCAGGAACTTTATTGAACAGCTCAGGAAAGATCCACTGAATTGCATATTTGTTCAGTAAAGTTCTTGGTATTTTCGTGCAACTTTCCTTGGAATTTAGGGCACCTCAGCTACCTATTACTTTCAAGGAACACTACTGGAATTTCTTTTTTTAATTATTTTTTTTTTACAATTCTAGTCATTTTTAAGTGAACTGCCTGTTTTTTAAGGTCGTGAGACCACTATTCGGTTAAGTGACGGGTTGAACGAAACAGTAAAGTTTTCAAAGGGAAATGTATACTTTCTGTATAGTACTTGTAAGTCTAACTTATCCTTATTTCCAAGGAACGTTTCTGGATATTTTTACAGTGAAATACGGAATTAAAGCATCAATTACTTATAAACTAAAAGTATTCGTATTAAAGTATTAGTTTAGATTATGGTCCAATGCTGTGAAGAGGAAAGGGAGTCACCAAAGAAAAGATTGTTCAAAAGCGCTTTCTACTCTAGAAGCAATCCTGAAACTATGAACAATGTCTCTTGAACAGATATTTACATATAGTTTTTTTTTTTTTTCTGAAAACCGAATTTGGAGGCCCCTTAGAAATATGAGGCCCGAGGCGCGCGCCTCATGCGCCTATTGGGAAATCCGCCACTGATAAGACAACTTAATTTTTTCGTAATTATGTTTTTCTAACTGCAAAAATTTTGAACTCGATTTATAAATTTCTTTTTTTCCGTCTTTTCCTAAATTTATTTTTATATGCGAACATTTTTATGACATTTTAAGGGGGGGGTGCATCCGCCCCTTCCTCCAAGAAAGGATACGTTACTTCGATTTTTATAAGTTATGCTGCTTCACTGGCGTAGCCAGGGGAGGGCCCACCGGGCCCGTGCCCCCCCCGAAATTTTTTCAGTTGATATATATGTATATTGCAATTTGTAAAAATTGATCGTCTCGGAATCCTTGTTGTGTGATATTTTTCTAATCTTTCTGATAAACGTTTTTTAGATCCATCCACGTTGACAATGGAAAAACAAACAAACAAACAAGTCAATAAAAAGGTGCCTTTAATCACTAACCCGAGGTGACTTTCGACACGCCTACACACCAGAAAAATACACATCTGAACAATATCCCACACCCGGGATAGTAAAAATTTCCCCCTCGTTTCCGTTGTACCCTGTGAAGTATGTATCGTTTTCGTGACCACCTGTGGTATTTTTAAACTATGGTGTGTACAAAAATGTTACTTTCTACTAACGATAAAATTTCAAGGAGGGGCACAAGCTGGACCTTTCCCCACAATTCCCAGGGTCCAGACTTTCGTGTTTTTTACTAGTGTGTTGCTCTGTCGAGTTGGTAGAGATTGTGGCCTCAAGAAAGCGCCCGTTGAGTAGGAGAATTTTTTTACTAAAATTCCAAAAATTATACATAGTTTGCCTGCTAACAATGAAGACTCAAATCTACAAGAAGCGGGGAAAAAAACCATAAATCAACAGATATTTTCAGAAAGCACATCAGGAAAAGAAGCTGAAGTAAATACTCAATATTTCATTGTGTGTTTTTAAATGATAATATAAACGATGACATAATACATATGACATAATATCTTCTTAGGTATGTTGAAAAATTTGTATTATCATATTTTCATTAATATGCAATTTAAGAAATGTTTCCTTTATACCCACTCTTTCAACTGACAAGAGGGTAAATCTGTTATTTGTTTTTCTGTTCTAAAATTTTATAAAACTTTATAATACTATTTTATATACTCTGGTAAAGAATAAATGAATATTTGAAATATCTAGGGACGCATATGATATCCGGCTGATTTATCAATATTCGAAATATCATCGGATATCCGACTTCTCTTCCAGATATCCGGCTCATGACTAAATAAGGTCTACCAAGAGTCCACTAAGTCTGTACTTTTTAAATAAAAATTACTCTCATTAATGTTTTCTTCATAATATTTTTACTATTCAACAGTTAAAAATTTTTAAAAATATTCTTAAGTGCTTTCCTTTGTAATTTTAAACCGCAACCAATGAGACCAGCAGTTTTGCTTTGAAATTAATCTGAAAAATCGGATCTTAATACCTTTCTTTCCTGATTCTTTTTTTCTTTTTTAGCACTCGGGTGCTATTTCTTTCAAGTACGGGATTTTTGTCTACGCGGCGCGCCGTGGTCACTTTTCCGTTTGATTCATGTTTTCTGCAGAGTGATTTGTTATTGCTAACGGAAACATGGACTATCCCTTCAGATGATTTTCAAATACCAGGATTCACTTTGGTCGAATGGATAGACAGTGGTTCCAGAAAGCCATCTGGAGTTATGATTTTTATAGACTAAAACTTTATAAAAATCACTTTATAAAAAGAATATGAAACACTTTTCCCTGTGCCTACACGAGACAGATCAATGGTGTTCAAAGGATCATTGCGTATATTCAAGATAAAGTGAGATTTGCAGTTACATACGCTAGTCCTCGAATTTCTTATGAAGATAAATTAGACGCTACATTCGAAACGTTACTGAAGGAGGATGATTGTAAAACTGTTTTAGTAGGACAGTGGCGCACACAAGGGGGGTCCAGGGGGTCCGGACCTCCCCCCCCCCATCGGCTTTGATACTTTTTTTTCAATTGATTATTATCCTATATCTATAGTAAATAAAATAATTCCAAAAAAGGCAGCAATAGTTTCAGTTCTACTAAATAAAAAAAGAAATTTTTTTCTCGTTTTCCTCAACTTTTCAAAAACGAACTGAAAGCGAACATAAAACACCATCTTGTTCTCAAAACTGTACAACTATTACTTTGCTTCCTATTGTACTGTGTAGTGTATTCTTAGGGATTGGACGAGTTTTGATGAATTCCATCTAATGAAAAGGAGCTCTTTCATCACTGATTTTTGTCAATCTGGAACATCCCTAAAAGTTGGACCCCCCCCCCCCCAAACTGTAAAAGTTGGACCCCCTCCAGCCAAAAATCCTGTGTGCGCGCCTGGTATAGGCGATTTTAACATAGAATTAAATTCCGATCCAGGATCCGATTTCATAACTGAAGTAGATACCTTAGATTTTCCAATACGCATTCATCCAAAACATTTCACCACTAGGGGCGAAACAACAATGTTGGATGTCATTTTCAGCAACAAAATTATGCGAACAGGAGTCTATATGAGCACTTGCACTTATCATTTTCCTCTATATGGCAGAATTGGTTGAATAGATTTATTTTTAAAAACTGAAATTCTTCCAGCCGAGTGCGCAAATAAAATCTGGAAGAATTTCAGATACACATACTACATTGTACATAATATTTTAATCCTTTCATCAACCTTATACAGAAGGGCAGAGTTTTGAAAGATTTTCTTCAAGCTATATCTTTCTTAATTTAACATTGTGCCTGATTTATTTAGAATATTTTAAGTTTGTGAGCAATATTGTATTAAAAACAAGCGTCCTGAAAAAATGAGAAGATAAATAAAAATATCTAGTCCTAAGATTTTCTGAGGGAATTATGTGTTACTGACTAAAATTATACATTTTGACTTATTAATTGCAATATGAAACCGAGTTAGTACAGCCTGTGCATTATAACTAAAGGTTTCTTTTAATTAGCGTCGGTGATGTGTGGCTGTTAATTTAAAAAATAATAATAGGTTTGTGTTGCGTGTTTTTCATTATAAAATACAGGTTAATTCAAAAATAATGTGATCAATTTCAGAGCATCATAAAATTTTATTGAATTAGTTATTTACACGAAATTTTCAATGTGGTTTCCTTTAGTATAATACACTTTACATAAACGTTTAGGCTAAGCCTAAAGAGCTTTTTCAAAAATTTTTGAGGTCATTTTCCCAACTTCTTCTTTGATTGCTTTTTTAAGCCCTTGAAGTGTTCTTATTTTACGTCTATTTAATTGTTTTTTAATTAACCAGATAAAAAATAATCTCAAGGACCACAGTCAGCGGATGATAGTAGCCATTTCTCAGGGGGAAAAAAAAATATTTTTTTTTATCTTTCAGCCATTTTATAGTTGATTTTGCTGTAGGACTTGGTGCAGAATCTTCGTGAAAAACCAAATTCCCTTGAGATTGAAGACATTTACTTTCTTTGCTTCAAAACTTTATTCTGACAGTATTTAGCATCAATTTTAGTGTTTGGTTCTACAAAAAAATGGTTTTGTTAAGCCCTTAGAAGACATTACCATCCATACCATAACACCTGACGGCCAACTTGCCAGTTGCAAAACAGCTGCGTCTTTGCGACGCTATTCGCATGAAATATATTGTATCTTCGTTTTGCAAGTTGTGGATGACAGATGAAACAATGCTTCATCCGAAGCTATCCATGTTTTGTATCTACCTTTGCGTAACATTAAATACAGAGGCCAAGAACCTTTTTCTTCGTTTTTCTACAGTCTTTGCAGATATTTATTTGATGACAGACTAGCTTCTTCAACTTTTATAGCCAATTTCCTTTATCTGACGGCAAATTGTCGATTGCGATACCTGTAGTCAGTAGCGGATCCAGGGGAGGGGCTAGGGGGCTTCAGCCCCCCCCAAAAGAGATTGCTCAAGGGTAACATTCTGCTTTATTATACACTTTAAATAGCTAAATTGATCATATTTTATTACTTAGCCCCTCCCAAAAGCCTAATACATAGGTTTAGACTAAAATTTTGATTTATAGTACATTTTAATTGGGTGAAATAAGCTTTTAAAATAATTTAGCCCCTCCCAAAAAAAATTTCTGGATCCGCCACTGCCTGTAGTTTCTTTTCTAAAGTTCTTTGAGGCAGAGGATTTTCTACAACAATAAGTCTTTTCAGCATCTTTTCTTCTCTTTCAACAAGGACTTCCTTTCGTCCACACTTTCCCCCTGGAGCTTTTGATTGCCAGCCAAATTTTATTTCTTTTCGAAGTTTAGATAGTTATCCATTAGAAAAATGCATTTTCTGATTTTTAAATGCTTTATTTATAACAGAATTTAAGCAACCATGTCTACCTTCAACCACGTCTACGATGTTGTCCTTCAAAAGCTTTAAAATTTGTTTCGGGTTTGAGGATCTAATTTCGGAGCCATGCTTTACTTCCACTAATAAAAATAGTTCTATTGGTAACTAAGCGCTTAATTTTTAAAACAAAACTGCTGGTAAAGCTATTAAAATTTACCATAAATAATTATACGCTTTTAAAATTTGTCACTCTAATTTTGAATCAACCTGTATGTATTAGTTGTATGCACCTACATATGAGCTGATTGAAAATCCGGGATAGACTGAAGTATTTCCTGTTTAGAGCAAGAAAATTTTACATAGAAATATTTTTTACTATGGCCGTTTATTGAGATTTAAAAAGCATTCATTTAGTTTTCCTTTCAGCATCTTTCTGGGGATATATTTATTGTAGAATATAATATTATTGTACTAGCAAATATGGGCCTGGATAAAAAAAAAATCTTATCTGGTTGAGATACTCGCCAGACTAAAACGGTACATAAGCATCTATATACAGAGATAATCTTTACAGAACATCTTTAAACATATATTTAAGGATATTTTTGTGAAATTGCTAATTAAATAATTTTTAGAATTAATAATTAGAATTTATTTTTAATTATAATTAATAATTAGAGCATTATTTTTAATTGTAATTAATAATTATAATCTTGTTTTTAAATTTAAGATTAATTAATAATTAAATATTTCTAATTGCAATTAATAATTAGTATATTAATTAAATAATTATTCAGTTGACAAAACTCAACTGTGCCCCTCCCGAAACAAAATCCTGGCTACGCCAGTGTGCTGCTTAGCTTTCCAGTTTTTGAATACTCAGCCAGCCCCCCCGAAAAAAAATTCCTGGCTACACTACTGTCCGTGGGTATCGTTCTCACATTACAAACACAATTTTGCTGTCTGGTATAGGCCATGGGCGCTACACCATGTTCTAATGGGAAAGGAATTTATCACTGATTTAATAATTAGACTGGTGCTGCCATCTATTGCGAAGAAAGGCTACAAAAAGAATTATTTATTTATTTTCTGTTTCAGGATGGTTTGAAGTTGCTGCAGGATCCATTTAAAATGAGTTAACAACTTCTAAAAGTAAACTCTAAATGCAGTTAAATTTCATCATCATAAATTATTATCTTTTTTTTTAAAAATACAGCCATGTTGATCAACTGACCCAAGATCTTATAAAAATTCTGCAGAAATTTAAATATTTGGAACGTTTTCTTGTAAGGGAAAAAAAAAATGGTAGGGAAATGATACAGGATGTTACGACAGTTTATTGAGTCTTTTTTTTATACACAAATGCAAAGAATAGAGAATTCTTTAACTAGTGAAAGTTTTAAAATTATTTTTTGCTTATGTTGCTTAGTGCTGCCACCTATATACAATAAAAATATTTTCCAACTGTTGAAGTGGCCAAGTATCGTTTAAATGCTCTTACAGTTATGCCTCACCCATAAGCGTAAAGTTTTCAAAATTATTGGGGGGGCCGGGCCCCACAACCACATATATTCACGTCAGTGGAGTAGCCAAGGGGGGGGGTTAGGGGGTTATACACCCCATGAGGAATTTTTTGCCATACAAAATGTATATTCCTCACTCCCTTATCATACACCAGTACCGTATACATATATGTGAGTTGCAGAAGTCGTACCCCACCCCCTTCCCCATGAAAAATTTCTGGCTACGCCACTGATTCACGTACATATAACTTACTCTTAACTGCCAACTAGTACGGAATAGAATTAACCACTTTTTCTACATGATTTTTCGGCTTAAAATATAGCAAAATTTTTGTGCCGCGCGCTCGAGCTGGTTACTATTTTGAAAAAAATAATTAAAAAATATACTGTTTACAAAAAGTGGTTAATTATATTCCGTAGTAGTTGGCAGCTATGACATACTATGTATAAGTGTAAATTATTGGAGGCGCCCATAAAGTGGCTCTATGGGTCCATAGAATTCTACACCTATGTAAGGTAAGTATCCATGTTAGTATCTTTCTGCCATGTTATAAGTTAAAAATAGAAGCAAAGAAAAAAATCCAATAGGAAAAAAAACATTTTCGATGAGATAGTGCATTTTAGACACATCTGAACTTTTCTTCATTACATACTTTACATTGCATAATCTGATTTTAATTAACCAGAGCCTGGCGAGGGCAGCTTATTAGTAACATTGTGTGTTACATGGCGTCACAATGAATACTAAATCATGATTGAAACCAAAAGAAGAAAATTTTTAAAAGTACGAGTAAAGGTTTTTTTTAAACGTTTGTAAATGGCGTAAAATACTTTTTTTTATGTCAGTATAAATTAGTTTTCTGTATTTAGTGGTAAATTATTGGGTGGGCTCAGCCCCTATTCACAATTTATTGGGTGGGTTCGAGCCCCACGGGCCCATATAACTCTACGCCTATGGCCTCACCATGGCACAGTGGTTATATCACTGAAAATGGTAGACGGCCGAAGTGTGAAGGTCCCGGGTTCAGATCCCATCGCGCGGTCGTCGATCTAACGGTATGGAGTTTTGGTAGGTTTTCTCCAGATGTAACGTGAATACGCGTTAGAACCCCTTAGAAAGTCCTCCTACCAAGGCATCCCTCATGTTAGGCAAATACCCCTCGCGCATGTTTGCCTTTATCACACACAATCAATCTTACAGTTAGTTGATGAAACTGCTTTTAATTCGACTTCAGTACTTAAAACAGCTTTGCTAGTCCAATAGAAACTATGTTTTACAAATCTTAACATTTAAAATTTTACTCAACTGAATCCTGGTTACCGAAATTATGACAGTGTGAATATGTATCGGAACCCCTTAAAAATACCAGTGTCATAGCTAGGGGGAAGGGGCATCTGTCTCCGGGTGCAGCACACAAGGGGCGCCAAATTGAATATAAAAGCATTTTAACAAAATAAGAAAATGGTGCAAAACATTCAGTTGTCTCGGAGGCAGAAAACCCTAGCTACGTCTCTGAAAAAGACCTCCGTTTAAGTCTTCCCTTTAGCGGATAACCCTTATTTGTTTTGTCTTAGAAAAATAACAACAAAATTAAACTAGAAAGAAAAAAATCCTATCAAACACATTGATTATAAAACAATTTCCAACACAATTTTATTTGCGTATATACTGTATTTACGCAAATTATGGCTAAGTTATTCATTCTCTAAATCACAAAAACACAGCAGAACGGTTCAAACGTTAATTTTAGACTGCTAACTCTTAAAAGAACAAATTTCTCGTTCTCCGTGTTCGTGCGATACCGTTATTTTGTGTAAGAGGAATACATATTTCTATTTTCAGCTTTCCGGCAAGATTGAGAGGTGTTTATGATTTCGATTTTTCAGTCCATTCCTCTGTCCACAGTTCGATGCTCTAACTGCCATAAATGTGTGCCGTTTGGTGCGAAAATTATGTTTTTTTCTATGTACAGTGCCATGTACCGTATTGAAAATGATGTATGTAGCATTTATAGTTCTTTTACAGGAACCCAAAGAAAAAAATCCTATGGTCAGGCTCTATGGTCAGTCACTCTTAAAAGCGTATTTTAGAGGTATTTGTTTTTTTTCAACGAAAGCAAGGTTGACTTATAGGTTACGGCTCATAAAATATTGATATCCATTGAAGATAGTGTCCGTGTAATAAATAGTTCTTCTACAGGGATACTCAAAAGAATTCGAATACATTACGATCTGTAGCAGTTGAGAGACATTAATCTATTTCAAGTGCAGTACAATCGGTATAAAAATGCTCGTAATAGTATCTCTAAAATCTCGTCATATTTAAGGACAATTAAACGCCCAATTTGGCTCAAAAATACTGCTCTGTTGGAAAGTGTTTTATAATCGGTGTGTTTGGCATGATTTATCTTTCTTGTTTAATTTTTTTTGAGGGATCAGTTATTCATTGAGACGAGGTTTAAGGTATGATATGACAGATTTAGGCATGATTTAAACTGTATGCTTACCAAATGTGTGTTTTAAAAATAGTTAATATGTATTAAGAGCTTGCTGCTATTTTATAATAACTATATTTATATTTATTAAATTGCCAGTCGTGTGTTCGTAATAAACAAACTGTGATTAGAGAGAGAATTGAACACATATTTACTGTATAAGCTTCCCGAAATTCTCTAGCAAACGCTTCATCTTCTCGATAATTTGACTATCGATTACTGCTTTAGTGATGATTCGAGAAAATGTCGTGAGAAACGAATGAGATTTCTCCCTGCTGGTACAGTTTCATGAGCGTGACAATCTGACATTAGGAGAGTTCTTTACCACCAGTGCTTCATTTATGACGCAACATAGGAAATTAACCATCGCGGCGACATTGTTTACACGTCAAATACTGTTATGAAGACTGCGGAAGCATACTGAAAACATGTGATATCACTTCAGACAATTACGTAACATTTACTACAGGTAAAAAAATATAAGTATGAAAGTACTTATGAAAATTAAATATAAGATGTCTTCTAGATAATACGGAGATTTGAAGTTTAATGATGTGTTAATATCATCGATATAGGAAAAAAAGTAGATAGACTGCCCAAATGGCCCCATCGCTGATAAAGTGAAGCCCTTGTCACAGTTTAACTATCAGAAACATTGCGGTCAACTGAATTACGAAGCTGGCTTGCGGCCGCACAGCCAGCTGTGTCAAAAAGGTTCTTTGGCTATGTGGCATGAAGTTTTCGATCCGCCATGTTTGCTGGTAATTAAATCGGGAGATTGCAACAGCTGTACTTTTTCAGTAGTGGACAGTCTATCCAGTTGTTCTTCTCTCCATAAGTGTTTTCTTTTCTTTAGGTATTCGGAAATGTTTATTTTGAGTTATTTGTGGGATGATTATAGAACGCCCATTTAAAATGAATTTCTCGCACCCTGATATTTATAGTCTACTGTTCGGCTCCACAGATTACAAAATCGCGATTTCTGACAGTCGTTCTATGTTTTCAAATGGAATGGTGACAGTGTTTGAAAATTACGATGCCATGAAAGAATTAGAAAGAACTCTTGGAAAGAAAAAGACTGGCGCTGAAAAGTAAAATTAATTGAAAAATTTTAAAAACAACACGCGCATACACACATAGAAAAAGTACTTATGAAGACAATTGTTTCGGGTGGTACAAAAGGTCCAACCTGGTACACTTGCAAAGAAGTTCCGTCATCCAGACAAGCAGAAATATTATAGTTGAAAAATTTTCGTTTCGTTTGTATAATGCGTGGATGGTGGAGCCTTCTTTAAACTGAAGAAGGTTGTGCCTTTTGTACCTCACGAAACGACTTCTTGATAAATACCTTCCTTGCGTGTGCTATTTTAAATTGATTTTACATAAAAAAAAGCTTTCATTTAACATTATATTGGACATGGGTCATACTTAATAGGCAAGTTTGCGCTTATTGTTCATCCCTTGAAAGCACGGTGGGTGCATTATTCAAAGATAGATGCTGAAAGTGCCCTGTGTAAAATGATTGAGTTCTAACAGTGGAGTAACAGAAGTAAATCTCTGCTGTCGTATGTGTAAGTAAAAATGGAATGGAAAGGGTTTTATAACCAACCTTTCGGCACAATTTTTTTTTCTCTTGTTCGTCACAGAGGAAGGTTTTTGTTTGATCGAAGCAAATGATGGCCCACTAACTGAGAATAAAGGAGAAAGAAAACACTTGCTGTTTGCCTGGTAGTGTTCTCAAACCGAGGTAAATATTATAGTTCGGTAGAATTTATTTTCTGGTTCAGGAACACCTATGGTGATTCATTTTGCAAGGTTCATTTAACTTCGGTGAATTAATTCTCCATCGCGAATTTTAAAATGAAAGTAAACCATTTAAATAAATAAATAAAAAATCCAGCAGTTTTATCTCGAACGAATAAACTACTATGTAAAATAATTGAGTACTAACAGTGGTTGAAATTAGAATTTTTAACTTAAAAAAAATAATGAAATTACAAATTGTTCTAAAATACAATAGTTATAAAAGAATACACGAAAAACGTCATGCAATCAACTTGGTTATCTATCAACACAATCCCGTAAAAACTTCTGTCGATTTGTGTCCGCATCATAAAGTTATTCTCGATTGAAAATGTCAGTTTACGAGCCAAAGTCTCATTGTTTACGGAAGCTTTTAATTTCTGCTTCAATATGAAGAAATCTGAGGTTCAGGCTCATCAAATGTTCTCAGATCTTATTAGTGAGGCCGTTGTTACTGAAATACTGTGCCATAAATGGCTTTAACCCTTTGAAGCGCAAGCATTTTCGCATCAATATAGAAGACCCACTGGATAGACTACCCAGTGCCGAAAAAATGCAACCGCCATGTTGTTGGTAGTTAAATGGATGGATCGCAACTGCTGTCACTTTTTTCATCTTTGGGACCATTTAACCATATTTTTTGCTTCTAGCCGTGAAAGCGCTGAAATATAAGGTGGTTTTTACGGCGTAACCACTGCTCTATCGTCAAAGGGTTAATGGTGGAAGAGAGACGGTCGAAGAGGCAGAATTAGAAGCAAGACTCGCACCAAAGTCAAGAAGAATTGGCAAGATCTAGAACCATTGCTAAGACTTTTTTTTTAGGGGGGGGATGTCGATAAACTGCCAAGTCAAATATCGGTTTTTACCAACTTACTTATTTTTTTTTATAAACTACTAGAATTCGAAATAGGGAGTTTTGGGTTTCCTCCATTGCCTAACATAGAGTTTTCTCGAAATCTGAAGAAATATTGGTGCCAGGTCTTAGCTGACCTCGCTTTTAGGGATTTATTTTCGGCGGTAAATTTGGCAATATTTCACCAAAAGTTGTCCAAGCTTGGCGACATTTCGAACATTCAGCGCGATTTTTCATATGGGGACCTCTAATATTTCTTTTCCTGCAGTAGTATCGCTCAATAGCCATGTATTTCTCATTAACATTTCTATGGCGTAGTTGAAACGCGATTGTGCTGGATCTCTCTAGAAGTCCCGATTCTTCTCGAATGCACGACGTAAGGTATAAAAGAGCAGAAAGACCGGGGAACTTCAGTTAGTCTGCTTTTGACTGCCTTGAGAAGCAAATGCCGTTATGTTAGGGCATAAGGATCTGTATCGGCACTTATAGAAGCGATATTTTGCTTGTTTTTGAGTGCTCTGTGTGACTTCTTCATTGCTGTACCCTGAGGGACTGTTTATGATTTCCCTCGTGAATTTCCACTGAGTATTAAACTGTGTTTCATTTTTTTGTGTGAAATTTTTTATTTTACGTCCCGTACAACCTCTGAGGGGGGTTTTTCGCAGCTGTTGGAGAACGGGAGGGCGATTCCTCACACCAAAAAGGAAAAAAAGGCATATATGAACGTCAAAAACAAAAACAAATAAAGAAATACTGCTAAGAATTGATTTTTATTCATTCCTAGGGTCATATTACACGCTAAAAATGCCTTTAGTCAAAAAAATGTAACTGATGGTCTCTTATAAAACTAGATTTGCTTTCAGAGACAATTTGACTCGCTTAAAATTAATCATAAATATTTGTTGCTTTTCATGTTTATGATGAAGCATGACAAATAAAGTAAGCTGTGAATATTGGTATCGAGTGAGCATCCCTAAGCATAGTGTTAAGTAGTTTCTTTACTAAAAAGTAGGCTATTTCTTATAATTCAGTTTGTATTTCAACAATCGATAAAACAATAGTATTGACATTAAACATCGAATAACAATCAACGCAGATTCAAACAATGCCCCTATTCACCATGCATTGTTGAGTCTGTCGCCGTTTGAAGTCTGCAACAAAGCAAAACTGTTTCAAGAACTATTTCATAAACTTCAATTTTATTGCATAAATCTATAACTGCTTTCTGGATTTGCTTAAGTGGAAAAGTGATTTTCTGGCGATTTTTTAGCTGTGCTTGCTGATTAAACTATGACCATGGACCTGATGAAATCTCTGTAAGTTTTATCCTAAAATACACTTGGATTAAGTTTCTTTCCTTGTTGATCAGCAATTCAAAAGCTTGCAAGTTTGAGAACCTCTTGATAAGTCGTCATACATTTTATTCGAACTGTTTTTATTGTATCTTAAATGTTGTATCCAAAAAATAGTAGATTATTACGTCGTTAGAAGCAAAAGTTTGTGAAAAATCAAATCCAAATTGTGTCATCTCGATCAGCTAATTTGAATAGCGTGAACTGAGAATAGGACTTTAAATCTGTAACAGAGTTACTGGAATTTCACGCAATTTTTTAATTTATGACGTTACGCTTTTGAGTACCGTAAACGAAATTCAGGTTCGTTGCGTCCGTTCACGGTATTATCTCACTCAATTTTATAACGAATTCGTAGTGAAAGTTCCAATGACGTTGTTAGCGTTTAACTCAATACTGTTATGGAGATGGAACATAATATTTTCCGTAAAAAAAACTCGGCTGTTCGAGCCTAGTCAGGGGGAGATCCCCCTGAACCCCCCTTATTTTTTAGTTTCATGATTGCCATATTAAAATAATATTAATTGACTATGCTATTTTATCGCTCATCTTTCGCGTATTTCGCCGGGTAACCCTATGTTGAATTTTTTATGAGTGTCACCTATTTACAGAAAAAAACATGGGATGCCTATTCTACAGCTTACGAAATAGTGTAACAATAGATTAAAACTGTTGTGAACTAATAATATTTAAAAATATGTTAAAAATACATGTGAAGCCTATTCTACAGCTTACAAAATAGTGTAACAATAGATTAAAGCTGTTGTGAATTAATAGTATTTAAATACATGTAAAATTATGTCGCATACTTTTATGTCACTTTCTTATGTCGCTTTTTTATGTCGCATTTTTGGGACACATTTTTCAATAAAGGGTGTTTAGAGATAAAATGACATAGTCATTAAAAAAAAAAAACAGATTATCGGAGATTATCATACATTTTCTATTTACTAACTGGTTTGCTTTACACGAATCCTTTAGGTTCTGGAAAAAGAAACAAAGCCGCCGTGTATGTCGTGGCTGTCAACTGGACATTGCGAGATTGCTGGACATTGAGATACAAAAGTGAGTTTTAAAAGTATATTTCACCCATTTATAACGCTGCTATCAATGACCTAGCATTACACTAATTGTACTCATTTTAAACAAAATCAAGAGCCTAGCTCGTGATTGCTTTTGCAAACCATGCCATACAATGACGAAGAATGCGTGTCATTGGTCACGTGTCAGTCAAACCTCGTTGTTACATCACTCTCTGAGTCAAACGGTAAATCATTCGGTAAATCATTTTGCTGCTGTAACCAACTTATCAATATTTTCTAATTTAACGTCAACCGTATAATTATCATCATTACATGTAGTCTGTTTTCGTTTCTCAGAGCCTTCCTCCCATTTACGCACCGGGGCCATCGTGATTCTGACGGGCCTGCTTGTGCACTCCGATGAGTCATCCAAAGAGGCCTAATAATGCTCACTTATTGGTTCTAGCTCTTAGATACGTCATATAACGGCCAAACCTAACCATTGAGGAAACGTCCGTAGGCCTCTTTCGGAGTGCACAAGCAGGCCCGGTAGAATCACTATGGCCCCGTTACGCACCCGTCAGGTCGGATTCGATTTCATCAAAATAGAGGCGAAACAGCGTTTTAAATTCCTAACTGAAATAAAATAAAATGGAAAAATCATCGAAATACAGCGAGATTAAATAGAGCTGTAAAGAATACAGATCTAAACCTGTCACACCTTTCCCGTGTAATCCGGAACGAATCCCCCCCCGGTGTCCCCCGGAACGAATAAAATTACGGTTCGAAACCCTGGTTTAAATGGATGGTTGTGGTACCGTGTACGCTAATAGGAGCTGGTGCACGTTAAATCCGCCGTGGCTCCACTGTCCTCTATATATTTAAACGATACTTCAGGTGGTGTTGGGTCCCTCATCTGAAAGGGGTTTAAAATTAGAGACCAACAAGCAGAAGTCCGACCCCCTCCAGGGGGGAGCAATGGCATCTATTTTCCATGGATAGTGCAATGGTCTATCCATTGACATGAGAACAAAAACAATATATGTTTATTTAATAAGTGTGCCGATAATTAACTTACCTTAATATAACCCTTATATAAATTAGTAGAATAAGTAGTAAAATGTATGCCAAATTAAGGAAATCATAAGTAAAAACGGTACGTAGTACTTAAAATTTAACTGCCCAATCTGTTCTATTTAATCTGTCATCGTACGGTAGTCTAAACGAAGACTAGTTCTGAATGAATTCCTAAAAATGGTTGACAAGGCAACTATCTTTGTTAAGTAAAAATACTGAGGATCGTGCTCAACAAAATGAAGTGCTTCAGAGATATCCTTGACAAAGGTACGGGACAGAGTTTGCATATTGCTTTCTTAAAAGGGACGTCTTGAGCGTGGATTGGTTGAAAAAATAGCGACACCGTAAGCGAATCAATGTGTGAAATAGCGTATAAAAAAGATCGGGACTTCTGAAAGATGATGTAATATGCGGAGTGACGTATGTTCTGGTGACTTACCAACGAGGTTTGACTGTATAAAGATTGATGCTCGCCAAGCGACTGAAGTTATTGCTGTGGAAGATTAATTCTTTTGTGAAGTGAACTGTCAGCAGAATATATTCCATATGTAATATTAGTCTGCAAGGTTCATAACCTTTTACAGACCACATTCAGATCCAGGAATTTAAATTAGTTTTTGCATATTTTAACTAATTCGTTAAGTCTTCTAACTCGTTAGTTAAAGGATATTAGTCATTTAAACGTGGAAAAAATTCCTTAAGAATTTTCACTGTTTCCAATTAGGAGCATGGGTCATGTCTGACAACACTTTTACATTTGTCTCAAAAACGGAATGTACAAGTAGTTATATGAGAAGTTTAAATAACAACTGAAATATTAAAAATGAATGAAAAATTTAGAATTTAAATTTAAGTAAAGAGATGAATTAAGTTTGAAGGGGGAAGGGATGTATCAAGATAGCCCTGTAAAAATTTATGAAAATGGCTATTTTTATGAATTTTTTAAAAGTTTCCACTCATGATAGAAATGCATTAATTATCTCTCTTGTTCTATTTTACAGCAAAAGAAAATTTTGTCGTGGTCTGTGTTCAACTGTCCTGTACGAACTTCGAGCTATGGAACGTGCTCCAAAGGAATATATAAATGCCAAGCAATGGTTCCTGTGTCTGAAACAAATAGCACAGCACAAGCTCACTGGATCGAAACTCGGCGTCAAGCTTTGTAGTTTGAAAGTCAATGAAGCATGTTTCTTTTTTAAAAGCATGCCAGAAATTTGCAAACGTCTCGTACAGCAGTTTGTCGAACAAGTGAATCAACTTATGGAAATGCAGTGTAAACTGAAAAATATGTGGGATGAAATATTAGCAGTATGAAAATTATGTATGACACCGTCACCATTTGTTGAAAGTCTGCCAAAACGATCTAAATTAAAGTGACGATGAAAATGAATAACTCCTCTAGTAACAATTTCTAGACAGTCGAGGTTCCAAACAATCTAAAGTAAACGATTCCTTCCATTTGTCATCTATTGCACAATATCAGAGACCTTATTCATAAAACGCCTCTAAGAGTTATCTTCCAAAACCATCCAGGTTCAACAATTTTTATTTATTCCTCTACTACATATCATTGAGTGCCATATCAAGAAACTGCCTCGGACAAGACTTCCAAACCAATCCTGAAACGACAACTAAATCATCACAGCATTCTCCCGCCTGCTGAATACCATCGAGCGCCATATCAAGAAATTTCCGCCGATAATAGATTGCCAAGCATATCCAGAAACATTCAACTAAATCATTTCATGATTCTCCAGCCTGTTGCATACCATTGAGTACCATATAAAGAAAGTTCCGCCGATAATTTTCTTCCAAACCAACCCAGAAACGACAACTAAATCAGTTCATCATTCTCCCTCCTGCTGCATACTAGGGAGTGCCATATCAAGAAATTTCCACCGACAATAGATTTCCAAGTCAATCCAGAAACTACAGCTAAATCATTTCTTCATTCACCAGCCTTCTGCATACCATCGAGTGTTATATTTGAAACAACACTCGAACTGCTTCCAGTAATAGACCTCCAAACCAATTCAGAATCGACTACCAAACTATTCCATCATTCTCCCGTCTTTTGCATACCATAAAGTGGGATTTCAGTAGGACATCCATTCATTAATGATCCCTGAAAACCATCCAGGATTAAGCCGTCGGATGAACAAAGATTTGTGTTCCTGACAATCCAATAGTCTTCCGTTGCACACCACGAGGAGCACATAGAATAAAAGGGCAATACCTGATCCTTATTTCCGTTCAAAGTGTGTATCCAGGTGCGGGAATGTTCATCCACCTGTATTTACCGGATGCCTAAGCGAAACGGCTGGTGTCATTCCAGGAAGAAGATGTTTAAAAAAATGTTTGGCATCACCAATCTTTGAGGGACGGACTTCAATGATGGACTTGGATGTTCAATGACGACGGACAATGGACTTGGAGTTATTTGAAATGGAATTAAAAAACAACTTCAATAAGTTACAGGTGATGAAGAAGATTCGGCCATTGCAATAGTTTTTAAAGTAAGCCCAGTATCAACGCATATGAGAAATGCAACAGCTTTCTACTTATCTTTTTCATTGAAGGGCACAGAACTACCAGAACCCCGACTAAACTTTCACAATTCTGGGAAGGAAAATAATTGCCGAAAATTATATTCATAAATACTAAAAACAAAAAGAGGCACAAGCTACTTTTAGTAGATCATTTTCATCGTTTTGTCAGGTGTGATTTTTTTTTCTATGCTGTCGGACAGTAATATTATTTGACATAACATTTTTGAATCAACTTACACGTATTGTGCAGACAAATTGTACCAAATTGTATACGTGAGTAATGAATAAATAGCATATTTGAATATTACATGTGTTTTATTTATATCTCATATTAAAAATAGAGTTGTATAATTTCAAAATAAGGCTAACCAATTTCCGAGTAGACATGGCACAGAACACTGGTAGATGGCTGTAGTGTGAAGGTCCACAGCCTTATCCTTCCGCGCAGCTGGCGAGCTAACAATCTAAAGTCTTGCGTATCAGTTCACATCAGATGTAACGAAAATAAACTTTAAATTTCCTTGAAACGTCTTCCGCTCAAAGGCGTTACTCTTTTTGGCAGGTAGTCCTAGTGGGCTTTAATTTAATAAAAAAGGAAGAACTCAAAAAGAGAAAAAGCTATGTGAAATAACTGCTAAATGTGATAGATTTAATTGTATGTAACAAGTCTAGTAACATCAATGTGACAAGTCTTTGTGTAAGTTATACATTTTGTGTGTGGGAGTATATATTTGTCACTTACCAGTGGCCATACTTAAACTGGATACACCAATGGTTGTTCATATAATTTAAAAAAAAAAAATAAATCTGTCAACGTTTTTGGCGAACACCGACGTAGCCTAACATTTTTTTGTGTGTGTTCGGGGGGGGGGGAGGATGGGAAATATTCTCCCACTATACACTATAAAAAATATTTACAATGTAAAAATTATGTAAAAGCTTACAGTGACTTTTCTATAAATTACTTGTCTCAATCACATACTTGTTCAGAACCGATATCATTTTATTATTACATTCAGATTAAAATTCGTAATAAAAAAAGAGAAATTTTTTTACAAACAAAATTATTTTTATTTTTGGTTAGAAAAATAAGGAAGTAAGGGAAAATTATTTAGCTACAAAAGATTTTCTTAAAAACAAGCCACTACCTCTTCAACAACAGAAAAACACACACGCACATAAAAATGGTGTTTGAATGTAAATCTAATATGCATATGGAATAAAATTGCGTTTATCAACAAAGTGATCCTTTTAGGCCGGTACAAAAGTTCTGCCTTCATCAGGTGTGAAAACGTTCAAACATTTACAAGAGCAGAAAGCCTGGAACGGGAGACTGAAATCATATAGTTTTCGAAATACTATATCCTTTCAAGGTTTGCAGGCTTGCCGTTTTTGCAAGAATACATAGTACCAGGGCGAGTCAAATGAAAGTGAGTCAACGCGAATATATGTCAAACGGAGTACTTTATTTAAAAGTAGTCTCTGTGAACATTGAGACATTTGTCCCATTGACAAACCAGCCGCATGATTCCCGTCTCATAAAACTCCGTAGGCTGCCGATTCAGAAAAGTCTGTAACTGACTCCTTCACGGCGGCGTCCGACACGAATCTGGTACCCTTGAGATGTTTTTTCAGTGTTCCGAAAATGTGAAAGTCGCATGGCGACAAATCTGGGCTGTATGGCTTTGTCGAATCAGCTCATCAACCTGTGCAATTTTGTCGGGGGGTGATTGCGGGGTGGCTTTGGCCCAGTCTTGGATCGTCTTTGCAACTTTCATGTCCTTCTCTGAACCGCTTCCTCCAACGCTTCACAGTAGCCAATGAGATGCAATATTGTATTGTATTGTATTGACCGTACACGGGAGTCATACGGCGACAAATTTCTTGTTGGGAAACCCCTTCATCTGTCAAAAACCTGACCACACCACGCTGTTTCTCTTTTGGAGCGTCCATTATGTCATGCTACCGTCTTCAACCCAATCTATGAGCGCCTTAACCGTTTGAGGCGCAACCTTTTCCCAATGCTGAGAAAAGGGCAGCCGTTGCCATCGCTCGACTTGCAGCCGTTGACATCGCTCGACTGCCATCGCTCGACAGCTGGCTGTGCCCGGCACAGCCAGCTGCGTCAAAAAAGGGTCTCCAGATCTGTGGCATGCGACGAACGTTTCGATGGTCCGCCATCTTGCTGGTAGTTAAGTCGAGCGATGGCAGCGGCTGCCCTTTTTTTAGCATTGTGCAATCTGTCCAGCCGTTCTCGCGTTCTTCCATTTTTCAGCAGATGTCAGTGCTGTTAAAAATAATCGTGACCACTTTTTTTCGGGAAATGACGTGCTAAAAAGTAAAGGATTTTCGTGAAGCTGTGTCACCCTTAACTATTTTTATAGAAATCCAATCTATTCTTCGTGACTGGCAACAGTCAAAACGTCAGAGTTTGGCGTTCCCGGAGCGGACACACTGCGCGTTAAAGGGTTAAAGAACTTTTACCTCACACTTTCGCGTCACTTTCATAAATGAGGGATGTCTCTGTGCTATGCGTGTGCGTCGCAGGTGATGGACCGAACCATTCTTGTGCAGGAGGGATTGGCTCACTTTCATTTGACTCTCCATCGTACAGGAGAAAAGGAATAGTACATATATAACTTTTTAATTTTATAACTAATTTTGATTTAAAAAAACGTTTCATAAATTATATCATTTATTAAAACAATGGTTCTAAAAGCATGAAAATTTTTATTAATATTAGCTGAAGTACCCGTTCTTCGCACGGGAATGAATGTGCTTTTTGATATTACGATTTGTTGTAATTACTATTTTTTGTAATAAAGAGATATAGAAAAATGGATATCGCGTTATATTGTGTCAAGCCCTGAAGTTAATGTGCTGACGCAACATCTAGTGGCAAGTTATACGAAAATGGATAGCGCCAAACTCTTTCCCGTGTTCAAATATCTATGTATACCTATTTTCATAGCGATCAGTTGCACAGTCAAGAAGTGATACACTGCAGCGCCATTTAGTGGTTAATTAAAGTATTGATTTGCTACAGCGCCGTCAAGTGGCGAGTTATAGCAAAATGGATAACGCCAAAATATTCTTATTGTTCAAATAGCTATTTATACTGATTTTCATAGCGACCGCTTGAATGGTCAAGAATTTGGCCTGCTGCAGCGTCATCTAGTGGCGAGTTAAAATAATAATGCATTGCAGTGCCATCAAGTGGTGAGTAACATAAAAAGAAACACAGTTAGAATATATTCTTCGTGCTCAAATGTGTAAGTATAAAAATTTTTATGCCGATCGGTATAGAAGTTGATGCGTTGCAGCGCGATTTAACGGCAAATTACAGCAAAATGGATAGTGAAAAATATTCTCCGTGTTCTAATATCCGCGTGTACCAAATTTCATCGAAATCGGTTGGACGATATTCGCATAGCAAACGGCTAAACGGAATAGAATTCGACGTTCTGCTGCGCCACCTAGTGGCAAGTTAGAGGAAAACGAATAGCATAAAAACCTTCTCCATGATAAAAGACTTGGGTAAACCAAATTTCATGGTAATCGGTCAAACGGTGCTGGAGTTTTTCAACCTCATACACACATACCAACATTCATTTTTATCTATAACCAGTGTTATTATATATACCAGTCTCAAATAAAATCCAGTTTCAAATCTAAGCCTCGCCAAAGTGCCAACATACGCCATTTTGCAAGAGTTTTTTCAGGGAATCATTCGAAGCATTGACTTAGCAGCAATCAATATGGGAAATGGTTCGACCACCAAAAAGTAAAGCACGCATTTATTTGAAAAGTGGAATCCCTTAATACATCCGCATTTTTATTCATCGTTACTCCGATGTACTAAATGCGAAGATTTCAATTTTCTGAAATTTGGCGGAATTCCCCCAATTTCAATCAATGTATTCAATTTGCGAGAATTCTGAAGATAGCTTGCTTGAAATCCCTTAATAACTGCATTATTTCTGCACGGATTGTTAAAATTTAACGCTGTATTCTAATAAAACCTTTGCACTTGTTTTCAAAAATCTATTTCCTTAAGCTCTCAGTAAATTGCGTCAAGCCGAAAACTGTGCAAACCACTAGAACTCACTTTCTCAAAATCGGCATTTCAGCCATTTTATTTTTCGCCAAACTAAAAAAAATTACATATTAGCCTCGGAAATCTTCAATTCTTATTGTTTTGCGTATAAAACATTTCATTCCTGCTCTGATTTCCCATGCACACGATATTATAATTAAAAAAAAATAACCTTACGAATATAAACTAACAAAAAAAAAATCATTATTATTCTTTTATTTTTACTTTAAGAATTTAAAACATTTTATTCGGCAAAATCGCCACACATGGCAACCACGATGCTTATTTCACACTTTTTTCACTACAGGGGTTACAATTACGGAAAGCTTTCTGCGTGGAGAACATAAAAAATCTCTTAAATTCCGGGAACGGGTGGACTTTCAAAGTTTTAAAGTGGACTATCATTTATTCTAAATTATTTTACACATCTGTGCAAAATTTCAGGCTGATAGGTGCATTTTTGTGGATTTGTATACTAATCAAATCCACAAACAGAATTTCATTTTTATTTATAAGGATATTACAAACTTTTTATTTTTGCCGACTAGATTTGCGTAATTTTGCCACGTGTACCAGAAGCAAAAAGTAAATTATCGCTTTTGTTAAAAGTTTTTCACCAATTTTGCCAACTATTTATCTAATTTTGCCAAGTTTAATAGAATTTTGCGAGTGTTAGGGAGTGAGACTCCCCCTACCCCCCCCTTCAGCAAGGGCTCTGGCAAGATCACTGGGAATGACTCAACAAGCAATTTGTACTTTGAATCATAAATATACTACCAGTTTTTTTTTTCCAATAAAATCTCGAATTTCGGAGGGAGGTGTAGGAAACCGCGGAATACTTTTTAAGCTTTACAGAAGTAGATGTATAAATGATAAAATGCAAATAAAATTTTTGTAGAATTCATTATAAAAAGAAGAGAGACCAACCAACGCCCAAACATTTTGAAGCTGTGATTGTTTCTCGACGTCATTCCCTTCAATCATTTTTACACAACTCAAAAAGGAGCAGGTTGGAGACGACGTAACAAGAACACTCACGAAAATTGGTTTTTAGAGGTGGAAAGTAATAAGGGACACATACATATTAAAAATAGTACAGTACGTACGTTTCGGGTGGTTTAAAAGATCCATTCTTCATCAGCCACAAAAAACTCAAACAAAGGCTGAAAGCTCATCCTTCACTCTCCTGCCTGTGAGTTGTTAAAAACTTTCGCAACTGAACAAGGATAAACCCTTTTTACCATCCAAAACACTGTACTATTAAAAAAAATATATATATATATAAGTGTGTTATTTACAAAGATTTTTATTAATTTTACTGTGTTAATGTTATGGGTGATGTATTTGGAAAGATATCTCCGAGAAAATCCTAATTCTGGAAGACATTTTGAAAGCATTTTTTCACATTTTATTTATTTTCATTTTCTCCATTTTATTTTCATTAAATTTTAATAGAAAATGTGGTTCTTGTTCAATTCTTTTAAATACTTAAAATTATGCTTTTATTGAATATAAAATATTCACAAAAGAATTTAACTTTACTTATTAGGTACGCGAAAATAAAAAATAATCAGTCCACGTAAAATATACGTGCATGTACATTTGAATCTATATGTGTATTAATACCACGGTGGTATAATATATATACTACTTCCCCACTCTAAATGTAACAACACCCTCTCAAAAAAGTATTCAAGAGTAAGTCAAATTCCCTACATCAGTTTCATATTTAAAATATTCTTCTCCATAAAAATGAATCTTGTCATATATAATAAATATCATCTCATATTTCTTTCTAATGTTGTGTTTAAAAAAAAAAACTAATTAGTTATCGACACTAAAATAGGAAGTTTGGGTATTGCTTGAATATTTATTTATTTATTTATTGAATAGGTGTCCTTAGAAAAATTAAAGAAAAAATGTTTTCAATTTTAATGGCACCCTTAAATTGCAAGTAATTTTGTGTTTGTGAGCGAAACAAAATTTTGTGCATCAAAGGGTTAAATGGATAGGTAATGATTCATTTTACTCGACTGCTAACAAAATTGAACCCTTTCAACGATCCAAAGGAACAGGTGAAAGCAGGGTTCACAATTAAGAATGAATTGAATGAAATAAGAATAATGTATCTCTAATAAAATTATTTGCAATTCATAAAACAAAATTTATTATCGACCTCCTCAACCCTAAAATTTTTCGGAATCTGTGACTGACGCAAACTAAATTTTTTCTTTCTAATTTTCAAAAAAGGTTTCTCAAATTTCGTGTGAAAAAAAGCCTATTTAATGATATTACACGGCTCTAAAAATTCGATGAATGTAATTTACTGGAACCATTCATAGCAACAGAAGAAATTGGAAAATCAGCTAATGCATAGGTAATTTAATAATCAGTCTGCATGTAGAGGAGTATTGGTTGAACGATAATCACAAATGGTTGCTTATTTTAAAGAAAGGAAAAACCAATATTTTAAGCTTAAAAGTAGATATGTGTATATCGAGGAAGAAGGGATAACGCACGCCATTAAAGAAAATGGAAATGTTTTTAATGGAGAAAGGAATGTAAATTATTAATCAATATTAAAAAATGTTTATGTCTTACTAATATCTGGTATAATATACACCAGATGCTGTGCAAAATAAAAAGTGAAGATCTTTTTGTAAATAAAATAAATAAGACAAATATAAAAAATCTGGATTTGTAATTTTCTTTATACTGTGGGGTGTATTTTATGGATTGTGTAAAACGAGAATTTTTCGAACAAAGTCAATAACACTTTGCTCGTTTGGTGCAAGTTTGATGATATGGTTCTGTTAACCCTTGAAACGTTCATCGCATGCCACAGATCTAGAGACCCTTTTTTGACGCAGCTGTCTGTGCCGCACAACCAGCTGTCGTCAAAAAAGGGTCTCTAGATCTGTGGCACGCGATGAACGTTTCAATCGTCCGCCATCTTGCTGGTAATTAAGTCTAACGATGGCAACGGCTGCCCTTTTTTCAGCATTGGGCAATCTATCCAGCTGTTCTCGCATTCTTCCATTTTTCAGCAGATGTCAGTGCTGTTAAAAATAATCGTGACATTTATTGCACGGGAAATGACGTGCTAAAAAGTAAAGGATTATCGTGAAGCTATGTCACCCGCAACTATTTTTATAGAAATCAAATCTATTCTTCGTGATCTATTCACGAAGAATAGATTAGTGAATCTATTCAACAGTCAAAACGTCCGAGTTTGGTGTTCCCAGAGCGGGAACACTGCGCGTTAAAGGGTTAAACGGTTAATGGAGAAAATTCGGTCATTGCTCTATTTGCTTTTATTTCCTAGTAGCAGGGCCGATAGAAGATTCACGATGGCCCCGACTGAACGGTTTAGAGGTTAAGGACCTATACTACTCCACGCCAAAGGGCCTAAGCGTACTGCCGTGGGCTCTATCGTGAATCTTCTACCGAGCCTGTTTGTGTACTCCTATAAGTCATCCAAAGAGGAATACGGACTTTCCCATTGGCTAGATTCGGCTGTTAGATGACGTATCTAAGTGCTAGAACCAATAATTGAGCATCCGTAGGCGTCTTTGGATGACTCATCGGAGTGCACAAGCATACCCGGTAGAAGAGTCACGACGGCTCCGCTAGATCTCACACATACCCTCGTTGTTACCCAGCAAACACACACAGGTTCTCTGAACGTTAATAGACGTTCAGAGAATCTGTGTGTGTTTGCTGGGTAAATTTTTCTTTCTCAGTGCCAGTAAAAATTTTCATTGCGTTGTCCATTTTATTGGACGATTGATAATAGGACTCGTGAAACCAAGCACACAAGCCCGAAAATAAATGTTCCAACATGAACAACAGTACATACATTTCACTAGAATGCTTTACACGCGGATTCTTTGATGAGCTCTCGTCGAGATAAAGATATAACAGTGGTAACACGGGACTATCGTGAATCTTCTATCGGTCCTGACACTAGGAAATGAAAATTGATAGAACGTGGGTGAATTTTCTCGATCGTTGAAGCTAGTAGAATTGGGGTCATCGGGAATCTTCTACCGGGCCTGCTTGTGTACTTCGATGAGTCATCCAAAGAGGCCTACGGACGTTTCTCATTGGTTAGATTCGGCCGTTAGATGACGTATCTAAGTGCTGGAACCAATAAGTGACCATCCGTAGGTCTTTTTGGATGACTGATCGTAGTGCACAAGCAGGCCCGGTAGAAGATTCCCCATGGCCCTGGTAGAAACGACGATCACAATCCCTCGGCTGCTTTTTTTTTTTTTAATTAGCAGGAAAAAAACACCAAACAAGGGTTAGCGATCGACGTTACTATCCAGTTCAACGATCAATTAAAAAAATTCGGACCACGTTCTATCAATTTTCATTTTCTAGTGACAGGACCGATAGAAGATTCAAGATGGCCCTGGTTCAGTATAAAAGCGTCCACTCTGCCAGGTTCGTGTAAGTAAACGTTCGGATTACTGACGTAATTCGAAACGTATGTAAACATTTGTTAGGGAGAATCTGTACCTACAGCTCTACCGTATCTTGTAGAATACCAACATACACCCTCCAAAAAAAGTATTCGAGCAAGAGAGAAATTTCCTATTTTAGATTTGCGAATAATAATGGAGTTTTTGAAAAACGTACAACATGAAAGAAATATGGAAAGTCATATTTATACATAGCCTAATTCAAATTCTATGATAAATAATTTTTAATGTACGAAACCAACGTAGGAAATTTCTCTCTTAGTCGAATACTTTTTTTGTGGAGGGGATTGGTTAGCAGGTTGCGAATAACGTCAACTTGATGTCAAACATCCGAATGTTCGTTTAAATGAACGTGGCAGAAAAGAGCCCAAAAACAATAACCCCAATGTTCTGTCAATCAGTTGATGAATCAACAAGCTCCTACGAGGTGAGTACAGACATGGATATCGTACGGCCATCGACGAATCCTAAAAGAGCTAAAATTTGTATGTAAGATGGCTTTGTGAGTCGTAATCATTTAGCTTATGTTGTGCGCAGTATCAGATTTCATCATGATTCGTCGCTATGCGTCGCTAGAGAGCGCTTATGTAGCTAAAAGGGGATCGAATATTTTTCTTTGAGAGTCTGTTGTTAATTCACCTAGCTACTAGTCGATGATCGTCCTAAATCCAAGTCCATGGAGGTGAGAAATACCAGCGTAGTCTTCAGAAAAAAATTGTCAATATGGTAAAATGTTATATAGCTTGTGGAAGCACGCGATAGGGAAGTGGTCATAGTTGCGTTTTCCTTAATTGTAGAATATAGTTCTTTTTTCGTGATGTTTTTTAGAGGAAAGAGGACTTCTGTGTTTATCTCGAGTGTTTCCTTTTTCAAGTCCGATGTATATGTTAAACTGAACTGTAGCATAAGGAATATTTTTAAAGATGATTCTCATGGATCCTTGCGATCAAACGCTAAAATTTCGTATATTAAATCAATAACAATATAGCACAGTTAGCGTACTTAATGAATGTTGGATTTTTCAAATACAAAAGGCCTAATGAAACTGTTAAGTGTAATTGATTAATTCATTTATGCATAGTATATTGAAAGATTAGACAAACCGGCTTGAAAGCTAACTTCCCTAACCACAACTTTCAAGTCAAAACTTTCAAGAACGAATAATCACAGCATTGCTTGAAAATGATTTCGAATATGTGTCCCATTCCACCAAGCAAAATCTCGACTTTCGAGTTTTGCATAAAAAATGGCTTGTGTAACAAGAATTGCGTCGGTACATGCCGCTGTTTGGTTGCTCACAAGTTTTTGGAAGAGCTCTTGACGTACATGATGGACAGTCACAGAGTTGCTTGGACTCCCCGGACTTTCAGATGCAAGTCTAATGCTACAATCGCGTCAGTCTTCACGGCAGATATTGGTAAAGTGGTTTCATACTATGCCCACAAAATAAGAAAGGAATGTCGGGAAGTGGTAAGTCGTCTGGTGTCACCAGAGAAGCATGTATTCGAACTCTATTCGGAAGGCAGATTGACAGCGACAGTTCAATACTTGTCGGACCATTTTCTGAGGGGCAAGAACTTCTTGGATAACTTCTTCGTATTCTGTGGTGCAGTGTGCGTTTATTGCTGGGAGTGCTATTTGAACGGACATGCGAGTTTCATTTCGACGATACTGAACGATGCGGCGTGCTCTCTGAACTTTCGACAGCTATGGAAAAACAAGACTAATTTTCACGAGTATGATTTATTCGCTAAAAATTTCCTCTCTGCGAAATCGAATTCCATGTAATTTTTAACTTGGTTCGATTTCTTTGGTATTAACCCTTTAATGCGCGGTGGTCTCGCCGTGGAACAACTTCTTTGCAACGTTTTCAACTGTTAGTCACAAAAATATAGTTAAATGGTCCAAAAGCCAAAAAGTACACCCGTTGACATGTCTCGAGTTAGCTACCAGCAGAATGGCGGTCGATTGAATCGCCTATCGCGTGCTGCAGAGCTAAAGTCCCCTTTTTTTTACACAGCCGACTGTGTAAAAAAAAAAAAAAAGAACTTTAGCTCTGTAGCACGCGATGAGCAATTCGATCGACTGCCATGTTGCTGGTAGTTAACTCGAGAGATGGCAACGAGTGTACTTTTTCACGTTGGGCCCAATATAAATTTGGTCGTGAAAATAGTTGTGCGTTAAAGGGTTAAGACGATAATAGTGTATGTAATGTGTTAATATGATCAGTTTTAACTGTCATTGCATTTTAAATTATGACAATACAGCGCTTTACGATAGATATGTTAATAGAAATGTACAGATATCGTGTGGATGTGTTTAATTGCAATTGTCATTTTTATGTGTAGTGACTTTTCATATCTCTCAAAAATTTGAAGTTTTTCTTTTGGGAATTTTATTTGAATACATGGCTGTAATTGCTTTAATTAAAATTTCCAATACCTAAAATCACACGCATTTCATAAATAAGAATTAATCCCTTATCAATGCATATAAGTTAACAATATGGAACATGGTTTGTGCGCCTTATTTTATGTGTTACCAAAATGTTCCGAAAATGCAGCCTGCAAAAATTCACAGATTATTGAAGGAAACGAAGCTTTAAATAAGAATGTTATTAGTAAGTATCGTTTCATAAGTGTCTTGGGGATCATTTGAAGAACTACTCAACACAATAAAGTCTAAAAATTCATAAATCGATATCTGTCAGAGTATTTATATTGCCAGAGGTATCCTGCATGTTACAGTTAAATGAATTTATTGAGAAGCCCGTCACGGCTACAGAAATTATTGAAAGTGTACCTTAAATGAACTTTTGTACTACGCGAAAAATATGTACCGATGTTTGATAGATGTTTCTTCATAGAAATAGAAATATTATTGTGTAGATTTTCCTATCTGGTTATTTCATGTAATATGTTTTTGCTAAGATAGTATTATTAACAATCCATTACCATTCTGCTCAAGCTTGAATAATAATTTATCTGCAAAATAATAGAAGAAGAAATAAAGGACGATAAACAATAAATGATATCATTAAAGACTTTCTGTAGATTATCTTTGGAAACTTAAGTATGCATTTCGAAATACAGTAAATAAACATGTGTGAATGTCCTGACTTGACTTGAATGACTTAATAAGAGCTTGAAAGGAAGTAAAATTAATCCATCTTTCAATGCTACTTCATTTTTGAATATTTATCAAGCAGTTTTTCTTGCACGATTAATCTTAAATAATTCCCTCACTTTTTATTTGTTGTCACATCATATCTGCGTCACGAAAGCGGTTAAAAAAAAACGTCTGAATATTTTCTCTGTTTAACAAAAAGCACTCATCGTATTTTATCTCATTTTCTACGTTTCATCGATATAATCCGATTATATTTAGGAAGCATCTTGATTAACGTTTTCCATAACAAGCTGGGCCAACATTCAACACCGAGTTATTAAGAATTGCTAAGCATTCCTTTTTCTCTTAGTAGAAACCAAAGTAATATTATGATTGAAAAACATATTTGGATTAAAAAGCAAAACTGCTATTAACTTCAACACGAATAAATTTACTTTGAAGTTAATGTTTAGTAATCAGTATAGGAGGCAAAAGAACATATCTTGTTTAAAAGAGAATTTCAATTAGAACCCCAAAGGTAGGCATTTCAGAAAACTGAAAATGCTTAAAAATCCTGTGGTTTCTGTAGCGAAACTTATTGCTGGCAAAAAATACATGCATATATATTGTATGTCCATTAAAGTCCCTTGACACCCTTGTAACTTCGGAACAGGTGCTGCTATATTCGTAAAAGTTGTGTTTAGGTATAGCAAAGTAACCATGCGCTACTGAATGAAATCCCCTATGGCGTCACCTGGTGGAAAACTGCGGAATTAGCATTCCTATCTCAAAAACGGTACGAGATTGGGGGGGGGGGAGTGATTTACAAAGATTTTGCTTCTTCGTGATTTCGTACACTGTGACGTCACGAAACGTGAACGGAAGGAGAAATGGTTCTTTCGGCGAAAATAGGACACCGCAGTGTGGCATTGTGGTATCGTTTTTGATCCCTAATCAAGGGGACAGCGGTTCAAATCCCGAGGGTTGCATTCTTGTACTAATTGTTTTTATAAACAGAGTAGACAATACGTAGAGCGTGTAAAATAGTGTTGCATCAACTCAACGTAACTTGCGCTTGGTGTTAAATTTTTTTGCATCATGCAAAAACGTACGAAACGTCTTAGTTTGCGCACTCGCATATCCGAAATGTAGCACAAGTGAGATCAGTGATATTTGTGGGATCTCCAAAAATCGGGTTTGGAAATTCCTAATAGAGGAAAAAATCAAGTTAAGGCCTAATGGGGCAAAATTTCATTTCACAAATTAAGATTTTATATTTTTTTATTGTTAAACAATCGCTTACATTTTTAATCGATGGCAGAACACTATTCGAATTAACTTTCGAAATATATACACAAACACAGTCCAGTCAGATTAATATGACCACCTGTCAAAAGAGATAATAACAACCTTTCGGAGAGCGGACAGCTGCGAGACGTGCATGAAGAGAGACGATTAGGTTCTCGACAACGTACTCACACTGTTACGTTGAGCCATGCTGACTCCAGTCCAGCTGCATTAGGTTATGAGGCGAGGATCAGTCCGATTTAGGTGATCCCACTGATTTTCGATTGAGTCCGGGGAGTTAGCTCAGAGCCGGCCCAAGGGGGGTGCGAATGTAGGCGATCGCCCAAGGCCCCGGGCGCTTAAAGAGGCCCCGCTCCTGGGCCATTTTTTTGCTATCACATTAGACATAGCTTGGCAGATGGCTGCGATATATCCCGAAAAAAGCCGAGAAATAAAGCTAATATGTACTAGCAGTGCTAGTAATAACTTACATAAGACACGATAGAGAAGAGGCCCCGCTCTTGCACTTCGCCTGGGGCCCCGCACGCCCCTCGGGCCGGCCCTGGTTAGCTGGACGGAAGAATACGGTAAACTCATCCTGGTGCTCTTCGAACCACGTACGTACACTGCGAGCTGCATGACACCTCGGAGCTGGTTGTCCTGCTGGCAGATATCATCATCTTGAGGGAAAACAATTGCAGGGGTGTGGACATGGTCTGCAAGGATGGATGCGTACTTTTCTTGATCCTACATTCGAATACTGTCGAATCGGTACTTCAATCGAATTGTGCCTTCCATATTGATGAGTGCATCTAGAGAATACCACGGACTAGACCATACTGCTCCATTCTCTAGCTTGGATCCATCCGGTAGTTGTTTCAGGGTGTTTTCTTTCAAACGTTTCACGTCATACGCCAACGTCTATCTTCCAATGGAGCACAAAACATGATTCACCAGGTAAAAAGCCAGCTGTCACCACTCAGTGGAAGTCCAGTTGCGATATTGGCGTACTAATTCCAGCCTTCGTCGCCGATGAACAGCAATCAGCATAGGTGTATTAACCAGGCATCTGCTGCGGAGACCAATACGCAGCAACGTTCGCCGAACCGTCTTTGAGGAGATACTGTTCGTAGCTACAGTAATTGGTTCACCTGGGCGGTCTGTTGCTCGACGATTGCATGTTTATTTGTTCGAACGTATACCCAGCCGTTGTAAACATCTGTCCTCTATGGCTCCTGGTGCAGAACATTTGCCACGTCACTGATTTTATATAGTGCCATTATGCCATGAACGGTATACTTTCACCACGGTAGCACGCGAGCAATCTACAAAATTAGCCGTTTCGGAAATGTTTCTACACTTGGTCCGAAAACCAATGATCATGCCCTTTTGAAACGTCGAACAAATCTTTCCGTTTCTGCTTTGCGTCAACGATTGCAGTGTTTTCCGATTCCCTCGGACACCCTCTATATACGCTCCACTGCAATGTGTTGCCACCTGCTTTGCGTGATTGGTTATTTCACGTTGATGCGAGGTCGTCACATTAATGTGACTGGACTGTGTGTATATATATATATATGTATATATATATATATGAATTTTGTGGCAGAAAAAACAAAATCTATAACATTAGTCTCCAATCTCTCCTCCTATCTTAAGAATATATTATTCTATTTGAACATTTTGTATTTATAGAGAGACTAGCTGAAGTACCCGTTCTTCGCACGGGAATGAATGGACTTTTTGATATTACGATTTGTGGTGATTACTATTCATTGTAATAAACAGATATAGCAAAGTGGATATCGCGTTATATTGTGTCCAATAATCATGCATACCGAATTGCAAGGCAATCGTTTGTACGGTGCAGAAGGCCATGCGGCGTAGCGCAATCTAGTGGCGAGTTTTAGCAAAACGGATACGGCGAAAATATTTTTCGCATTCAGATATCGATGTATACGAATTTTCATGACTATCGGCTGGACAGTCCTAAGTTCATGTGTTGACGCGACATCTAGTGGCAAGTTTATAGGAAAATGGATAGCGCCAAACTCTTCCCCGTGTTCAAATATCTATGTATACCTATTTTCATAGCGATCATTTGCACAGTCAAGAAGTGATACACTGCAGGGCCATCCAGTGGTTCAATAAAGTAATGATTTGCTACAGCGCCGTCAAGTGGCGAGTTATAGCAAAATGGATAACGCCAAAAATATTCTCATTGTTCAAATAGCTATGTATACTGATTTTCATAGCGACCGTTTGAATGGTCAAGAATTTGGCCTGCTGCAGCGTCATCTAGTGGCGACTTAAAATAATAATGCATTGCAGTGTCATCTAGTGGTGAGTAACATCAAAAGGAACGCAGTTAGAATATATTCTTCGTGCTCAAATGCGTAAGTATAAAAAATTTTTACCGATCAGTCGAACGGTATAGAAGTTGATGCTTTTCAGCGCCATTTAGCGGTAAGTTACAGCAAAATGGATAGTGAAAAATATTCTCCGTGTTCTAATATTCGCGTGTACCAAATTTCATCGAAATCGGTTGGACGATATTCGCATAGCAAACGGC
Organism: Cheiracanthium punctorium; assembly: GCA_038373885.1. Taxonomy (NCBI): domain Eukaryota; kingdom Metazoa; phylum Arthropoda; class Arachnida; order Araneae; family Cheiracanthiidae; genus Cheiracanthium; species Cheiracanthium punctorium. The sequence continues at coordinate 272,070 of JAWZYV010003044.1, forward strand.
TAAACGGAATAGAATTCGACGTTCTGCTGCGCCACCTGGTGGCAAGTTAGAGGAAAACGGATAGCTTAAAAAGCTTCTCCATGATAAAAGACTTAGGTGAACCAAATTTCATGGTGCAACGGTGCTCAACGGTGCTGGAGTTTTTCAACCTCATACACTCATACCAACATTCATTTTTATCTATAACCAGTGTCATTATATATCCCAGTCTCAAATAAAATCCAGTTTCAAAATCAAAGCCTCGCCAAAGTGCCAACATACGCCATTTTGCAAGCGTTTTTTCAGGAAATCATTCGAAGCAATTGACTTAGCAGCAATAATATATGGGAAATGGTTCGACCGCGAAAAAGTAAAGCAAGCCTTTATTTGAAACGTTGAATCCCTTAATACAGCCGAATTTTTTAAAATTATCAACTATAACGTGTTTTATTCATCGTTACTCCGATGTACTAAATGAGAAGATTTCAATTTTCTGAAATTTGGCGGAATTCCCCCAACTTAAATCAATGTACTCATTTGGCGAGAATTCTGAAGTTACATCGCTTGAAATCCCTTAATAACTGCATTATTTCTTCACGGATCATTAAAATTTAACGCTGTATTCTAATAAAACCTTTGCACTTGTTTTCAAAAATCTATTTCCTTAAGCTCTCAATAAATTGCGCCAAGCCGAAATCTGTGCAAACCGCTAGAACTCACTTTCACAAAATCGGCATTTGAGCCATTTTATTTTTTCGCCAAACTAAAATAATTTACCTATTAGCCTCGGAAATCTTCAATTCTTATTGTTTTGCGTGTAAAGCATTACATTCCTGCTCTGATTTCCCATGCACACGATATATAATTTAAAAAAAATAACCTTACGAATATAAACTAACAAAAAAAAAATCATTATTATTCTTTTATTTTTACTTTGAGAATTTAAAACATTTTATTCGGCAAAATCGCCACACATGGCAACCACTATCCTTATTTCACACTTTTTTCACTACAGGGTTACAATTACGGAAAGCTTTTTGCGTGAATAGCATAAAAAATCTCTTAAATTCCGGAACGGGTGGACTTTCAAAGTTTTAAAGTGGACTACGATTTATTCTATATTATTTTACATATCTGTGCTAAATTTCAGGCCGATAGGTTCATTTTTGTGGATTTGTATACGAACGACATTTTATTCGGCAAAATCGCCACACATGGCAACCACGATCCTTATTTCACACTTTTTTCACTACAGGGGTTACAATTACGGAAAGATTTTTGCGTGAAGAGCATAAAAAATCTCTTAAATTCCGCGAACGGGTGGACTTTCAAAGTTTTAAAGTGGACTACGATTTATTCTATATTATTTTACATATCTGTGCTAAATTTCAGGCCGATAGGTCCATTTTTTGTGGATTTGTATACGAACGACATTTTATTCGGCAAAATCGCCACACATGGCAACCACGGATCCTTATTTCACACTTTTTTCACTACAGGGGTTACAATTACGGAAAGATTTTTGCGTGAAGAGCATAAAAAATCTCTTAAATTCCGGGAACGGGTGGACTTTCAAAGTTTTAAAGTGGACTATGAGTTATTCTATATTATTTTACATATCTGTCCTAAATTTCAGGCCGATAGGTCCATTTTTGTGGATTTGTATACGAATCAAATCCACAAACAAACAAACAAACAAACAAACAAATAAACAAACAAACAAACAAACAAACAGAATTTCATTTTTATTTATAAGATGAGTCTTGCAGTAATACAAGCAATAATAAACTAATATTCATTAATTTATTTGGTTTTACTGTAATTGTGTCATAAATATTTTTCTCACTATCACAAGCACTTAGAATATTAATAAATAGAATATATTTCATTGTACTTCTTGCAACTGTACTGTTTGAAAATTGTTCCTTATAGAAAAATTGTACTGCAATTATTTTCACCTTGTGCTGAATTTACATTTCAAAATTGCTCATTAATCAGCTAAATTTATATTTTTTAATAAATTGTTTGGCATTTTTCTTGTAGAGAACGTTAATTGTTCAAATAAAAAACTAATATTTTAAACCCATCTATAAATAGAAATTTCTAAAATCAATCTTAACACTTTTTCTGTTACGTATGTCTTAAGTAAATATCGGAAAACAAGGAGAAACTTACGTTTTAAAAAATGATTAAGCAAAGTTATTTAAATAACATTAAATTTACATTAAGACAAACATTTGCATGGGAAAAATGATTGATAATCAAAGAAGTTTTATAAATAAAGAAATGCTTTGTATTCTCCCCTCTACATCATTTGCGCTTTGATTAAAATTGATTCACGCAGATAATTTTGTTTAGTTGAGAATAAAATAAGATGTAGTTATACATGTACACGGTAAAAAAAAATTCGGAAACGTTACCCCAAAAAATGGGGCAGCTCTTGTAGTTTAAAATTGCAGAAACGTTTCCGAACCATCCCAAGCAACACAACAATGTTGTTTCAATGTGGTTTGAATGTGAAATGCTAACATACAAAATGTTGTTTCAATGTGAACTTTCAATGTCGTTTCCACATGATTTTGTTCAGTTTTCTCCACATTGTTTCAGCATGGACATTGATATAATATTGAAACAACATTGTGAAATCACAAGAGGAAAACAAATAAAAAAACAAGATTTTATTTCTTTCATGCAAAATTATTAAAATCATACGGAAATTTACGAAAAATAAAATTGTTGATAATTATCTACTTGAAAACATCATTTTAATTTGTATTAAAATATGCATTGTCACAATGACATTTTGAACAACAGTAAGTACGAATTAAAATGATGTTTTCAAGTAGATAATTATCAACAATTTTATTTTTCGTAAATTTCCGTATGATTTTAATAATTTTGCATGAAAGAAATAAAATCTTGTTTTTTTATTTGTTTTCCTCTTGTGATTTCACAATGTTGTTTCAATATTATATCAATGTCCATGCTGAAACAATGTGGAGAAAACTGAACAAAATCATGTGGAAACGACATTGAAAGTTCACATTGAAACAACATTGTTGTGTTGCTAGGGATGCGGGTAAAGTATTTAGAAACGTTTCTGCATATTTCGGAAAAGTATCAGGTTGTAACGAAAGTTTTCCACCAAATCTGCTTGAAAAACTAACTTCTAACTCCTTAGATAACTCTTTTTGAACTTTCGGTACCAAACCTGCACAGTGTCACGTGATGCAACAATAGTATTTAAAGCTGTACTCATTATTCGTTGATATTCTGTAGCTGACTTTTTGCAACACAACTGGAAGTAAATGATGGTTCTAATCCTCTAGAGTGATAGTTCCATTTGACACACCTTGTACTTAATGATAACTATATTTTTTTTACAGATTTCATAACACAGTGTTATAAAGTAAGTCTCTTTCTTTCAAATGCCAAAAATCGTTTGACAAAATATGAGCAAATATGCCAACGCGAACTGTTTTCTGACGATGTTTACGGTGGCGGGAAACTTTCGTTACAACCTAATATTTACATATTTTTCTGCTTTTTAGGTAAGGTTTCTGGAAAAGATGGGTAACGTTTCTGTTTATTTTGGTAAAATATTGTGTGTGTGTGAGTAACCTTTCCGTGTATTTCACAAAGGTTTCCGAATAAACGAGTAACCTTTCCGAGTTTTTCAGAAAAAAGTAACATGCACTAGATGAAGCGTTTTGAGTATCATACACTAAATGGCAGCACCAAACTCTAACGGAAGGAGCGGTCAGGAATGGCGACCAGAATCGAACCCTGGACGTACGCAATCGGAGCAGAGCACGTTACCACGACGCTGTAATTTTCTTGCCGTATTTAGCTTTAAAAGTAAACTGACTGCTACAAAAGTTATTTGTGGTAAGGCTTGTTTTGGAAACTTAAAAATTTTTGGGGGTATTATTAATGAAATGTGCGTTATGTTTCCTAAATCGTGAGTAGAGCATCGGTAGGTTACGCTATACTTTCGGAAACCTTTCTGCTATAAGTATGTAACGTGTCTGAATTTTTTTACTGTGTACACATATATACAGGGTGTACCAAAAACGTTGTAACACGCTTTAAATCTTCATCTGTTAGAGGTAAGTACCAATGAAATTTATGCGCAACTAAGGCAAATCTGTAAAATTACATAAATGAAGAAAATAAGCTTTTATTATTCAAAAATATCTTTTAATTTATAGAAATTTTTCGATAACAGAGTTTGATTTACACGGTAAAAAAAAATTCGGAAACGTTACCCCCAAAAATGGGGTCAGCTCTTGTAGTTTAAAATTGCGGAAAACGTTTCCGAACCATGCGGGTAAAGTATTTAGAAACGTTTCTGCATATGTCGGAAACATATTTACCTATTTTCCTGCATTTTAGGTAAGGTTTCTGGTAAAGATGGGTAACGTTTCTGTATATTTTGGTAAAATATTGAGTAACCTTTCCGCGTATTTCGGATTTGCTTTTAAAAGTAAACTGACTGCTGTTGTGGTACGGCTTGTTTTGGAAACTTAAATTTTTTGAAGTATTTTGTAAATGGAGAGAAAATACCATAATTAATAAATATAAATTAAAAATCTTAAATCTTTTTCTTCCGCATAAATTATTTTCAGGAGATAATGTGCTGTTTTTATTTAAGTATTCATCCGTTTTATTTAAGTATTCATCCGGCGACGTCACCTGGTGACTGGTCACAAATAAACTTCACAGTGACCACACAGTGAAGTTACATCACTCACAAGTTATCAGACCCTTATTATCGCATGGGAAAATCTGGGACTTTGCCCAGGGCCCCAGTTTCAAATGTTGTTCTGAAATATTTTTTTATATGTCAAAATTTTATGAAAAAGAAAACAAAGTTTATAGATGGGGACCCCCAATCCAATGCCCGGGTCCCCTGTTGGTCATAATCGGACCCTGCAAGTTACAATGTGACAGTCCTGTGACAATTGTGACCCTCTGTGACGTCACAGCGGACTCTTGTGACCATCTGTGCTATTAGGGAAGAACGCGTTTCAATCTTTATCCCCTGTTCCCTCTTTTCCCTCCTTTCCCCGTAAATACTTTACCCTGAAATGTGGGTTATGTTTCCGAAATCGTGAGTTCGAGTAGAGCATCGGTAGGTTACGCTATACTTTCGGAAATCTTTCTGCTATAAGTATGTAACGTGTCTGAATTTTTTTACTGTGTACACATATATACAGGGTGTACCAAAAACGTTGTAACACGCTTTAAATCTTCATCTGTTAGAGGTAAGTACCAATGAAATTTATGCGCAACTAAGGCAAATCTGTAAAATTACATAAATGAAGAAAATAAGCTTTTATTATTCAAAAATATCTTTTAATTTATAGAAATTTTTCGATAACAGAGTTTGATTTACACGGTAAAAAAAAATTCGGAAACGTTACCCCCAAAAATGGGTCAGCTCTTGTAGTTTAAAATTGCGGAAACGTTTCCGAACCATGCGGGTAAAGTATTTAGAAACGTTTCTGCATATGTCGGAAACATATTTACCTATTTTCCTGCATTTTAGGTAAGGTTTCTGGTAAAGATGGGTAACGTTTCTGTATATTTTGGTAAAATATTGAGTAACCTTTCCGCGTATTTCGGATTTGCTTTAAAAGTAAACTGACTGCTGTTGTGGTACGGCTTGTTTTAGAAACTTAAATTTTTTGAAGTATTTTGTAAATGGAGAGAAAATACCATAATTAATAAATATAAATTAAAAATCTTAAATCTTTTTTCTTCCGCATAAATTATTTTCAGGAGATAATGTGCTGTTTTTATTTAAGTATTCATCCGTTTTATTTAAGTATTCATCCGGCGACGTCACCTGGTGACTGGTCACAAATAAACTTCACAGTGACCACACAGTGAAGTTACATCACTCACAAGTTATCAGACCCTTATTATCGCATGTGAAAATCTGGACTTTGCCCATGGCCCCCAGTTTCAAATGTTGTTCTGAAATATTTTTTTATATGTCAAAATTTTATGAAAAAGAAAACAAAGTTTATAGATGGGGACCCCCATCAATGCCCGGGTCCCCTGTTGGTCATAATCGGACCCTGCAAGTTACAATGTGACAGTCCTGTGACAATTGTGACCCTCTGTGACGTCACAGCGACTCTTGTGACCATCTGTGCTATTAGGGAAGACGCGTTCAATCTTTTCCCCCTGTTCCCTCTTTTCCTCCTTTCCCCGTAAATACTTTACCCTGAAATGTGGGTTATGTTTCCGAAATCGTGAGTTCGAGTAGAGCATCGGTAGGTTACGCTATACTTTCGGAAATCTTTCTGCTATAAGTATGTAACGTGTCTGAATTTTTTTACTGTGTACACATATATACAGGGTGTCCCAAAAACGTTGTAACACGCTTTAAATCTTTATCTGTTAGAGGTAAGTACCAATGAAATTGATGCGCAACCAAGGCAAATCTGTGAAATTACATAAATGAAGAAAATAAGCTTTTATTATTCAAAAATATCTTTTAATTTATAGAAATTTCCGATAACAGAGTTTGATATGTGTCAATTTATAAAAAAGATTTTATAACAAATTGTTTCTGAAGTTATCATGTAAAATAAAGAAAAAACAGTAGGAAGAACTAGAGATACACTCGGCCGAAGGTCTTTTTCTCAAAAGTAGTAAGTTGAAAGTAGCATTACTTTTTATTTTTAATTGGTGGTGAAATGGAGAAGATAGAAACACAATCTTTGCTTTTATCCTTAAACTATAAAACAAATTATACTTTCATGTTTTAAAACTCAAACCTATTTAGTCTAGTGCTAGTCTAAAAAAAGATCTCTAGTCTACCTAAATATATATATATATATATATATATATATATATATATATATTCATAGCCATGTAATGCTTTTATTGTGCGACATTGAATGTCAACTAGAAATATTGTAAAAAGAACTGCTGGAGAGTTATTAAAGTATTTATTATACGTTTTAAAGTGCCAAAATGCTGGTACCAGGCTTAACGAAATCGTCAAAATATGATCCGACAACAGGGACGGCTATTGAGAATTTTTCCCTGTCCTCAAAAGCTTTTACCCGCCCTCTTGATTTTCTTAGAAAGAGAATAAACTTTGGCGAGAAGAATTACGAAAATTTTGCTTTAGAAAAATTTACGCTTGTTACGTTTTAATATGACCTTCCAGAGGGGGAAATAACAATATTTTTAAAATAGGGGTTTTAATCCTAAGCACACGGTCGCCCGTCAAAGACGACGACGACTTTGACCGTCCTCAAAGCCCGGCTAAGGCTTAAAAGTTTTGTAAACTGTACTTAACCCTTTAACGCGCAGTGTTCCCGCTTTGGGAACTCCAAACTCTGACGTTTTGATTGTTGCCAGTCACGAAGAATAGATTTGATTTCTATAAAAATAGCTGCGGGTGACATAGCTCCACGAGAATCCTTTACTTTTTAGCACGTCATTTCCCGTAAAAAAAATTGTCACGATTATTTTTAACAGCACTGACATCTGCTGAAAAATGGAAGAATGCGAGAGCAGCTGGATAGATTGCCTAATGCTGAAAAAAGGGCAGATCTAGACAGATCTAGAGACCCTTTAACTCAACTGGCTGTGCTGACGGCAGATGGCAGCTGGCTGTGCCCGCGCACAGCCAGCTGCCGTCAAAAGAGAGTCTCTAGATCTGTGGCACGCGATGAACGTTTCGATCATCCGCCTTCTTGCTGGTAGTTAAGTCGAGCGATGGCAACGGCTGCCCGTTTTTCAGCGTTGGGAAAGGGTTGCGCATCAAAGGGTTAATCATAATCTGCAGTAGTTTGGCCATATGTAAGTGAGCGCATGCTCATATTTCTCAAAGGTGAGTCAATAAAATTAAAGAATTTTACTTTAAAAAAAAAAATGTATGTGCACTATCACACACGATCCTAAATGAATGTTATTAAAAAAATGTTATTTAATTATAATCGCGGTAAGTTTTATAACGTTATGACATGGTGTCTTTGTTATGATTGAATCTTGGACCCCGCAAAAACATTGATTTATTGTTGTATTTACATTTACAATCATGAAGCATTTGCAGAAAATATAATTATGCAACCAGTGTCTTACACTAAAATAACTATTTGAACAGATATCTGATCAAAATAAACATAATTGTCTATGGGTAAACGGTTAAATCTGAATTGGAGACGCTCTGTTTAGTTCAAACATTTAGTATAAAAAATAATAATTTTTTAAAATACAATATTAGTTAATTAGATAAGCATTGTTAAAAACTTACATTGGTCCGTTGCCTATGATATTTGCTACAATACAGTTGTAAAGAGCACTCTAAGTAAAAGAATAATTAGTCAAGCTTTTTATTTAAAGATGGACTAATTAGTACAACGGTTTGAGAGAATTTTCAAGTTCAAACACTTATTGCAACATACATTTCTATCCTAGCTCACCGAGCAGGGGTGGAGGTACTTAGAAAATTCCTGAAATATATATTATTCTCATTCAAATGTAGAATAGGCAATTTGTAAAAGTTTCAGATATTTAAATAGGGTAAGGTGGGGATAGAAAGGGTTTGAAAAATCATTTTTTAAAAAATTCGTTGGTTGATTTCTGCTCCTAAACGTCGAGTTACTTTATGCAGTGCATTTATAACCTTCACACCTGAAAAGATTTTATATAACTATATTAGTTTAAAAGACAAAAATATCAAACTTTGTTAGGAGATTTTTTTTTAAATCGATGTTGAAGTAAATTGGTTAATAGATCAAAGAAAGGCCAGAACAATTAATACACTTTATCAAATATTTATTTCCATAGTGGTTTACAAATTATTCAAATATAAGCTTATTATGGCCAGAGCTATACTTTTTCTCAGACTTACAATTAGATTTAGGTTCTAGATAAACATTGCATTCTGGCATAACGGTTGTTGTACAGTAAAGTGAAGTCGAATTAGTAGGTATTTCTTTTTGATTAAACATAATAATAGATTATTTTTAAGTGATTTTTATTTATTAGCCTATATTTTGAGACATGAATAGACAACATTTTTATACTCATTAAAAAGCTTATTAGAAATATTTCGAAACGAAATATTAACCCTATATCCATTTTAACCCTTCAGAATAAAAACACTCTTTTCTTTTAAAAATTCTTAGCTTTCATGATAATGAGCTGTTTAGATCTTTCCTAAAGGGAAAATAATAACAGAGCCTTGCAAATTATTAAGAATGTATTAGTTTCTTAAAAGTTTTTAGGAGACAAGCGAAAAAGAAAAAAAAAAATGGATACAATAAGGGGATAAAAGCTAATATTATGTTTCCAAATGCAATAAATAAACTTTTTAATTAGTCTAAATCTTCCCAACTAATGTCTAAAAATATAGGCTAAAAAAGAAATACCATTTAAAAACAATTTATTTTATATTTATGATAAAAATACATACTTTCTAATTTTAAAACGCTTTACCCCACTTATTTATGTGTGAGGTGAAAAGAAACACTTTATACTTTTATAAATTATAGTTTATAATAAAAAAGTTATATTTAATGAATTTTAAGTATCTCGGCTGTATGAGCTTGAAAATTATCTCAAATTATTTTACACCTGTTGGTCCATTTTTGAATAAAAGCTTTCTTTCTTTAAGAATTTATACTTACTAATTAGTTAAATTATAAATCTGAATTTTTTTTATTTAGAAAATAATGCTACTTTTGGTGTTATAAATTAGGTTACGCCGGAGTCTATTTAGGGTTAGTTTTCGCTTAAACTGGGGATAATACAACTAGTGTACTACTGCTGGAATCCTGGGTAATTTGGGAGTAGGATGTAAATAAAAGTATGATAAGTGCTTATTTAATTTAATAGTTATTTTGCTACTACTTAATTAATACGGAAATGTCAATTTTAAGCCTTATAACATCTAAAAGATTAAATAAAGCCTCCTAAAAAAAGAAAGAAAATAAAAAAATCTGAAATTCTTCCAGATTTCATTTACGCACTCGGCTGGAAGAATTTCAATTGATCTATTCAATCAATTCTGTCATATAGAAGAAAATGATAACTGTAAGTGCCCATATAGACTCCTGTTAGCATAATTTTGTTGCTGAAAGTTGCATCAATTGTTGATTAGCCCCCTAGAGGTGAAATGTTTTAAATTAGTGCGTATTGGAAAATCTAAAGTATCCATTTCAGTTATGAAATCGGTTCCTTGATTGGAATTTAATTCTATGTTAAAATCTCCTACTATAAAACAGTCTTGCAGTTATTCTCCTTCAGCAACGTTTCGAATAGAGCGTCTAATTTATCTTCATAAGAAATTCGAGGACTAGCGTATGTAACTGCATATCTCACTTTATCTTGAATACGCGCAATGAACATTTGAACACCATTGATCTGGCTCGTGTAGCCACGGGTAAAGTGTTTCATATATTCTTTTTATAAAGTGATTTTTATTAAGTTTTCCTCTATAAAAATCATAACTCCAGATGGCTTTATGTTTTGGAAACTACTATCTATCTGTTCGACCAACGTGAATTCTGGTATTTGAAAATCATCTGAAGGGATAGTCCATGTTTTCTTTAGCAATATCAAATCACTCTGCAGAAAATACGGATCAAACGGAAAAGTGACCACGGCGCGCCGCGTAGACAAAAATCCCGTGCTTGAACGAAATAGCACCCGAGTGCTAATAAAACAGAAAAAAGTTATATAAATGAAGAAGGAGAAAGAAATAAACACACACACACACACACATATTTAAGAAAACAAAACACCAGTTTTTCATGAATTTCTAATCCACCACCTTGATCACTTGGCTATGACTACACAATAATATAAACATTCAAAATTACTGATCAATAGTTCGGTGGAAATAAGCTGATGTGAGGCAAAATAGCACACTATTTTCTGGAACGAAGCATCAAATAAATTTTTAAAATGTATAAATAAAATTTAAATGTTTACACAAACATACATAAAGTAAACAGCAATACCAAGTGTGATCATAGTTGTACGTTTACATAAAGTTTCAGCTTGACAGGACAATCGGGAGTGGGATAAAATTCTTAAACAAATGTTGATCACCATAATAATGGAGTAAACTAATGACAAAGCTTCAAAAAGTTAATGAAACCTCGACAAACCGATATCCAAACAAACAATAAGCTTGTTTTAAACATGAAAAACAATTATAAAAAAAGACACATTACCATGATTATTTTAAAATATTAATTATATATTAAGGGTAGACAATAAGTAATTTCCGATGAATTGTGGTCATCTAATCTCTGTTCTTTCAGAACAGTTCCCCGTCTCATGCATTATGAATAAATGACGGAACAAATAAGCTTGGAGAGAAGATAACGCCTGTCACGCAAATCTTGAATAACAGTAGCTTCTCCGAAACAGCGGCTGACGGCTTGATTGCAATACACGAGAGGCTGTGGAAAAGGAAGGGGGACTGTTTGATAAAGAATTTATGCGCTAACGTGAGTGATTATTCCGGTCGTTTTAATTGGATTGCTTAGTTATGAGAGGCTGGTTTGATGAAAACTCTTGAAGCACATGCTATGGAATACGGAACCTTGTTTGAGTGCATAAGATCTGCATATTTACATTTGTTTATCAGGGATATGTTTTTATTTTTCTGTTCTTAACCATACAATGCGAAAATTGTCTTCTATTATGTTAAGACCATGCAGCTTTTAACCCTTTGAGGCGCAACCCTTTCCCAATGCTGGAAAAAGGGCAGCCGTGGCCATCGCTCGACTTAACTACCAGCAAGATGGCGGATGATCGAAACGTTCATCGCGTGCCACAGATCTAGAGACCCTTTTTTGACGCAGCTGGCTGTGCTGCACAGCCAGCTGCGTCAAAAAAGGGTCTCTAGATCTGTGGCACGCGATGAACGTTTCGATCATCCGCCATCTTGCTGGTAGTTAAGTCGAGCGATGGCAACGGCTGCCCTTTGCACAGCCAGCTGCGTCAAAAAAGGGTCTCTAGATCTGTGGCACGCGATAAACGTTTCGATCATCCGCCATCTTGCTGGTAGTTAAGTCGAGCGATGGCAACGGCTGCCCTTTTTTCAGCATTAGGCAATCGATCCAGCGTGTTCTCGCTTTCTTCCATTTTTCAGCAGATGTCAGTGCTGTTAAAAATAATCGTGACCATTTTTTTACGGGAAAGGACGTGCTGAAAAGTAAAGGATTCTCGTGGAGCTATGTCACCCGCAACTATTTTTATAGAAATCAAATCTGTTCTTCGTGACTGGCAACAGTCAAAACGTCGGAGTTTGGTGATCCCAGAATGGGAACACTGCGCGTTAAAGGATTAAATATTTTACAGAAAGATTATCCGTGTTTCATTAAATTGATATCAGAAATTCAACAATAACTCCAAGCATATGCAAAAACGAGAAAATATAATGAAAGTTCTTGCGTCAGAAAGGGTGAAACAACTTTTCAATGGCTCTCGAAGAGAAAATAATCACATTAGAAGAACACGTATCAAGGACTGTTCAGAAATTAAGGAAAAAAATTATTTTTTGCACTGTAGCACTAAAGGTTTACATTCAAATTCATATATAATCCCTGACCATCTTGTGTTTAAACTTATTTCCAGTGTTCCAGTGTTTAAACTTATTTCTGAGACGTTTTGTGATGAAAGGCTGGAACTTTGTACATCTCTTCATTAATGTATGGGCACATTTTTAGAATTGTGAATTTTTTATGGGGTCAATTTACATTGCCCATTTATCTCTAATGGGTAAGGAATTAAAACGTGTTACCATCTTTTGGGACACTGCTGATTAATAAGATTTAAATGCATTATTTTCATATGAAAATTTACGTCTGCAAGTTTTCAGAGTTAATAGGGAAACATTATTTATCTGCATTTTATAATTTTAAAGAAGTTTCCGCATTTATCATACTTATGAAACAAACTTTAGCAGTTAAAAATTAGTTATACCACACACATTACTTAAATATTAAAATATATTTATGTGCCCTTTATGTGGCAACCAATTTTACATGAAAAGTTCATTTCAATTACTTTTAAACTTCACTTCCTCAAAAATCCTGTATTATTTTTCGAATCAATTAGTGCTTAGTTAATTAAATCACAATTTTAAGTATTAATGCATCCGGTTCAATATACATTCTGCTTTAATCAGACTATGCTTTAATCTTGATTATGATTTATCATGAAGTGGCCATCTATTTCATTTATAATTCATTACTTCAGAAATATTTACCCTTGCCCTACGCGAACTTGGTTGTTGGATGTTGATTAACATCCTGCATTTTGAAATCTGGAAGGGTTAACTGAATCTGTTAATTATTTATGAGGAACCATTAGATTTTATCGACGACTAACATTTTCGCTAGTTAATTCATTAACTACTATTATATGTCATTAATTGGATATAAATGTTTATGGGTGAAATATATGGTCATATTAAATCTCTCGGGTTACAGATTTTTTTATTTTCCTTCTTTTTTTAAAGAAAAAATGAACGACTGATAAATTATTTTCACAAAAGATGTAAAAAGAAAAGCAAAAAGGGAAAACGTAAATGCCAGAAGACTCCTAAAAAATAAATTCGATACTAAACATTTAATGAGATAGCAAAACTCAGTTTTTTAAATTTTATTCTTTGCTTAGAGATTTTGCATTTACATAGCTATTTTTAATGCTTTTGGAAGTTGCCAGATTTTTATACTATTAGACATGGCGTCAGCTGTTCCCATTAGATTTAAATTAGGGATCAGTAAGGCGAAAAAAAAGGAGAAATATTGTTTAAGGGGAAGAATTCTTCGAGTATCTCACGGGTGTGCAAAGCTACTACAAGAAAATATATTAGAGCAAGGACCACTTATTTTTTAGCACTATTCAGTGTTAAAGGAGGGGCAGAGGCTACCTCCCCTTTGAAAAACATGCCAGTTGGCACAGGACAGCTTTCAAGAAGGAACAAACGCTGACAAACGTAGAACAATCGAACAAAAAAAAGCCAATAAATTCATTGAAAGAAGAATTGAAACAACTTCAGTTGTGCATAGCTCGGAATTACAATTTCTGTGTTATAAAAATAAATTCGTCAATTATACATTTTAAATATGTTTAAAAAAAGAATAAAACACGGCTGTTCGAGCCTCGTCAGGGGAGACCCGCTGAACCCCCCTAATTTTTTAGTTTCATCATTGCCATATTGAAATGATATGAATTGACTATGTCATTTTATCTCTCATCTTTCGTGTATTTCGCCTGGTAACCCTATGTTGAATTTTTTATGATTGTATCCTATATTTATAGAAAAATACATGTGATGCATATTCTACAGCTTAGGAAATATTGTAACAATAGGTTAAAGCTGTTGTGAACTAATAGTATTTAAGTATATGTAAAATTATGTCGCATACTTTTATGTTGCTTTTTTGGGACACATTTTTGGGACAATTTTCAATAAAGGGGGTGAGAGATAAAATGATATAGTCATTAATATGTACACGTTTGTATTAATACATAATTGAATTATTTCTGTTATCTAAGTAAATTAGATTATTACTGAATAGAAAAAAGCGCAGCTGTTTAAAAGATAATCAGTATGAAACTCTTCAAGTAGAAAAAAAGTTTCTTTAAAAAACTGAATTATACTTAACTTTCGTAAGTATTATTTTTAGCCGTCAACAACTGAAGTTTTTCTGTTCAAGTCCAAAAGAGTTTTCAAAAACTTGCACTGATTTTATACGCAATTTAACTAAAGTGACTATTTTGTCCGAACCGAAAATCAGGACACTTCTAAACTGCAAGGACGGGAGGGGTAAAAATCAATCACGAGCATCCCCCCCTCCCCTCCCACAAGATTTTTTTTTTCTGCACATAATTTCATTTTCTACTTTTATGAGAAAAATGAGTTGAAAAAAATAAAGCGAATATACAAATAAAATAGGTCTATTACATAAACTTAGGTTTTAAATAATTATAATATTATTGTTAATTTTTGGATAACTTTCCAAAAAAATTTCTTCCTAACAATAACTATAGAATCACCATCCATTGATTATAGGTATGTATTAATACATATTATAGAACAATCATTTCCTTTAAAAAAAAACAGTGTTGAATACAAGTAACAATTTCTTTTTTAAATAACACAATCATTTGCATGTGAATTTATTCCGAATTTATTTATTTTTCATAAAGCAGGACTTTGGCGGGACAGGAATTGAAAAGCGGGACATTTTAGGGTTCTGTGGGGACAGCAGGACATATAGGTAAAAATCAGGACTGTCCGGCTAAAAGCCGGACGTCTGGTCACTTGAAATTTAATGCATAGTATTTTATACGCAATACGCATACAATCAATAGTATTATGTGTGTTCAAAATACAAAAGATTTCTATCAACAGTCCTAGAACGAAAATTACTGCCTAGGCTTTCATCTAATTTCTTTTGAAATAAAGTTATCATAACAAAGACGAAAATTTTGTTTTTGCCGGCAACGATTTTTAGTTTATGAGTCATCGCGTTCACCTTATGTTTTGCTACGGCCAAGTTCAACGAACGCCTTGAAATTTTAAAAAGTAAGAAAGAAACTGGGATTGTTTAATTGTTGATGATGGACTCAACCAATCACATTCTTGAGATGTTTCTTCTAGCACGTTTCCGTAGAGCAATAAACTTCTCGCTGAAAAAATGTAATAATAATTTATAAAACGGGAATTCTCAATGTCTCTGAGGATTCTAGAAAAGTAAAATGATAAAAATAATATAAGCGTGCTGAGGTTAAAATTTAAAAAGATGGATTGTTTCAATATTCCAAGCGATCTCTTCAAATACAAACGCTACCAAAAAAAAGTAGTTTTTGGAATTACTCCAACTTCTTTTTCTTAATTTAACTTTTCCAGCATAATACACAAGAAAAAAAAAACGATTAAAGGCTGAAAACAAACATTTAAAGTATACTACCAAATTTATTTTAGTTATTCAGATAAGGTGGTATGCCAAGCATTTTAAATCGCAAGTACTATCCAATTTCCGTACTTTTCATAATGAGGTATTCATTTCAAAATAGCGGTTAAGAAATAAACGATCGAAATAAAGCGATATTTTGTACTTCAGAGGTTTTTGTATTTTCACAGGACAACTATAAATGAATTATCTTCAAAAAGAAAAAAAAAAAAAAAAAACGTTATGAACTGCTGTTATAGACACATGCAAAATTTTAAAATGTAACTCTTTTTTTTTTTTTTTTTTTTTTTTTTTTTTTTTTTTTTAAAGCTGCATGTCCCCGTTATTTGCACGGGGAGAGTAGTTTACTTTCTTAACATAAAAATAAAATATTAAAAGGTACAATTTCGTGAAATCGCAAAATTTCGAATTTGAGTGGAATTTAGATGATTAAGAAAGCATTTTGCTGAATATAAAAAATGCTGATTTATCAAAATTTTAACGAAAAGTTTGTTAAACACGGTAAAAATAGCGCTTGGAAAATTAATATATATATAGATTCAACAAAGCATTTTCCCCCTACTGTACTTGAGTTTTAACAATTGTACTCCTTTTATTTGTGTAGGTAAATAAATAATCAAAATAAAAATGTTTTTATTGTTTTATTTACGGATTGCTAATAAAACAGCTCACTGTAAACTGAAAAATAAAGTATTTAGTGATTAAAATAATTAGTGATTAAAATAATGTGCGTCGAATTCGGAGAAATGGCAAATTAAAGTAACATCAAATTTGATATTTCAAATCGATGGGCTTAGAGTATGATGGATGAGAATTAGAAAAAGATGGCAAGTTTTCTCTCAAGAGTTGTTTTTCTTTATAAGTTCGAAAAACATTCCCTAACTATCAATTTTTCTCTTCTGAAGAAGCAATACGGTTGGCCACTGACGCATCGATCGGTTAGTGGAGGGGAAAGGAAGTTTCTTGCTTCCATCTACCTCTCACTTCGTTTAGACGGCAGCTCGATTCGATTTCTGCTGGCAGACACGAAAATTTGGCAAAACAGGAAAACAACAATGGAGGAAAGAATTATGATGCGAAGTACACAATTGAAGAATTTAAAGTGATGGTAAAATTTCTTTGGAAAACACTGGGCAGAATAGAATAAAATAATTGCAAGGATGCAAATTTTTGCTGTAATCAGCTCATAGTGTATTTTGAAGCAGTGGCGTAGCGTGATCTCAAACATTGGGGAATATCTCACAGATTTTGGATTTTTCACTATTCTGCGTGTGTATACATCCATACATGCAAGGTGCCGAGTCCGAAAGGGCGGGCCCGAACAGGACTCGGGTTCTAAAATTCACGATTGTGCTCGGGTTCATGAGAAATTTCTCCAGCTCTGACTCAGAACACCCTGACTCATACCGGCTGCCAAAACCTGCTCACACTTTTATTTTATTGACTGTGTAAGTCATTTTTTTACTGTACTACTGAAGACTAATAAAATAAAAGTTTTTTAAAAGTTCTTTTTAATCATATTATCACACCTATTTAGTTGTGGAAGGCTTTAGTTATTATTGCATTAAAGCATAGTCCTTATCCTAAAATTATAAATGTGAAAATCTGTTATTTATACTGAAAAGACTGGACTGATTTTTTTATGAAATTTTGAATGGTGATAATTTATATCTTAAACTAGCACATAGGCGACTTTACAATTCTTAAAATCCACCCTTTCCCTGACCTTTAAAGATTTTTTATGGTTCTAGTCCAAAAAGTTACTCTAGTGCGCATTTCGAGCAGATTTGAGAACATGTGAGACTTATTCTTTTGCTACCAACAATTCAAGTTAGATACAGTAAACGAGAATGACGTCATTTTGATGTCACGAGTTAAAAAAAATGCATTAGAAATCCATTAAGTTTAACAAGATTAACGGAAAATTTGCGCCACGACTATCGATATTGTGGCTCGGTAAAAAACAAAGGCATTCCGATACAATAGAAACAGGAAAGATAAATCATGCCAACCGCATCGATTATAAAACACTTTCCAACACAACAGCATTTTTGAACCAAATTTGGAGGTTTATTGTCCTTAAATCTGGTGAGATTTTGGAGATACTCTTAATGTTGATACGTAAAATCCTACGTGAAAACATGATCAGTTAGTTGTCTTGACACAGACGTTTATAAGGGGGGGGGTGTCTGGAGCCCCTTTCCTTAGTCTGCGCAAACATGCTAATTTATACTTTATTAATGCTTTATAGTAAAATTTACCGTCAAACAAATTTTACAGTAAGAATTGACCTCCCCCCCCTCCTCCCCCTTAGCTGAACCCAGGGCCCGATTAACCTCTGAAGTGAGGGGAAGCTCAGTCTCATTTCGGGCTCCCCATCACCTTTTTGTTAGGGAAAAGTAAAGTTTTGATGATTTTCTTTCATAAAAATATTTTATTCATAAAAAAGAAATTTCATTGATTTAATTAGTTCTAATGATTTCCACTAAAAACATTTCATTACCTTACTGGAACATTAAACTTTATTAATTTAGTCCTATTTTTCATGAGGCATGGCTTTTTTCAGGAATTCTTTGTTTGTTTCGATGACATCATAAAAATCACAACACAGAAGTTGAGAATTAATTTTGACATTTAAAAGGTGTTTAACCATGGGCGCCGGCAGCATAGGGAAAGGGGGGGCAATGCCTCCCCTGGATTTTTGTTTGCAGTGTTTTCCCTTGCTTTTATGCTCTTTCCAACATGGTAACCATACGTTGAAGTAGTTTTTGCCCCCCCCTGGGAAATATTCTGCCGACGCCCATGTGTTTAACATTACATATTAAAAGTCTACCCCTTTCTGCTGGCCAAATATTACCCATAACAAAAAAAAAAAAAAAAAAAAAAAAAACCTCTCAACCACAGTAGATGTCCCAGGCAAAGACATCGCAAACAACCAATTTAGAAATGTTGCGACATGAAGTATCAAGACTTCTGAAAAGAACCACTTCTCTTCATTAAAAATGTTTACAATAACTTAAAAGATCATTTAAAAACAAAATTTTGAATTTTTATCGCAGTTTTTCACTCATTTTCAGGCCCCCCTTCAAGTTCTGAGGAGAAGATCAAGCTTCACGAGCCTTTTCAGTAATGAGGCCCTGGCCGAACCTCCTCTCAGGTGAAAGCTATAGCTGCGTCCCTACTTCTTGCAATTAGCCCAGTCAATCCCTGTTCGAAAGTGCTGTTTTCGTTACAAAATTGCGGAAGTTTTTTTCTCGGCGGTTTTTGTTTTTGTTTTTTGGGGTGCTGAATCTGAATTTCAAAGTTGCTGCCTTGCACAAAATCGGCTTTACAGTGAAAAATCGAAAAAAACCTCAAAAGTTTCGAACGTTTTTAAGTTTTTCGCTTATATATCGAAATATATATTATATATATATATAAAGTCCCTTATGGTCTTATTCACATCGTTTTACAAATTTCTGCAAATTTTCAAGCCGATCGATCGAATGGTATGGATTTGTATTGGTATACAAGGCAAAATTTCTCATTTATACATCTGATAGTACGAGTTTATCAGGAGCATATAAATATTTAAAGTGTAATATCAGTAACTTATTAAAAAATAAAGTGTTACAGTTATTTAACCCTTTCAAACCAGGCTCCCATAATTGAGGACACAAATTTTGAAGGAATATTGCAAAGTAAATATTAATAATTTTAAGTTGAAAACGGTGGTGTACATTTTACGGGAATTTAATAATCAGGATTTGTTATTTTATTACAAATTAATTCTCTCTCTTTTTATAAAAAAATATGCAATTATATATATTCGAGGGATATTATTTTATCAGGTCTGTAAATGTTGAGGTAAAATGGTGTCGGGAATGAGATCAGGAATAAGTGCGAGGAAAATTCACACTGTGAAATTTTAGATGTTTTTATTATATTTTTTCTGCCAGTTCTTTGAATGTGTTGCAAACCAAAGTTATTTTGGTTTGCAACACCTATATTTATTTCTTATACTCGGATGTTACTTTAAAAAGAACTGCAAGTGAAAATTCATAAATGTAAGTACATATTTCATTTTATGTTTAAAATAATTCATTGTGTGGGGGCCCGTTTTCAACCGAGCATCCACCCCCCTGCAGGGATTACAGGGGGGCTGCATGCCTGTACGCCCCTGAGCGTAATGCCATTAAGAAGAAGAATTAAGCACGTGAACAGATATTTGTCAAACATGCTCATCAGACGTAATCTTGGTTTATCTGTCTTTTAGCGTCACTGTTCATAAGATCAGTGAGATATATTTCGAGAATTTCTGTGCTCTTAATGTACTGCTGTCGGGAATTCCTGAATACGATTTTCAAGACAAATAAAATTGTAAAAGATTCAGAGTGGTTTTGCTTTTCGATGATGATGAACTGCTTTTAGGTTCCTTTATTTACTGTATCTATTTTTAATTTCCATACTGCTTACAAGTATTTAAATTATTCTTTTTCTTATTCTTTCACTGCAATATTTTTTCCGCCTGTCTTTTCTGATTTAATTTGACTAGTCTCACAGGGAGACCCTTCGTATTTAAAGATTTTGTACGAAAATATTGTAATTTATTTGAACTGAAAGTGTCGCATCGAACAACCAGGTGTTCAGAAAAATACGACGAAATAGAAAGAAGTAAATGTTCTTCCTGTAAAAAATTTAACGAAATAAAGTATTAGGTTTTCGTTTGTTCATAATCATATTTATATGCAAAGGTAGATTAGGTGTACAACTTTGATCCCTCTTTTTTTTTAGAAATGACTTTAGTGGTCAAACTAAATAGATCATTGACGTCATTAAGTAAATTTGGTGTCTGCCAACATAGCCCCATGGATCTATCAGTTGATTGATCCAGCGTTTGTAATAATGATAACAAACGCAGTTAAGTTCATAATTTCATAGTATCACAACTTATAATAAAAAGAAAAAATGTTTATTTGATATATTTGGTAACTAAAACAGTCAAAACTTTAGTAAATAACACAGATATGTAAAATAAACTTATGTGTGTCTGTGATAGGGTACTAAATGCCAGAAATACTTAGAGTGTAATCATAACTCTAGAAAAATATCGAAATGAGTTGTGGTAAGATAATAAATTTTGAAAGATTGGGTAATGAGTAAATTTCATATTACAACCAAGAAAAGATGGTAAAATAAGAAACGGTGTATTAAGTATATGATAGGATATACATCCAAAAACATTTACTGATTTAATGGGGCGAAATAAAGCATGCATCATACAGTTATTCTTGATTGAAAACGTCAGTTTATACGAGCCAAATTCTCATCATTTGCGAGAGGTTTAAGTTTTCTGCTTCAGTTGGAAGAAATCTGCAGCCAAGGCTCATCGAATTCTCTCAAATACTTCCCGTGAGGCCGCTGTTAGTGAAAAAAAAACGTACCGTGGGTGGTTTCACCGCTTCAAAAACGGTGATTTCCAAGTCGAAGACCAGAGTTTCGATGGAACAGAGAAAATTATCAAAGATGCAGTGAAAGTCAAGAATTAATACGATCATCAGGAATGACTAAACAAGAAATTTCAAATTTGAATCATAAATGTATAACCAGATTTTTACAATGATGTCTTAGAATTTCAGAAAAATAACACTTAGATTTCAAATGTACAAAATTTCTAGTTGATTTGAATTTTGCAATCCATTTTATTGATATTTATTATCACGCCATTATTAATAACTATCAATTGCAGAGATAGAATAAATGGAAAACTATACCTATTTACAAATTTAGAATCAAACCTCTCTCACAAACAATATAATTTTTTTATGTATCATGTTTTTTGTACGTGAGTGTAAATTTACATCATGATAGTGTCATAAAAACTGAAAAACAATTCTTTAAATCCTTCCTAAGTATAAAACTCATATTTTTGCGCATAACAATGCATCATCAATATCAGTACGAGGTAAAATTATTGGTCTAAATTTATACTGGCATAACAAAATAAGATAAAGTAAACAAAATCACTATTTGATCAGGCACTCTTGACTGCATCTGTTAAACAAGGAAAAATGAGTGTAACTGCACAAATTTACACTGAAATGTACTTGAAACAATTTTTTTTTTCCTTTTGGGCAACTGAAAAGGAAACTTGTTGTCAAGTTTCAAATTCATTCAAAGCTGGGAAAGGATTTACTTGGCTTGTTTCTGGAATTCAAGATTTATGCAACCGGAGAAACTTATTTTTAAATCAATGTTATGTAATATGTTACATTCATAAATAGTGTAACGATACTTCTTTAGAATATGAAAAGTGATGCAGATTAAGTTACATTAAGTCAAAAGCAGTACGGTTAAGAAGAAAAATTAATCACAATGACAGTTTTGAGTGAAAGGTATTTAATTATTTTATATTGCTCATTGCATTTAATGATAGTTTTCCAAATTATATATATATATATACATATATATATATATATATAAATTCAATTATGATCTCATCATTAATTTGTTATTTTTTGTGATTTTATAATCTATCATTAAATCAATAAATTCTTTTCTCAGTTGTATTATAAAATTTGCTCACATATTACAATCTTTCAATATTTATTATCTTACTACAGCTTATATCAATAATTTTCTACAGTTAATATTAAACACTAAATATTTTCGGTATTTAGTGTCTTATCACAGACGCATAGTACTTATCTAACGAACAAGTCGCCAAATAATAAGAAAACTAACTAAAATAATAGAGCTGCATGATGAAACAACAAAGCACTTTGTAAATAATATAGGTAAGTATATAAAAAAAAACTTTATTAATATATCTGGGTTATTTAAGAAGTTCTTTATTGCTTCAGTTACCAAATGTATTAAATGTACTTTTCTTCTTTACTTTATTAGTTGTACTACTATATGAAATCATACAATTGTTATTTTTTCAATTGTTATCGTTATTACAATTCAATTGTTTTTATTCTCATTTACTATCATTAATCAATACCCCTGAATCGTATGTTTGTATAGTTCAGTATCTCCAGTTTTATAACCTTTAATCTTTTCTGCACATCTGTGCTTTTTTAAATTAAATTATTGTCGTTAATTAATCTCAGTTTTTGGCATTTGTTATCTCTAGTACAATTACGTGTAAATCTTATAATCTGACTTCTTTTAAAATATGATGTCATGAATTACCAATATTGTTAACAATTACTATATTCACCAAGATCATTTCTAAATCTTCTATGCGTATCTTAACAATTTTTCTTTGTTATGTATATGCCTTTATTTGACCAAGCTATTTGCTTTTTCTATTATTCACATTATATTTATTTTTAAATAATTTAAATATTTATTTGTAAGCAATAAGAAAACAAAATACTTAGGCGTAGCGTGGGACATGTGCTTCCCTAGCTCGGTCTAAAAATCTTTCAATTTAAAACATTTGCTTGTAAATATAACACAAATCCCCCTGTTTCTACTCTTGATTTCAATATGTGACAACCCCGACAACCTCCCCCCCCCCCTCTCACAAAAAAAGTTATGATATTCTTATGAACAGTGTTTTAGCTTTTTTGGAATTGGTACCTTTTCTTTCACCGGGCATCGCATAAAAAAAGCTTTTGTGAATTGTCTATGTTTGAAAATAGAAAAAGAAAAATAGAAACAGAAAAGAATGCTATTCTCGAGTGAAAAACGAACACTCAGAATTTCATAAAGAAAAGGAAATTAAATTTAAGACAAATAAATTTGAATGTGTAATTCCTAATTCAGAACATTGTTCCGCATTACTAAAATTCCTAAATTTGTTTTAGTTTAGTGAGCATTCGGAGAAAATAACCTGAAAATCTTTCTTTTTTACAAGATCTAAAGATGATCTGAAAAACTGTTTCCATGTCGACAGAAAACTGGTTCCATTTAAACTTAATTTTTTCTTCATGTGTGGAGGTATGTAACAAATACGTTCAGCTAAAATAATTCATTAAGTTTTTTTTTCTAACTTAATCTATTTTTCTTGGAATTTCTGTTTAATATGCCTAGTAAATTATTTTCTTGTATATGCAGTGTTTTTCATAACAGCAGAAGTTATAGTGTGATGAGTACAACTTGATTTTTCAACAGTGGTTATTTATTTACAAGTTTGTAAGTAATTACTTTTCTCCGACACATAGCCAGAAAGGTGAACAAAAAGCAAAATAGGGATAACTTCTCAAAACTAAGTTTGATTTTTCGAACCGGAATATAAAATGGGGACCTATTTAGAAATTCGAAAAAGGCTCTCTTCAATGACATATGAACTGAAGAGTTACTAAAGTCAATTTTGAAAAGATAAATAATATTATACTTCTTAAGCAAGTACTTTGCACTAGTCATGCATTTTAATTTGATTAAGTACGTATAATTAGAAAATGCTCAACATTTTTAGCACATGACTGCTATTAATTTCAGATACGGACTGCTGTCTACTGTGAAAGGGCGAATCCCATTTCAAATAGGGTTGCAAAATACCGGCGGGCTATACCGTAAGGCGTTTTATTTTTTCCAAAGATGCGATTTTCATATAACTTAGCTTCCGAGTTTCAATGTTGTATAAGATACATATGCCAAATTTAAGATATGTATAATATTTAGAGGTTGCGCACTTTTGTCAGTTTTGTAAAAGTATACAAATTACGATTTTTCAATTTTAATTATTTTCATTGGAAATACCAGACAGTAAGATCAATCTGCAGTATGATAGACAAAATATGTTTTATATTAATCAACTTTGAACGATGGAATATCTTTTTTCTGTTCGCTTGGTGACGACTTTGCTGTGATGCTCAACTACCCTTAACCCATATTGGAACACTCATGGAAACGGTCACAGGTAAAACGTATTCAACTGTTTTATAAATAGGAAGGCGGTCCAATACGGGTTTTAAGAATTGCTTTTGTTGTTCGTCACTAACCGATTCCTTGACATTTTTTTTATCATAGCAATTCCTTTTCTCTGAGGTATCATCGGCCATCTTAAAATCTTTCACGCGGCTTCTTGGAGAACCACTGCAGGATTCTATTACGTCGTGGATCGCAAAATATTCTAAAAACGTCTTTTATTAGTGACGATATCAACAGTATGTCTTTTGATACTACAGCATGATACAAGGGACAGGTGGCAGAGGTGAAAGGAAATTTAGATGAACACTGTTGTGGTTTGCTTGCCGGCTTCACACACATAAACTTACACTGAAAGCAGTGTTTGAGGAGAATTGCAGCATACATCATCAAGTGCTCCTGACATCAGACTTTCAAAGTTCTTCCGAACTTGTTGAATTTGACAAGAAGTCATATACAATTCTGGATGAAGCAAATTCCGTTTTAGGCTTTTTAGAAGAAAAACAGGTGAAAATGTTTAACCACATTCAAAGTGTTCTGAAAGACAGAAGTCATCCAAGAAGTCCATGACAGAAGTCATCCTTGCAGAGTTATTACTACTCTCACCCCTGTACCTATGAAATTGGTCTCAAAACCCCTTGAGTTTCAGGATCCCCGGAGCTCAGCATCAAGTGAGGTGGGTGGCAAAAGCAATATATGTACTTAAATAGTCCTCTTCACTAAACAGGTGAATATTCTTCGACTAGAATGGAAAGGAATTTAAACGGGTCGTACATTTTATCAGCCTCATGTTCGTTTTGGGCACGAGGCAAAGTCGATAGATTCCAGATAATGGTTTGGATTTGCTACCGCTTTTGAGCACTTACTCAGATGCAGACGTAAAAAAAAAGTGCTCTTAAGTTTGTTCAGAGGCACTATTGGTATCTGTCAGAAGCAAAGGCCATTGCTATTCGGACTGACGGTGCCATTAACCCTCACGCTTTTGGAATTTTGTTTAGAATGTTTTTCGCAAAAGAAAAAAAAATTTAAAAGCATGATTTTGAGATAAACTGTAAGCATATAATTTTTAGTATGAATCAAGCAACGCTGAAACTTTTCTAATCCAGAAAAAAACAAAATTGAAACTGATTTAAAAAAAACAGCTTCAATGCAAACTTTAAAAAAGATGTTTCAGACATTTTGTTGTCTAAATATACATACAATCTGAACTGTATCATTAGTCAATTATTACCAAGGCTGTTACCAAGGTTGGCCATTTTGGAGATATACCTCTAAGAGTAGCGCCAAAAAATAAGTCTCCAAAACTAAACCCAGCTTAGTAATATCTCTGTTTATCCAAAGGTAATATTGATTAGTGTCTACCCTACTAGCAATTTTGCTCGGATTACCACCGGCCACGTAGCCAGCCGATGATGGCCCGAGCAAAATTGCTAGTAGGGTATAGAGGTGTCTATATTAGTGTAAATCTGAAGTATAGTACATACCCGATAAATATTGTGAATTAGTTTTAGTAGACGATTTTAATATAGATTTCAATTCCTAAAGAAGTGCTTTGTGGAACAGGAAAGAAAAATATGACAAACTCATGGATTATGATGCACTTTCCGAAAAATATTAATTAAGGTGAAGTATAGTTAGAATATGCCTGACACCTATTTGTCTTAATAAAGAAGACAAATAGGGCCGACACGAAGCACGGACTATGATACGCTTTTTATATCTAGGACTTTAGTATGTACTTAAACATGAAAGTGTTTCATATTTTTAATTCATCCTCTTATTTCCCTCTTTTTTGTATAACTGACAAAATTAAAATGACATTTTGTGATAGTGGTATTCATATAACTGTAGATGCTTATAAGAGTAATTATACTTAATGAGAGAGCGGAGTTAGGATACGTTGAACAGTGATGATAGATTAACGGGTACAGGACGAAAAATTTGTCTAGACAAGCGGATTTATGTAATGACATTTTTTCAAAATTTACCATAATTGTGCTTAAATATGGGATGTATCAGGATTCCCTTCAGCGTTAGGAAAGATCATACTCAATAAATAGTTCATCAAAGGAGGATGTAACAGAACACTCGTGAATTTCATACATAATTTGAACTGGTGGTATAAAACTTTTGAAGTGTTCGTAAATTTTTAAGTACAATTTTTCTAAGACTAGATTGAAATATTATACATACAGCATATCCAACAGAGTATGGCTTATCTGAAAATACTAATCTTTAAAAATTTCTTTCCAGGAATCGCTGCAATGTATCCATTTTTGCCTATAATAGCGAAGCAAATCGGAATCGAAGCTACAGCGGTTGGTATTGCCTATTCTATGATACCAGTTGTCATATTTCTATCGAATCCCATCATTGGATTTTTAGTAGATTATTTCCAAAATATCAAGAATTTCCTTATTGTTTCTATCACCATAAGTCCGATAGCGTATTCATTGGTACTGGTCTTGCCTAAGATAACTTACGATAATGGAGATCAAACTTTCATTCGAGTTTCGCTCTACAACGCTTCTCAAACTTTAGTAAACATTTCGCTGCCATTTGAACGATCTTGTTTAAGCGAAGTCTTGAAAAATCAGATAGAATGTAAGTTTGAATTCGAAGACGGAGTAGTAGAGTTTTACGATAACAGTAGTGAGCTGAAAGTTTCAGGAAACTTCGTCAACATTCAGTATTATGCAACTGAGTCGGAGACTGATGGTAACCATACAGAGAACAGGCAATGGGTAACTTTTTATTCTAAAAATATGCTTTCACCAGAAATGCATACTGAAATGAATTCATTGAATATATTCCAGTGTTCACCGTCAATCCATCAATGCTCCATCGATATAGATGACCATACAGTGTTCGCCACTTATCAGTATTGGACATTTTTTCTTCTTGTTGTCATCGGATGTGTAACGTTTTAGTCTTCTGGCAACATGAGCAGCGTGGCTTGCTACGAAACTTTGGGAAGTAAATTGGAAGACTACGGAAAACAAAGATTGTTCGGAACTATAAGCTGGGGTATAATATGTCCTTTGGCGGGCATGATGAACGATCTACAGACCGGCGACAGCTTCTCGTCTGGTGTCTACATCATGGCATCGTTCATAGCAGTGGATATCGTTATTTTATATTTGATGAATATTCCGAAGGCCAATGTCTCCACCACCATATCCAAAGACCTAGGTAAAATTTTCAGTTCTAAAGAGATCATCGTTTTTTCAATTGGGGTGGCGTTTATCGGCGTTTTCAATGCCATGCACGCTGTGTTCGAGTTCTGGTATCTAGAAGACATGGGAGCGAGTCGAACGCTGTTAGGATTGGCCGTCCTCAACCAGTGCTTAACGGGGGAAGTTCCGTTGCTGGATGGCTGGTGGAAAAACTTGGTCATTTCTTGTGTTTCGCGTTTGTGTTTGCGGCGTTTTCCCTACGTTTCCTATTGTACTCCTTAATTAAAGACCCATGGTTGGCTCTACCGATAGATATCTTACATGGAGTGACTTTCGGGTTGTATCACGTGGCAATGGCTGGCTTTGCAAGGGTCAAAGCGCCCAAAGGTTTGGAAGCAACGCTGCTGGGAATCTTCGCTGGACTTTATGACGGATTAGGTAATAATAACTTTATTCATAGTATATTCAATTAATATTTCTATGTATAGTGTCCTAAAACATACAGACAAAATTTGGAAAGGGATTTTTAAGAAAATGGAAGGCGTTAGATATGTACCGATAATTGCATTCTTCTTTAAGAAACTGCGAAATCTTATTCCCAAAGGTTTCAAAATTAGTTCGAAAGGTCAAGTCGAATGCGAAAATATAGAAGTGGGATGAACATGTGTCATTGAATATTGCAAAAACTAAAAAATACTGATTTTACCATGTTAACGAATGTTGTCAGCATCAACAGGACGGAATATTTTCTGAAACCCGTTAAACATATGAGTCGGGCTGTTCCCACGTGCAACAAAGCCATGATAAAGTAAATAAAAAACTTTGTAAAAAACACACATAAGAAGTTATAGGTAAGAAGATACGCACGTTTCGGTCAAAAATTGTTTTGACCTTCATCAGTCCAAGTCCTTCGTCACAAGGAACACAGGGAACTGAAAAGAGATAAACAAGCAAGCAAGTTGCCACAAGGGGCAAAGAAAAGTCGAACAAAACCACGGAGAGGGAAAAAATTAAGGGATAAAAAGGAAAGGAAAGAAGCACAAAAAATACAAAAATGCAAAAATTAAAAAAAGGAGGAACACACGAATACAAACACACACACAAAAAAGAGAAAACACAATAATTTTTTTTTAAACCACGAACAGGACAGCACAATATACAAATATAATTTTTTGTAAAATTTATATAATTATTTATTTAAAAAAAACGTAAAGGAAACACAGAAACGCACGTACACACACATAAAAAAAAAGAGAGGGGGTGGGCAAACAAAATAAAAGAATAGAGGGGGAAAGGGAACGAAAGAAAAAGAAAAAAGTGGGAGGGGGGAGGGAGTAGACGAAGAAAGTGAATAGAACCTTACAACAGCAGCTTCCAAGCAGAATGAACGAAAGGAACGGAAGAACCATCGTTCACAAGACGTTCTAAGTGCTGGGTAATGGAAAAACCTTCCAAAAAATCAAGATGGGACAAAGACTGAGGAGTGCACAAAATCTTAGCCTTAGAGAACTGAAAACGATGATTGGAATTCCAACACTGTGAGGCAATAGAAGATTTGGAAAGTTCGTGCTTAGAAACATATCTCTCATGCTCTTTGAGCCTCAATTTGAGAGCTCTTCTGGTCTGACCAATATAGCCCAAATCACAAGATCCACAAGGAATATAATAAACACCCCAACGGTTCTCAGTTGGAATAGGATCTTTAAGGGAAGAAAATTTAAGTTTATTAACAGGTTTAAAAATGACTTTGAAACCGAAATTTTTGAGAAGTTTAGAAATTTTGTAGCATAAAGGTGAAAAGAAAGGTAGTACAATTAATTCGTTGTGAAAATTAATAGCATTAGTAGAAGTAATAGGCTTATTAAATTTAGAAACAGCTTTATCAATAATAGAGGGGCTAAATCCACGAGAAACAACTAAGGATTTTAAGTAACTAATCTCATTATTAAGAGAAGAAGAATCAGAGCAAATTTTGATAGCACGAAACACAAAAGTGTAAAAAGCAGAAAGTTTTTGCTGGTAAGGATGATTAGATAGGGCATGAGGAGGTAAAGATATAGAAAAGGGTTTGCGGAAAACAGAAGTAGAGAAACCGTCAGGATTCCTAGAAACAAGAACATCCAAAAAAGGTAAAGAATTGTTGCACTCCTCATCTAGAGTAAATTGGATACACGGATCAACAGAATTAACAATCAAAAGTAAATTAGAAATATCACAATTGGAATCTACTAGAACGAAAGGATCGTCAACATATCTGACCCAGCACGGAAAATTAAAGACCTTGAAGAGCTTCTCTTCAAAATAATGCATATAAATATTACATCGGTTTTTTTTATAGAAAGAGCCATTAAAAATGAAAGCAGTTTGTTTAATACAAACGCTTACTAAAGCTATAAACTCTTTAATCTCAATAGAAGAATAATGAAACTCGCGTAAACGCTTTTCCAAACAGTAAATCGCACCTTGGATAGGAACATTAGTAAATAAAGATTTAACATCAAGAGAAAGCATTTTACAATTAGTAGGAGAAAGAAGTTTAACTTTGTTAACGAAATCATAAGAGTTTTTAACAGTGTGGGTATTACTAGCAGTCAGGGGCGTAGCCAGAAATTTTTCATTGGGGGGGGGTTACGACTACTGCAACTCACATATATGCATACATGTGTGTGATAAGGGAGTGAAGAATATACATTTTGTCTAGCAAAAAATTCCTCATGGGGGGGTTATGACCCCCCTAACCCCCCCGTGGCTACGCCTCTGCTAGCAGTCAAAGGTGAAAGAGTATGC
Source organism: Cheiracanthium punctorium (assembly GCA_038373885.1). Lineage (NCBI taxonomy): Eukaryota > Metazoa > Arthropoda > Arachnida > Araneae > Cheiracanthiidae > Cheiracanthium > Cheiracanthium punctorium. Next base: position 302,842 of record JAWZYV010003044.1, read on the forward strand.
GAGAGGAAATGTGCAAGGTTATAAGAAGCAGTACCAATGTTAGAAACAATGGGGCGAAAGGCAAGAGAAGGTTCATGAATTTTAGGAAGGGCATAGAAACGAGCACAGTTAGCATAGAAGGAATAACAAAACGTTTAGTTTGAGCATTTAAGATTACAGAGGACTTCACAGTGTGTTTAATTTCAGAAAGGTGACTGTTAGTAGGATCAGAATCTAATTTAGTGTATGGACCAGTGGTCAGCATGTTATTAATACTATCAACATAGGAAGATTTATCAAGTAAAACAGTCTGGCCGCCTTTATCAGCTTTAGTAATGAGTAAATTAGGGTTAGAATTAAGTTCTTTGAGAGCAGTTTTATGAGAACGAGAAAGGTTAGATTTGGCATGCATATTATTTGAAGAGATAGTATTAGCAATAAGATATCTCAAAGTATCAAGTTGGTTAGAAGAGAGTTTACTATTTTTAAAGGAGTTTTCCATAGGAGCAATAAGTTTGGAAGCCGAAATGTTACTAACACGAGAAAAAGTCAAACCTAAACTAAGAGCATCTCTCTGAGAATCAGTTAAAACATGCGAAGACAAATTAACAATAGTGTCCTGAACAAGAGGACTGACAGAACCGAGGGAAGACCTAACCGGAAGAAGAGCTTGGAATTTCTTATCCAAAGTAGCTCTGTGAGAAATAGAACGTTGTTCAACATAAGCAATGATATTCCAATTTAGCAATCATTTTTGGAGTTTGACGATACAATGCTTATTTCAGGTACATAGTGTGATGCCTATCTGATTTTTTTTACCGGGTACCTAAAATACGCAATTTGTAGTCAAAACCCATAAACTATTGCTGGAATGGAGTAATACGTCTTTGGCGCATGTGAGAAAATTCCAACTCAAGCTTTTTCGTAGGTTTCAGGTAATTTTGTTATCAAATTGCATTATACTGTTACTGAAAATTGTGGTTTCAAAAGGGTGAATTTTTTAAATAAATAAATAAATGTATTTATAAATTTATTTATTTATTTTCGCAAATAGTAGTTGAAGCATGTTTATCTCGCTTTTCGGTTTTCCCAGCGTCCCCTGTTGGAGAACTTTGGAACTAATTTTGATAACAGAGAAGATACAATTCCCTAGTTTAAGAGATAGAATGCAGTAGCCGGTAAAAGTCTATGGCTTTCCTTTATTATTATTATTATTATTATTATTATTATTATTATTATTATTAGCATTAATATTTTTAATGTTTCAGCTATTTTGAGGTACACTATTTTTTTGTTCCATAAACCATTCACATACCAGAAGGTGATGAGTCAAAAATTTAAAGAAAATTTTTATAAAGATAAATATGTAATCACCCATAGTAAAACAAAAGCATAATTTGCTACAAAAATGAAGAAAAACCACTGGTAATAAAATTTATAGTCAAAAATAACATTTCCAGGGTCTCTCTATCGCATAACCCAATAGTAGGTTCTTAGGAATTGCCTAGACAAAAAGCAGGAATCTGCGATTGCGTCGGAGAAATGCAGTTCGTCATTTACCCTGCTTTTATCTATTTATATATTTTTCCATTTTCTTTTCCTTATTTCCATATCAAGGATAATGTAAAAAGGTAAAAACAGACTTTCACAATATTGATTTACAGCTTTCTTGGGAATCTCCCCCAAATCTCGCCAAGTTTTGCGACTATACACAGCCCAATGCAGCGAAAAAAAATATATTAATAATAAATAAATAAATAAATAAATAAATAAACGACTGTCGTGTTGGAAATTATTTTATAATCGATGCCTGTCTTTCTTCTTTTATCAGGTTTTGGCCTCGGAAGCTTCGTGGGGGGCTTTGGCCTGGACAAAATCGGAGCAAGGCAAACATTTTTCAGCACGAGCATGCTGAGTTCGGTGTGGTTCGTGGCCTACCTTGTGGCGGCCTACCTATTCAGGGCGCCGCCTCCCAAGAGCAAGAAATCGCTGGTGCGACCGATGGAGATGGAAGAAATGGTCGCTAACCAGTGAGCAGAAATTCACAGCGACCGAATCACTTCCATGCGTCACTGTTCCGAATGGAATTTTCAACACACAATCTCTTTTTGTATGCAATAAAGGAAAACCGAATATTGTAGTTTCTGATTGCTTATTGGAAGACAAAAAGTTAGAATAGATTTTTTTTTTTAAACGAACTGCGTTAGTAAGTTTCACAGCAGAAAAGTCAGGCAGGATCCTTGCTAAAGGGGGTAGAGGGGGGAGTCTCACCCCCGTGATACTCGGAAAATTCTATTTAACTTGGCAAAATTGGTAAAAAGAATATCAAAAACTATAATTTACTTTCTATTTTTGACGTACTTTCTCAAAATTACGCAAACCCAGTTGACAAAAGTAAAAAGTTGGTGATATAGTTGATAAAAAAATAAATAAGTTGGTGAAAACCGACATCTGACTTGGAAATTTATTGACATCTCCTCCCCCCGTGGAAAAAGTCCTAGCAATGGCTCTGAGTCAGAGGCGGATTCAGAAAAGTTTCAGGGAGGAGGGGGGGGGCGGTGAGTATGACACAGCATTTCCTCAGTTATAAGTTTTTCTACTCTTTTTATTTCCCTCTTGGCTTTTCTAATCAAAATTTCTTTCTTGAGCATGAAATTTTCGGCCTTATGTTTGCTTACTATTCAAAATGTATTATTCTGTTTTATGTCTTTCATAAATAACTGTATATCGACATATATCTGAAAAAAAAATTATAATATACTGCTTATGGATGGAGCCTAAGTCATCTGAGAGCAATAGTAGCTCCAAGTCAAGAAGTCCAGCTGCTCTCCTGAGGTTGTATATTGCATATTGAAAAGACGCAAAAGACAGTCTTGTTCACTGCGTTTTTTATTATGATGGATGGCATTGAGCAACAACAAGTTTGTTTAAGCTTCTTGGTAGTTCGACAAATTCTTAGGTTCAGATGTATTTAAGGGAAGAAGTGATAGCTCATAACATTAATGTTCCTTTATATAGTTCAATCTCTCATTAACCCTTTGAGGCGCAACCCTTTCCCAATGCTGAAAAAAGGGCAACCGTTGCCATCGCTCAACTTAACCACCAGCAAGATGGTGGACGATCGAAACGTTCATCGCGTGCCACAGATCTAGAGATCCTTTTTTGACGACAGCTGGCTGTGCCTATTGGGGAAAAAAAAGTTGATTCGAATATGGAGTTGGTTTTAATATAGAGATGGCCCCTTATGCAATTTTTATGTATAGCAAATGAAGGTGTACGTCCATCGTGAACAATTGGCATAGTAACTTTGTTGTACTACGAACGACGGCCTAATAAAGTACAAGTGGGCGGCTTTTTTTTCCGCAGCAGTACAAAAGAGTAAAATAAAAATTTTTATGAAGACATAAATTATTCAAAATGCGTATTTTAAATAAAAGAAAATCAATTATTTTTTTTCGGACCTTCGATGATTACTTTAAAGATTTTTTACTGCAGTTTGTGACTGCTTAATATTCCATAAAATATTTTTCTTAAAGTTTAATAATCTTTTTCTAGCAATTTTGTTTTAAATATTTTGTGATTAATTACTTAATCCAAAATAAATAAAGAAATAAAGAAAAGAAAAGAAAAAGAAATATTCAAGCGTTCTAAGTTTTTTAGTTTTCTTAAGTTCACGCTAAATTGATTGCTCATAAGGGATTTTTCGTTAATACGGAATTAAAAAAAACCCCAATGAAAACGGATAAAAATATTTTTCATTTATTTTTTCATTGTATTTACGACTACTTAGTGTTTACTGAATGATCTGTAAATGAAGAGAAAAGGGATGACTCTTACATAAGATATTTTGTAGCTGTACGAATTTTTTTAGAGTTCCTGGTTACAAGAAATCTATTTCTTTCATACAGCGTTATTTCGCATTTCAAGATGTCGACAATGTATGAATTATAGTTTTCTCGAAAATTTTGGATAAATCTATTAAACCGGTAATCAACAAGTAAAATTTCCTAAGAATGTATGACAAATATTATGGCAAATATATGATAAATGTTATATCTACGTAGTTGCTCCCGCAATCTAGATAACTCTTAAGTATTTCCTAATGTTGAAAAAGAAAAAAGGAAAATCCTGATAATCTAAATGAAATGGCTTGGCTGCAAAGGTAAATGTCTTCCAAATTGCAAAGTCTCACAATGCTTCTAAAAATTACTGTGGAGAAATCAGTCTACTTATTAGTTTAGTCAAATATATTCGCTACATTAAATCAAGCCATGTGCAGAAAAGGAAGATTGATTGTATTCAAAGGTAAGCCGAATGAAAAAGTATACTACATTCATGCCTTGTTTGCAACCTATTTGTTAGTTTTTATCAACAGATACTCGCAAATAGAACTCGTTACTATTTAGTACATTTCTTTTTAGCTACTCGTTAGTAGACTTGTTTGTATGTATAGGAAACAAGAGCCGGTTGAAATAATTAGAGTTCTTGTTTAGAGTTCAGACATATTGTACAAGTTTTATCCAGACTATATGCTTCTCCGCTTGCATTACTTTGCAATGCAAACGAAAAATGGTTAATTGTTTTTATCATTTTTATTGTCCATTTTATAAAAAAAATATTCATGTGGCTTTGCATTTTGCTCGAATATCTTCGATTTCGGTTTATGATCATTTTAGTTTTCTAACATGCATAATTTTAAATTGTTATTTCAGGAGGAAATAAGAACTTATATGCTGCATATATTCAGTATGCTATAGAGATATGAAGGTCTCTATAGCATACTTTAGAGACCTTAATGCATTTCAAACAAAACAAAATTGATACATGTTGTAAAGGATTACAAAATAAGGCCCTCCCTCGAAAATAGTGTATGTAGAATTTATAGGTTTTTTTGCAGGTTTACTCAAAAAAATTACTTCCGAAAAATTAATGTAATTACTAAATTAACTTTAATTTACTTTTCTCCAATCTTATATAGAGTAGTAAATTATTTTCGTCCTTTTTACAACTGCACTTTTTATAAAGAAGTAGCATAGGTGGATACAATTGTAAAATAAAATAATAATTAATTTTATTGACTTTTGAATAATTCATTTTAAATACGCTTTTTATATTTTTGAAATAAACCTATGTATTCAACATTACTTATGCCTTGCCTTCTCTTGTGTGAACTATGGCAAAGAAAGGGTTAAACTGACAGTTTCTGTAGCGTTAAACAAAGGAATTGTTACAATAGGTGACTGAGCAAGATAATTCGAAGGATTATCTTTATATATATTCGTCATAAACAATCTTGTTAATTCAATAATTTCATTCAAAATTTTAGAGAAATATAATGATATGTTTATACTTATATCACAAATAAGCATGTTGTCTGATTGGGGTGAAAAAGAAATCTTAAAACATTTCAAAGGCTATTAATTGATGATATAGATGGTGAATTTCTAACGAGGAACTAATATCGTTAAAATGTTTTTCAAATACCGCAATCTCGTTATGAATTGCGGAATTTATTATTTCCAGTTACAGTCGCCTCTGAAGAAAGAAGTTTTTAGAAATTAAAAATTATAAAAAAAAATTACTTACTATCATAAATGAGCCAATAACGGGTGCCAAATTTATCAACCATTTCAATAGAATAAAAGAATTAGATAAAATAGACATAAGTAATATAATTGAAAGGTTTGCTAGTGCAAAAGCTAGAAAAGTTTCACTATAAATAATACTAGTGCTTCCTTTAAAAAAAATCGCTAACTAAACCAGCTTATTCCAAGCAATACCAGCCATAGTTATCAAATAATTAAATTTGTTATTGTAATTTTAAGTTTTTTACTCATGCAAATACATATTTTTACTGTGAATACATTTTTCTGACATATTAACAAATTTTAGATATGCAGGCAAAATTTTAGTACTCCTTTAAGGATATTAATTTTTTAAAAGGATTTTAGACATTATAATGTGACTTTCGTGGTTTTCTTTGTGCAAATTGTTTTATTAGAAAGATCTTATTCAACAGTTGACCTACAATGTTTTTTTCATCAACATTAAACGAATTTTATTTCGTTTTTATTGATAGAGCCGTAATTTTTAATCATACGTAATTTTATTCTGTACCATGCCTTTAAAAACCTTTTGGACAGCGCGCAAATTTTTAAATTCTGTAGTAGAAAAGTGTTTTCCTTTTTTCCAATTATTTTACATTCAAAACAAAACTCAGAATTTAATTTAATAAAATACATAAGCCATGTTCTTCTTACTTTTTTTGTTCCATTTCTAATATTGTTGCAATAAGAGATACTGCACTTTTCATTTGAGTTGTCAATGTGAAAGCTAAATTAATCAGCCCTTTGAAATGTCTGACTTTTTATTAAAACATCTACTGTTCTTGAAATTAAATTATACTAATGTCACCTGGGGCGGTCCGCACCCCCCACACGACGCCACTGCCTATATTCTCCATTTTTTTTAAGTGCGCTAGTGTCTAATCACATTATTCGATGGAGTTGAGCCACTCTATATTTTTTCCATTTCCCTATATTTACAAAATTTTATATTCTAAATTACAAAAATAGTCTAATATAATTTCTTTTTGCTGTGTGATTTCCAACCTAAAACTAAGCGTGTTCAATAGATGTGAATTTTACTTAAAATTTTTATCCAAAAATTCAATCACAAAAAAATGTAGTTTCAAATGATAGTACTTTCGTGTCATTCTTAGTTTCAAAGTCTATCCACCGCGACAAGGTGGCGCCACATCGGATAGGAAAAATGATCGGTTTTTAATTGTCCAGAGGCATAAAAACGTATAAAAAGCAATTATATTTTCGGTTTTTAATTGCCCTGAGCCAAAAACCGCATAAAAAGCAGATATTTGTTTGGTTTTTAATTGTGAGCCAAAAACCGTATAAAAAGCATTATTCTTTTACAATTTAAATTTTAAAGCAACAAAAAATGCAAGCCAAACGTTTCCTAACCATTTTGCTTTTGCCTGCTGTGCGTCGCTAAACTGCATTAACGGCGCGACGCTGAAAAAGCAGTCATCCAGAAACCCTTCCATCAGATCGTGTGGATACTGTGGAGAGGATTCGGGTGCTGCCAGAGACAGCGAAGCTGCAGTAGCGTACGAACCGAGTGAGGAGTTGGCGTCCGTAAATTCCTCATCATCAGAGTCCGGCTCACTCTGTGGGACAGTGAGACCCGGATTTGGTGCAACGGATATACTGTCGCCACGCCTCTCATATGAAAAAGCAGCCAAGAAGAAAATACTGCAGCACTGCCATCAGATAGAATTTCTGATAGCAGCACCAAAACCAACGGTACAAAAAACATTTTGGGCCAAATTAATCAAACCACTTAATTCAAATGTTTAAAAAGTATGGAAAATACAGTTTCAAGCACCGAAAAAGAGCAGTTATAGAAGAAATCCAAGCAATCTATTCCAAGAGCTTAGATAGAAATGATTTATGTTGCTGATTGTTGCAAATTTTTCTCATTGACAACAATATACTTCCCCGTTTCAGCTTTGAAACAGTAACTTTATATTGTTTACAACAATGTAGTAAAGTCCCAAATACTATTTTATTGGATTCATTGTTTGTAGAAATTTTGCGTGATATTGCGATGCGTTGTTTTAGCAGCAAATATTCGTTAAAACATGCTTTGGAGGGATACTTCTTTTATGTACTGGTCATTTACCTGACGCAGAGATCAGAGTGATCTCCCTAACTATAGTATCACCTAGTCCCGCATCAATTTACCCAGCAAACACACCTGCTGGCAGATTATCTTACCAGTGCCGTTCTGCCTTTACGTTCAGCACCGGCACGGCACTGCAAAAAGTAACTGAATCGTACCAAAAGTGGTCGCCCGAGAAGTACCTTGCCAGAAGCCCGAGAAGGCAACGGCACTATACTCGCAGTATGGCACGTGCCGGCCATCATTTACAATAAAGGAACTGGCCCATTAAGTTTACAATGCCTAAAATGAAACGGCAAAGTGCGGTTATTGCTGAAAATAAGGGCATGGACTGGTATCTTAACGGTGTCTGTAATATAATGGCACGGTTCCGGCTTAGTGCCTATTTACAATAATGCTGCCATAATTAAAATGAGAGCCAGTGTCGCATCCAGGGTAGGGGTTAGGGGGCTCATTCATCACCCCCCCCTCCCAGAAAAAAGGCATTGCTTAAGGGTAGCATTTGGATTTACTGTACGTTTCGTTTAGGTAAAATAAGCTTTTATTAGTCTCTATCCAATCAATTTACATTCAAGCCATTTTTTTAATCAGCCCCCATCTAGTGAAAAAAAAAATGTTATATTAATCCATTGTTGCACTTTGTATACCATTGTTGTTTATGAATAGCTTTCAAAACAATCCTACATTCTCAAATCTTAGAAGATTTTGTCGTGATCTGTAAGAATTTAATTTTCTTCATTTGATAAAATCAACCGCCATAATTTTTCAACCGCGGTGCTCGACACAAATTTCCGTGCGTCATCAACATTATAAATTAAGATAGTCCCGGATAAGCCGCAACCCAGATAATCCGATCTCGGTTAATCGAAAGTCTACTGTACTTATATGGAGCACATAGAAATAACTCTGGATGAGAGAGATTAAAACTACACAATAAATGAAAAACGAAAAACAACAGCAAAATCTGTTAGTCCATCGTTTGCAAATTATGCTCACCCATCATTAGTCAATTCTGTGCAGTTTTCATAAACTGCAAATTTCTTACAGCAGATTAAACATTTATGTATTTCATGCACAATATAATAAGTATAGGGACACTCATAAAGGCTAAATTTTCATTTAAATAATGGAAATAATTTTGAAGTCCTTTTACAGGTACAGAATTACATTAATACTGGTGCGCTTTTAAAAAAAAAACACGCTTTTATCACTCTCATCTGTATGTATCAATGTAATGGAATCTTGTAATTCTATTTTTATCCACTTCCAGATAATCAATTAGCTTGAAGTTTTGCTGGTATACAAAGAATAGATGACAATGCAATGATATCGAAGATGATGTACTTAGCATTTATAGTTTTTTTCCGGGAGCACGAAAAATAATTCCAATACATTCCTATGAATAGTCGTTATTTAAAACTTAATTTAGAGGCATTCAACTGTTTGAAAATAAACAAAATTGATATATATGTTATAGATGATTACAAAATACAGCATTCCATCGAAAATAGTGATGTGGTATTACTCAAAAGAGTTCCAACACATTACGGACTGAGGAAGTTTAGAGAGGTTTATCAATTTCAAACACAATACAGTAAGTATATAGAGGTTTATAAAGGTTTACTTTTCATTTAGAGGATGGAAATAATATTTAAAAGTTCTTTTGCAGGGTCTCTGAACTTTTTTTCAGCATTGGGAAAGGGTTGCGCCTCAAAGGGTTAAAGGAATGTGAAATAAAACGTAAAAAATAACCTTTAAAAGTACAGATTTAGTTCAGCAGCAGTATGATGTCCCACAATTCGGCGAAATTTAACATTTTGAACTAAGTTTAAAATCAGAATAAAGCTGTTAGAAAAAGCGTGGCATGCTTGATATCAGTTCTTGGAGTATCAGTTGTCCTAATTTATTATTATTTGTTTTTAAATTTATTTCGAGTTATTCGTAATTCGCAATGTTAAAAATACAAAATGAAATTTTGTGTTTTTAATTTTTACATCTCACTTTTACATCACGTGTTTATATTTTTACATCATGCATTCAAAAATGCGTTAGTAACTTAAATGTTAATAAGCACTAATATAGGCGAAAAAAATTACACCACGATCAAGATAATTTGGACATGAAACATGTATCCCAATCAAAAGTTATATGAGATTAAAATTTTGCTGAGACAAGCAGATAAATATATAACCAAAGTAAATTTAATTATTTATTATCCATTTGTATTTGTTTGTTCTATAATCTCCATTCCGTGCGAAAAAGGGGTACTTCAGTGAGTAATTTTATAATCATGCGTGCAGCATTTGGTATCTATTTCAGTGGAAGAATGGTAAAAACAACTCGTTTTACCGGCTTTCACAATGCATTAAAATCTTTTAATTCAAGGGTAATTTGTCATTTAAACCAAGAAATCATTACACACTTCAGTCTGTACGAAACTTATTCCAAAATTTTATTTCGTAACTTTTCATGATTTCGCATACTTACAGAATACAAAGGAAACGACAAACAAAATACGGGAAAACATTTGGGTAAAGAATACAATTATAAAACGAAAAAAAATGCTTTACCGAAATGTCTTGTCTTGACTAAAGCTATCACGTTTTAAGTCACGTACGTTTTTGCATGAGTATTTTCCGAACGAAGCAGGTTTAATCTTCAACGTGAAAAAAATAAGTAGATAGGAGGAATATTTAGTATTTCGGTAGAATAATAACAATAATTGAAAAGATATCAAGTTTAAATTTGCGTAATGGAAACGGCATATTTCAGGCTTTTTCTTTTGAGGAATTGCGAAAACGGCTTTCCAGTTTTTTTTTACAGAATCCATATTGCAGGAAGTATGTCTGGTTGAAAAATTATTTAAATTGTCTTTACAAACTGGTTGTATTTTTTTTTTTCGATGAAACATGATCAATTTCTACCTTGTAATTTTATGTAGAATTTTTTGTATTTTTTCTTGAAAATTAGTATGCATAGAGAGTAGAAAAGGCACTTTTCTGATCCTTATAGGTAAATATCGCCGCAGCATCTATTATTTACTGAAGAAGAATATAGACAGGGCGTCCCAAAAAGTACTAACAAGCTTTAATTTTTTGTCTGTTAGAAAAAAGCGGAAAAGAAACGGTCAAAATAAGGTACGAAGAAAGAGTAAGAATCTTCCCGTTAATTTAAAAGTTACACTTTTTAAATTATCGTACGACCCACGTAGAAAAATAATTACCATGCTCCATGATGTGATCGTGAAACTCTTCACATAGTGTTTTTTTATTTTTTAAGTAAGTTTAACAATGAACTTAGCACAGTAATCGTTACAGTAATCGTTTATGTCATCTATTCACGAAATTTTATCATCTGTGTCCAGAGTTGCCAATGCCCAATAAAGAGGAAAACGTTCAGGTAGTCTCTTCTATTGAAACTACCAGAGGATACATTAACGCAGGATTACTCATCGTTCAATTAATTGCGTCCATTGAAAAATGATGAATATAATAAATACTTCTCATTTTATATACACGAAATAATTATGAACACGTTATACTGTGCTTTAATCTATGCTATCATAACAATAAAAAGTTTCTATTTTCAAACCTCATAATCAAGTGCTGTCATTACATAAATAAAAAAATTAAAGATCATGCTCGAGTTTAAAAAAAATCACGTATCTTGTGAAGCGTTAAATTTCAATATTTAAATCCTCCATGGCTCACCAGAAAAAAATAGTTCATTTTAATCCCGAAGAAATTCCAAACTGCCTTATTCAGAGGAGCTATTTAGAATAACTTAAACTGCAAATCTACTTTGACTAAAATTTTGTCTTCGAACCAGAGAGTAGGTATACGCTAGAGCAACGGTTCCCAACAGGTGAGGCGTGCCCCCCTTTGGGGGCAGAGCGTTTGCAGGGGAGGGGGCGTGAGGAAAATTACCAGAGAGCAAGTGGTAATGCTTGTTTAAATAATCATCTTAATTATTCTTATTTTTACTCCTAAACATCTCTCTTCGATTTAACCCTTTGAGGCGCAACCCTTTCCCAATGCTGAAAAAAAGGCAGCCGTTGCCATCGCTCGACTTAACTACCAGCAAGATGGCGGACGATCGAAATGTTCATCGCGAGCCACCGATCTAGAGACTCTTTTTTTGACGCAGCTGGCTGTGCCCGGCACAGCTGGTAGTTAAGTCGAGCGATAGCAACGGCTGCCCATTTTTCAGCATTGGGCAATCTATCCAGATGTTCTCCCGTTCTTCCATTTTTCAGCAGATGTCAGTGCTGTTAAAAATAATCGTGACCCTTTTTTTACGGGAAAGGACGTGCTAAAAAGTAAAGGATTCTCGTGGAGCTATGTCACCCGCAACTATTTTTATAGAAATCCAATCTATTCTTCGTGACTGGCAACAGTCAGAAGTCAGAGTTGGGTGTTCCCAGAGCGGGATCACTGCGCTTTAAAGGGTTAAATATTTATTCAAACATGACTGATAACGTTATTTTGTAGAAAAGGCAGTAAAACAGTAACAGTATGTTTGCTGGGGTATGTGAGATAGGGAAGCGTCATTCCAAGGTATCTTGTGTTCGGAGGGGGGGGGGGTTTAACGCAATGGTAAAAGGTTGGGAACCGCTGTACTAGAGATCGCATCACCCTTCAAAACCCGTTGGAAAAGTGAGGGAAACATAAAACACTTGAGACTTGTGGCGCGGGAATCAAGAGGTAGACTAGAATTGTGCTATATCGCTACATTTGGGGAAAGGCAAGTGTAAAGTGCAAGCGAAATTTACTTTCAACAAACGCATTACAAACCCTCTTGGTGTAAAAAACAAAAAACAAATAAAAAATATCGCAAAGGCTTAGTGAATGTGGATATATCGAAATATTCTTCATTCACAAAAGTATGTTTTAAAAGTATGAAAAAAAAGAGAAAAGAAAAGAAATCACTATCTCCTGTGAAATGCTATTCCGGAACGTTTCTTAAATCATAAATTGCATCTACGCAAAGCATTTTTAAGAAAAACGTGCCATTTTTTCTTAAAAATTTCACGATGCGAACGAAAATGAGCGCATTGGCCTCAAATGCTACATAGAAACCTTGGATGTGCCAGAATTATTAGCCTGAGATCTAGCAAGAAGTGACAAGAATTAACAAGAGCCTCAAGTTTGCGTTGACAAAGTGCTATCCATTCCTTATAACTGCTCTGTGGTCCGAACTCACCAATCTCTGATAATTTTTATGTTACGATAATGTCATGTTATTGAATGTCGTAAAAGAAAATCCAGTTTGTTAAGTTAATTCATCCCTAGTTAATTTTCTAGGTCGAGTAATATAATTTAATTTAATAAGGTTCAGTCATATTGAAATTTACAACGACGTGACGGCTGGAGGAAAAAAAGAAGTTCAGATAGTTTCTTCTCTTGAAATTACTGTGGCATTATATATGCATTAACATGGGTTTACTTATCGTTCAGCTAAATGCAAGGCGTTCCTTTAAAAAGCGAGGGAGAATATCGGAAAACAAAATAACTCATGGGGAATGCTTGGAAATATTAAAACTTACAGCGATGTTAAATTTTTTTTTCTTTACGTTAGGACTGTTATGGAGGAATTAATTGTTTTAAGTAAAAGAAAAAAGATGTATTATAACAATATACCTAATTTTAGAGTTTTGCGGATAATAAAGTGGCTGTTTTGCCAAGTTTAGCGATTTTGAGCAAGTAGATAGTAAAGGTTATTCATTTACTTATTTTTTAAAGAAGCAAGCAACAATCACTAATCCTAATAACTAATAACTAAACACTAATAACTAATCCTAAGTTAGTTAATTACGTGGTATGTTTTAGCAGAAAAGACTACCTGGGCGTTTTTTCTAAGTTTTTAATGAAGAATGAAAATACTTCTTATTATGTAACGAATTTTACTTAAACGAATTTTTTTTTTAAAAAGATGAATAGCAAACTAAATGTTTAACAGTGTTTATTCAGTCTATAAATGATTTTTATTCCAATATAATGATGTGCTGTTTATTTAATTGTTGATTCAAAACAATTATTGAAAATGTAATAACACTGGGATCAAAATCAAGATGAGAACGAACAATTATTTCCGAAATTTGTAAGCAATAGTACATTACCTTGATTTTTTATGAAATCTGTTTTTCTCATTATAGCAATTAAGCGATAAGTCATGCCTATTTTTTTACAGGAAAAAAAAAATGTTTCTCAAACTCTCCTAAACTAATAAATAAATAAATAAATAAAAGATAGTAATTTAGAGTAACTAAACACATATTTCTTGTCAAGAAAAATGCTAAAAATTCTATGATTCCGAGTTTACTGTTGTGTATATACTATTAAGAACCTGTACGAAAACATATCAAGAAACGTGAGTTTATTTGCCCTATATTACTGTTTTTATGTATAATGTATATACATATGCATATATTTATAATATGTATGTATGCAAGCTTTTAAAGGTTTGCTAAACTATTAACAGTATGCTATTAGTTTCATTCTAAAAAATATTATGCATGGCCTGGAAAATTTTTTTGATATATCGTGGTAGTTATCTCGTAAAAGAATCGGTGGACCGTATCTTGTTATAGTTTTTTTATTTTGTCCTATAGTGTTGTTTAATCCCTTGAGGGTCTTTTAAAATGACAAAAATAGACAAATAAATAAATAAAAATAAAAATGTAATGTTTTTTCACTTCATATCAAGTTCAGACAGGGCCGCTGGCATAAAGGGGATTAAAGAGCTTTTTTTTCCCGTTTGAATCCATGTTTAACTAGTCCATTCTCACGTTTCAGCAAATCCTCGTCTGTGGTTAGTGTTGAGGAGATTTGGGTCACTCAAAACATTCAGTGATATTTGAAACATTATCGTCATTTCATCGATCAATATGCGAACGATTAATCAAGTTCATGCATAACAAATATAATTAAAAATAAATAAATAAAGGAAAGAAGAAAACCGACTTAACTTTACCATAACGAAAAGTTATTTCCATTGTAAAATAGTAGGGTTGTGCAATTTGCAGAGGTGGGATATCTACTCATCCAAGGTTTAATTCCGTCTAAAATTTGTGTTCTAAATAAACAATAATTGCGTTGTATTGCATGCGAATCGGTTAATTATACCGCAAATTGTGAATAATTATTAGCATTCTCATTATAAAGTAGTAGGGTTTAGGGATGCAACGGATATCAATTTGGTCGGATAACGGATACCGAATATCCGGCCAAACCTTCAGCCGGATATCCCGCAATCCGGCAGCAGTATGTTCTCTTTTTATTCAGTTTTTTTTCCCTCGTTTTCGTACATAATTCAGCTATTACCTTATTATATATATTTTCTCATTAATTTCAAATCATTTAAATCAAAAATCAGAAATCATTTAAGCACTGTTTCCATGAAATTAGTACCAATTCTATTGCAATTGGATACAAATAACAATGTCGTTGAATCAGCTCTCCTTCAAGAGTTGGATAAATATCTTACAAAATCAGTTATTGAAAGAAAACATCTCGATTCAACTGTTGGAAAATCAAAGTAACAAATTTCTCTATTTTATTAAAATTAGGTACCAGTACTACAGCAAGTAGACTTTTCTTATAAGCATGGCCAGTTAATAGGGGAAAAAGGTAACCGAATTCTAACAAAAATTGCAAAACAGTTAGCGTTTTTGCACCATAAATTTATCGATCTTAAAAAAAGATAGATGTGCTTAATTTTTTTCCAGTTTTCTATGCATGGTAAAAATATATTCTAAAAGTATTTAAAACAAAATATTTTCGCAAAACTATTTTTTTCTCATTTTTATTATTGCAGTTTTAAAAATTTATTCATTTATTATGTTTATTTATATTATTTCTCAGTATATAATTTTAGGCAAGATGCACTGCCGTATATTTTTAATATCCAGATACTACCAATTATCCGGCATATTGGCCGGTTGCAGTAGGTTTGCCGGATATCCGTTCCATCTCTAGTAGGGTTTGGCTATTTCTGGCCAATTACAGAAGTTATCGCTAAGTCGAATTCAGTTTTGGGAACTTATTTTTCAACGTCAAACTTGGCGGTAAATTGCAACCTTGGTGACTTTTTGACCTTTACTACTAACGTTGTTACTTGAAACCCTTTACGCAATGGTTTAAAAGCACGATTTATTCCGATTTCCGGAGTGTTAAAATCATCAGAACGTGACCAAGTTAATGTGAGACCACTCCAAAGCTATGCCGTTTCCAATAAAAGGAAGTTTTAGAAATCGATCCACGTGGTAAAAAATTCTTGCTGTATATGCATGCATGTACATACATGTGTGTGTATGTTTGAAGTGCTGTAAAAATGAGATGAGTACTGCAGTCCAAGTGACACTTAAAAGTTTTTATTACAAGAACATCACATCAGTAAAATCAGCAACCTCGTGTACATCAAAACGTGGGGAACAGTTCGGGAGAGCGGGAGAGGGTAAAACAGATTTAGTTAGCAATACAAAATATATGAAAGAAGTGAATTTCTCTCTTTGTACCGCTATCAAGTATAAGGAAGTCATAATACAGTAGAAAATTTCAAGGAACACCATTGGCAGTTATAATAACGTCAGCGGAGCAGATTGGTCACATTTACACCGAAAATGAGGTTTGGGCGGGGATCGAATATTTGTTTACATTCTGTTTACTCTTGTTGCCGATGGTAGCCCCAAAGAGAAAAAAAAAACCATTGAAAGATCGCTTTTTTAGAAGCTGTACACAAATTATGAAAGAAAACATTGATTGCATGAGTACATAATACACTCATGTCCATAAATTAAGAATAATTCAGAATCACACAGAAATTGATCTCTAAAATAAAAATTTCACCTGTGGAATTATCACACACATCTTGAAGAAGAATATGCAAATTACAGAAAACCACCAGATGGCGTGGATGGTACGTCACAATGACGAGAGTGTAAGAGAGGGGTACATAAGGAATGGTGGCAAAGAAGTAAAATTTTTCACAAGCGCTGTGAAAGCCTTTCAGTGCAAAAACCGCATAGTTATGGCACAAAGGAGGCATTTGGATGATGTTTTACGTGGCAGAATTATCGGACGACTGGAATGTGGACGTACCCAGCTGGAAGTATCCGAGGAACTTGGAATCGCCCAGAGTGTCATCTCCAGGCTTTGGCAACGATTCCAAGATGATGGTAATGTGAGTAGACGTTACAGCACAGGTCGCCCCCGAGTTACAACGCCGAATGAGGACCGCTATTTGGCAGTTACTGCCAAAAGAAACAGACGGAGTACAGCATCAGACCTGTCTCGTGAGCTCTCTTCAGCTACCGGTACGACAGTTTCAAGGCAGACCGTGTACAGACGCTTAGGGCACATTGGTCTATACGCTCGTAGGCCTGTCAGATGTGTTCCACTTACCGCAACTCACTGTCGCCTGCGATTAACCTGGAGTAGAGAGCATGCATTGTGGACACCGCAACAGTGGTCTTGTGTGATGTTTTCCGACGAGTCCAGGTTTAGTTTGGAGTCTGATTCTCGCCGGACATTCATCTGGAGAGCGCCAGGTACCCGTTACCACCAAGAGAACACCATTGAAAGACACCGTTACGGTGGTGCAGGATGGCTCGTTTGGGGAGGAATTATTCTTGGTTCCAGAACTGACCTGCATGTTCAGAGTGTAACGATGACAGGCCACATCTATCGGGATGTCATTCTGGAACAACATGTACGTTTGTTTCGCGGCGCCATGGGTGCTGAATTTGTGTTTATGGATGACAACGCCCGTCCTCACCGTGCAAACATTGTAGACGAATGCCTTCAATCGGAGGATATCACCCGTATGCATTGGCCAGCATACTCACCGGACTTGAATCCAATAGAGCATGTGTGGGATATGCTTGGCCGACGAATTGCAGCCCGTCAACCCCCTCCCACCTGTCAACCGGAACTTCGGAGTGCATTGCTTGATGAGTGGTGTAATATTCCCCAAGATCAGATTGATCATTTGATACTCAGCATGCCTAGGCGTTGTCAGGCCTGTATTGCATCGTCCGGGAGACATACTCCGTATTAACCATCCTACTAATCTAACTACTGTTATACTGTTTTTTGTAAATAGGTTCTTTTTTGAAATTTGGTCAAGGGAGTAAAACTTGCAATTTTTATTAATTATGTCAAACATATAGCATCTTTTTTGCTCTTTACTTTTTGTTTAATAAATAGACTTTACAAATAAGTCAAATTTGTTTTGCTTCTTTCTCTTTCTTTGCCTGAACTTCATTATCCTTAATTTATGGACATGAGTGTACTTTTGCTATCATTGTATAATCCCTTACCAACTTTGCTTAAACATGTCTCTATGAACCATAAACCTATCTATTTATGTTGAAAGGCTGAAATTTTGTAAATCACTTAATTAAAGTATGGGCCATATTTTAGTAATTGGGATATTTTTTTTATGGGGCGTTATAAAAATTTAAATTTTGTATTTATTTAGATTTAATCTCCTGAAAATTTTAATTCATAAAATTATTATTTTACGTAACACACATTGTAGTTTATTGTATATGGGTACGATTAATATTTTAGGATTAAAAGCCTGGATCATTGTTTTTGGGACACCCTGTACATCTTAAAATTAATTGGAAGGGCGCTTCACCCCCTTGGAAAAATCCTGGATACGCCACTGACTTCAACTAGAGCTACTTTAATATACATATTTCATCCTATCACAATCAACTTTTTAACAATATCGACAGAATTTAGCAAATTCCCGAATTCCGACTAGCAGAGAAGACCCCCCCGCCCCCACATGAGCACACGATCACCTCATTTCCTCCGGCGCCGGCCCGAGGGGCGTGCGGGGCCCCTGGCAAAGCGTAAGAGCGGGGCCTCTTTTCTATCATGTCTTATGTAAGTTACTACTAGCAATGCTAGTACATATTAGTTTTATTTCTCGGCATTTTTCATGATATATCGCAACCATCTACCAAGCTCGGTCTAATGTGAAAGCAAAAAAATGGACCAGGAGCGGGGCCTCTTTAAGCGCGGAGCCTTAGGCGATCGCCTACATTCGCACCCCCTTTGGGCCGGCCCTGCTTCCTCCATTAAATTTGAGAACCAATCTATGGAGACTATTCCAAGCAAATCAGAATCCGAAAATCCGAACTCCATGACAGGAGAAATTCCTTTCGCAATTGGCGGGTTCGGGCGCATCCGTAAACGATCAATCAGCGCCACTCCTGCAACCAGTTTTAGTTTTTGGTGTTTTTAAATGTTCATTTTTAAAAACTGAAACCAATTTATCTGCGTTCTTAAAGTCAACCGAATGCAGCTCGTTGACAAACTACACAGCTCAAAACAATTAAAGGATATTGTAAGTTTTATATAAAATAAAGATATAAGCGAATTTTTTTTTTGCCGTAAACGGAAGAAGAGAATCACAAATGCAAATTGTTCTGATTTTCAAACTGTGGAGTATGCTAATTTTGAGTTCGACGTCAAAAACGTCGCTTCAGCAGCAGCGAATGAAATTGGACTTTCAACTGAATAAAAGACAATGAAGACAAGGATGATCGGCATTCAGTGACTGCTTTGTTTCGATGAGTACGATGTCTCAGCGAAGCAGGGCCGGTCCAAGGGGGCTGCGAATGTAGGCGATCGCCTAAGGCCCTGCGCTTATAGAGGCCCCGCTCTTGGGCCATTTTATTGCTATCTCATAAGACATGATAGAGAAGAGGCCCCGCACGCCCCTCGTGCCGTCTCTGAGCGAAGTCATTTAACCGATTCCGAAGCTTGGAGAGTTGTCGGTAGGTTAGAAGGGGGCCAAGCTCAAGCCGAAGTAGCGCAAGCCATTGGAGGGTCACAAAGTGTGATTTCCAGGATCTGGAACCGGTTTTTGGCGACTGGAAACGCAGGCCGAAGACCAGGGCAAGGTCGTAGACGGGCAACAACGCCCAATGAAGATCGTTAGTTAGTGTTAACGGCTCGGAGACACCGGAATATGAACGCTACTCTTCTCCAACAACACCTTCGCTCGGCTACTGGCACCACGGTTTCAACTCAGACTGTCCGAAACCAGCTCCATGGTGTAGGTCTGTATGCTCGCCGACCGATGGTATGTGTTAGACCAGGGATGGGCAAACTACGGCCCGCGGGCCAAATCCGGCCCGCCGGAAGGTTTTATGCGGCCCGCGGATGCAATTTTAATTTGCCGGTACGACGGAAATTAAAAGAATATTTATATTTATATATTATAAATCCATATTAAGAATATTGAAGATGGCTTGAAAAAAAGTGCACTTTGAGTTCGAACGCAGATTTCAAGATTTGAGTGCCATTCAAACAGAATAGGATATTTTTACCATGCCTTTCAATGTAAATTGTAAAGCAGTGAGGTCAGATTTGCAGATTGAATTTGAATTACAATCTAACAATCATCTCAAGCAGTTGTTTCTAAATATGTCAGAGTTCTACAAATCATTATCGAAAGTAAGTTTCCCAAATTTAATATCTCACGCCCAGAAAATCAGTGCTATGTTTGCTTCATCTTATATATGTGAACAAGTGTTTTCAACTATGGACCTTAGAGGGAATTCTTTCAGAAGTAGATGACAGATGGGCATTTAGCCTCGTTCCTTAGAATCAGTGTATCTCACTTCGAACCTCAATATAAGGAATTTTTAAAAATGAAATCGCAATTTCATTCATCTCATTCACATATTTAAATTGTAATACTTGTATATCGTTTTTAAAATTTTAGAAAAATTTATCTTGGCCCGCCAAACTTTTTTTTTTTTTCGATTTTTCGCCCGCGACCGAAAATGTTTGCCCATCCCTGTGTTAGACTAACATCAAGGCATCGTCGCGACCGAAGGGAGTGGGCAACAGAGCATGTGAACTGGAGGAGAAATGAATGGAGCAATGTTCTTTTTTCTGACGAGTCCCGTTTTTCAGTTCATCCTGATAATAGGCGTATTTTCATCTGGAGGGAACGTGGCAGTAGGAATAATCCTGCGTTCGTGCACGGAAGTGTCACCTTTGGCGGTGGGGGAGTGATGTTGTATGGTGGCATCTCCATTGACGGGCGCACAGACCTCTACATCATTCGAGATGGACCTCTGAATGATATAGAGATGAGATCCTCAGACCTATTGTAGTCCCTTACGCTGCAGCAATCGGAGATGACTTCATTTTAATGGACGATAACGGCAGACCACATCGTGCTACCCTGGTGGAGGATTTCCTTTTCGAGGAAGGAATCGTACGAATGGAATGGCCAGCGTGTTCTCCAGACATGAATCCAATAGAGCACGTTTGGGACGCTCTAGGAAGACGAGGTGCTGGCCGCCAACCACCCCCACAAACTCTCCAAGAACTGGAAACTGCTCTTCCGGAAGAGTGGGACAGAATACCTCAACTCGTGATTAATAGCCCCATTGACTCCACCATTGGCCCCATTGCCAATTAGTCACTTTGCCCATTACTCCCCATTGGCTTCATTGCCTCAAAGGTGTTCAACGTTGCTGGCCGTCCGTGGAAACCACACCCCCTGCTGAAAATGATTTCCTATGAAGAAAACACCTTTTCTTATTCTTTTTTTCTCATATGCACAAATTGTGTTTTTTTCCTTTTCTACACAAATGCGCAATAAAATGCATTTTTTTCTGCCGAACATGTGTAATTTATTCTCATATAACCTACTACGTCTGTCGACCATGTATCAATCAGCTAAAAAGCTTCCCAGCCACAAGATCCACCTAAAACCGCAATATCCTTTAATTGTTTTGAGCAGTGTATATCAACTGAATCTGGAGCCAGTCGATTTAGTTTTTGATTACTATTGTTACGAATTTTCGGGCAACCCGCTGTTCTGGGGCTTAAAATAGCTCAAAATTCGTATTCTACGCTTCAAATAGTTAAATTTTGCTTTTTGTTGAATCAAAATCGGTCAACTAGAACCGGTATACGAAGGTTTCGGTTTCCACAATCATTTGTTAGCAGTTCCTAGAAATCTCGAGAAATATTGGTTCTAGGCTTTCGGTGTCTTCACTTTTGGGAACTTATTTTCGGCGCCAAATTGGCAACATTTCGCCAAAAGTCGCCAAGCCTGGAGACATATTGTTCATTTGGCGCGATTCTTCCTATGGGGATTGTAAAGTTGCTTTTTCAGCATTAAAATCACATAATAGCCTAACATTTCTCTTCTATGACTTAATCAAAATTCCCGCTTTATGTGGAATCTTCGAGAAATATATTCTTCTTGAAGTTTCTTGTAGCTTCTACGTCGTCTATAAATACAAGCATGTCAGAAGCCCCAGTTCAGTGTGAATCAAGCTCTCGTGGAGTAAGTTTGATGTGTTACGCTTTGTATTGACGCTATAGAAGCAGTGTTTTGGCTTGCTTTTCGAAGCTGCTTTTTAAGTGCTGTATATAAATTCTTCACTGCTGTGTCTTAAGGGATTGTGTAGGATATCTCTTACATATTTCCACAAAATTTTGCACGTGTGAGAATTACAGCATTTGTGAAAGCTTCGGTACTGAGTGGACTATTATAAACGAGCTACTGGCCGTTAGTGCCTGTGAATTTTGTACAGCTGACTGTTCGACGAAGTTCTAGAAGCAATAAAGTTTGTGTTCCATCCTGACAAGTGGACTCTTTTCTAGAACTTTCTAAACCAACTGGACTTTAGAACGACGGACCCAGGAAACAAGCAGAGTATTCTGCAACACTATTTGTTAACAGTTCTTTTTGTTCTGACAAGAGGATTTGTGGTAAACAAACGCATCACTTAGGCAAAGAAACTGAACAAACTGAAGTCATTATTAGCACACAAATCCAA
The DNA here is from genome assembly GCA_038373885.1 of Cheiracanthium punctorium. Lineage (NCBI taxonomy): Eukaryota > Metazoa > Arthropoda > Arachnida > Araneae > Cheiracanthiidae > Cheiracanthium > Cheiracanthium punctorium. The sequence goes on from JAWZYV010003044.1 coordinate 325,343, forward strand.
TACGTGTTCACAATAATAACAACGACAACAACAAGTCATTATTAAAGCCAATAGCAACGAAGACCATTCTATTTGTTAACAGTACTTTTTGTTCTGAAAAGAGGATTTGTGGTAAACAAACGCATCACTTAGGCAAAGAAACTGAACAAACTGAAGTCATTATTAGCACACAAATCCAATATACGTATTCACAATAACAACAACGACAACAACAAGTCATTATTAAAGCCAATAGAAACGAAGACCATTAATCAGTAATCACACCTGTTTCAGTTTTTTGACGAAAACTAGCGGCCCGAGTTGATGAGCATAGGAAAACTCCCATTGTTGCAAACTTTGCGGGTGCATTTGTTCTTCATTTTGCCGCAATATGGATAGTATTCTGCTAATTGCCGGATTGCGATTTACTGGGAACGCCCTTTCCTATGTTAATGCATAACAGTATGCCCGAAAAGTCTCACGAGAGAAAAGTATTCTTTGAAAATCAGGATGATAAGAAGGGGTTCATATTCAAGATCTCCTTTTCCACCTGCAATAGTGTTCATATTGTGAATAATGGAATACATAACGATTCCAGTAGAGGAGAAAAAGAACATTCACGTGGAATTAATTTAAAGTCAGAGTAATTTTAAGTGATTCAAAATTTTGAGTAAACTTAAAATTACTTCTAATTATTTTAGATACTTTTAAATTTACAGAACTAAATTGTGAGTATATGTTTGTATGTGAATTTCCATCACTCAAAATTCAAATTCTTCTTCAAATCTTTTTACGGATTCTATCTTCATTACCCAGTCCCGTCCCATATCTAATTTAAAATGTAATTTCAAATATTTAAAATTAAAAAAACTTGCATTCCTGTTGGGATGAATCAGAGAGAGGTCGTTCTCCTGATACATATAAATATTTCAACGAAGTCTTCGAATCACTTTTACTAGAACAGACAAATTTCATCTCGGCTAAAATGTGCTTTAGACCATTGCTTGGCGACAATTTTTTGGATGGGCGATAAACGTGCTTAGTAAATTTGGTATTTTAAAGCTGTGGAAAGATCCGAAAGAGCTTATATTTTTAAGCATACGTCAATCTTATTTCGTAAAATGGCTAACTGACATGCGTAGGTAAAAGTAACGATTATTAAGGCTACTGAAAACACAAAGGGGCCTAGTTTTGAATAAGAAAAACATCTAATAATACGATATTTAGCTGTTAGAGCAACAGTTTCTTCTTAAGCTTTTAACCTTTCTTCTTCAACTAACAAACGAGCATTCAAGTTTATTTTAGCAGTATTGGCAAGAAATTTGAAATTTTTTACTTTTCCGAGAGTGTTTACTGTCAACCTATTTTAAGTTTCATTGATTAAAGAAGAAAGTTATAATTTAATAGCTGAAATTATTCAGTGGGTACAATATTACACTAAACTATATAATGGGTATAAAACACGCACAATAACGTTAAATGAATACTGCACTAGATACAAGTGACAACTTTTAGGGACAAGAGCTCAGCTCATATATCTAGGAGTTAACACAGATCGCAGCCACCATACACCCTATAAGCGACGTCAATTAAAAGTTACTATGACTGGTTTGTGACTACGAAGTCAGCATGATTTATCGCACGTCTAATCTTGGTGGCGGTCTGTACACCCTCTCAAAAAAGTACTCGAGTATAAGCGACATTTTCTATTTAAGCTTCGCGGATAATTAGTGAGTTTTAAAAAATTGCTCAACTCGACAGAAATATGAAAATTTATAATTACATGGCCTAATTCATATTCTAAGATAAATATTTTTTAATATACGAAGCGAACGTATGGAAATTTATCTCTTACTCGAATACTTTTTTGAAAGGGTGTACATTGAAAAGCTCCTCTCGGGCTAGCAGAATCATTTGATTTCCCACTAATTCCCACTAGACTACATATCAGTCGTGCGTGCGACGATTCACGTACAAACTGAACGCGCCCCTTGCTCCCTTCCCCCTAGTTCCGCTCTTGCCTGAATCTGCTAGTTTGAGATGAATCATTGAGTGCACAGGTAGCTATGGACAGATCTACTGAGATGCTGTATTCGCGATGCCACCAAAAAGTACCGCATTACACTTACTAATCCACATTGTGACTTCAGGGCGAGTTCATGAAGGACATTCGAATATTTCATCAGTCCTATAATTTTATCTCTACCGTTAAGTTGACGCCAGAATGAGACATGGGGCTACATAGATAGAGTCTTTGCAACGCAATTGCTAGGAATCTTACTGTACTAAAAGTTTAGTGTGTGCCACTGATGTAGCTATCACCATTTCCAAACATTTACACATTACATTGGAACCCCTATCGTTCGCCCTCGGCTGGTCCGTCACTCCGGTTGATCTGACAGTGCTCGAGCCGAACTTCATTCCAACTCGTCGGTGACTCACCCCCACATTACATGCATATGTACAGTAAATACATACAGTTTTGCTTTTGCGAATAATAACGACAGTTTTTGGTGCGATTTATTGTAATGATTTTACTGTAGAGAAACAATTGTTTCTCTACAGTAAAGCATTACAATAAATCGCACACATACATTCAGCCAGTGGCGTAGCCAGAAATTTTTCATGAGGGGGTTGTGACCCCCCTATCCCCTCCTTGGCTTACGCCACTGCATACAGCCATTTTTGAGTTCAGAGTTTCTTTATTTTACTGTAAATCCGTGTTGTCTGATAATCCGCCTTTTTTTTGCGTTCCGAACACAATCCCAGTGCCAAAAGTGACGGATTAGAGAAATCCTACTGTAGATGCAAAAATATACAACACACATTTTTCATGTGTTTTTCATAAATCATGTATTCCTCTTTTACAAAATAGTTGATCAACGGTTAATTAATAGCAGCAGAAAAAAAATTAAAAGTCCTTAAGAACAGTTGCGTGTTTATATTGAACTTCTTTTTTGTCTTTTATCCTAGGCTCATAAATTAATGGAGGAATTAATATCATTTTTAGAAAGTAACTTCGACCATGCAGCGGCCGAAGCTGCCACCGTGGACGATGCACTTCAGCGTCTAAAAGTCATCAAACATTACGTGAGGGTTATCTACGGATCGGGCGACGTGAATAACAAAGTTAAAATCGTATTGAACTGCCTAGGAATCGCGCCCGAAGATCCGTACTCCGTAGCTGGAGGATTTGACTAACGTAATGACTGTGTTAGAAGACTCCCACAAATGCAAAGGGCGAGGATGTGTTCTCCAACACAGATACAAGACGACTAAGGGTCGATCAAAGAGCAAGAATCTCCGGATCCGAGCAGGTCGAAAGATGAAATGGAGTTAACAAATGGTCATGCTTCTCAAGAAGAATCTGGAAAAGAACAATCGCAAGAAAAAGTTTATCCGATCCATTATTTGTGAATGTAAAGTGAAATTTTCCTGTTTTAAGAAAATATCTTTGCTTGTAGAGGAAATGAATTAAAGGTTATTTAACAAATGTTGATTTTTTATTTGTGAGTTGAAAAAAAAGGACTTCATAAAATTTAAATAAAACAGTTCATTGATAACCAATTACTTATAACAATTACTTTAGACACTTAAAATTAACCACTCGAACAATGTTAATCCATTGCCTAACTATACTCGTGGCAAACGAAACCTGATAGCAGAGGAGAAGGGTAGAGGGGCCATTTCACTACATCAGCATGTATCGTTCCGACCCTCGTTTCTCCTTCACAATTATTTTGGCTGTCAACATCACAAAGCAACCCCAATCACAAGGCTAATCCGCTGTACTCAATTCCCGCCAGCACAAAAGAGGTCATTGGTCAAGCGTCTCGGAAGGTGTTACATCTCATGTCTGACTTAATTTAGCCTTGTTCCAAATAAGTATAAATAAATAGGTAATTTTTAATTCGATTTTAGTATTCTTTAAAAATGTTTTATTTTTATGTCGGGAAAATGCAACAGCAAACAAAATAGGTTAAAATGCTTGTGATAGTATAGGGGTCCCAAAATTACCTCTTGCCCCGACCACCTATGATCAGGCTGTGGCTGTAAGGAGAGTGATCCCACACGTTTCACCGAAGCTTTTTCAGACGTTCGCCGTTGTTTTGCGTTTGTAGCATCAATTCGCGATATCTTGATGTAATATTGCATTTTCATCATAAACTTCATGCAACTGCTGATAAATTTCACAGCATTTACACCTTTTCGCCCAGAAAAAACGAATCACTGAACGCGTTTCCAATTTGGACGCCACTTGCAACTGTCGAGACATGTTTATGACTGATTAGCGGACAAACTACAAGTGCCTCGTGAAAGTCGCTACTTCACACGGTACAGCTAAGAAGTGTTGCTAGACAGTTTCATTAAAATAGCCTTTGACAAAAAAATTTCACGAAGGGGTGCAACTAACTTTCTGACTGGCCTACGTATTACATTAGTTTTAGAATTTTGACAAGCCGACTGAGTTGTAGGTTGGGTAAAGTACCGTACTCCGGTTTCGGGTTCAACTCCCGGCGGCCGGGGTTCGATCCCCGACTGGACGTGGTTGTCATGTCCGTCCCTTCATAGGGGGCGACGTTGGTCCACCTACTAGTGTGCGCCCATAATAAAGAGCCCAAACGATTCCGGCCTGTTGTGCCTAAGCCTTCACGAAAGAGGCCGCCATTAGAAAAAAAAAAGAATTTCGACAAACACTCCCCAATCACAGAAATTAACAAGCAATAGTTTGATTGTTAACAGCCAACTTTTCACAGAAGCTT